>OY288276.1:82765858-83246273 GCA_958450335.1 Hibiscus tridactylites
TTTGTTCGTAGAATGGCACAACTGAAGTTTGGGATATGTTTGATCGGTTAGTAGATGCCAACGTATGTAGTTCAACGCTCGAGAGCCTTTAGATTGTTAGAGTGTTTGTTACGCTTCTTATATGATTCGTCAGAACTTCCTCCCTATCAAGAATGTGAGTAGATGTTGAGATAAGGCCAAGTGGGATGTCGATGCCCATTGCCCTTGTTAGAGGAAACCGACCGAGTTAAGGAAGTCGGAGGTTCAGTTGCGAAGGCGCGTCCCTAAAGAGGTTTCTTTTCTCTAAATGTTTCACCCAATAAAGAATCGGGCTTGTTCTCTCGCTAGTAGTTGGTTTGTAGAGGTGATGTTTAAACCGTTGGTAGCTTGTTAAGTAATCGTGAATGACTATTACGTATCTCCTAAGGTGGATGACTCGTTTAGTCGTTTGCGAATTAATATGGTTACGGTTAAAGTGTTAAAGGCTTGTAGTTCCGAAATAAATTTTGGATTGAGGATTTCTCTCTTTAGGGTATGTTGTGGTAACGTTCGATGTCTGCAATGACGTTGAAGTGTTTCAGCAATGATAAGGTGGGACCCATCATGTTATCTCTTGAATGTGAGTTGATGCTTTTCGTGACACATGTGAATGATTAAGGAATATGGAAAGATGAACGTTGGTAAGATAATTACCTTAATGACCTTGTGTATGAGAAATGTTAGTTACCGTGTAATCAGTTAAAGAATCGAAGGTTTGAAACTTTGTAAACGCTTTTGGTTGTATCACAACTTCCTTGAGGCAAGTCAAGGAACGTTGGTAGGGATCCGAGCTACATGAGACCGTTATGTTGTGATAGTGGCGTTAAACCGATTAAAGTCGAGTAAGATTTTGAGGATGTTTTGTTATATTGTCAATATGATATTTTTGCTAGAAGAGGGGAATGTTGTGTTCACCCCTAACGGTGCAAATTTTGAGTACTTAACCTTTAAGGGATTTGAGATTTGGATAGCAAAATAAGTCGAAGTAATTGGAAACTGTTGACTGTGTGGTTGGTCACCACCTAAGTAAAGTGAACTTGGTAAGTGATGGGGTGTATAGAGTTAGTTCATGTTTGAAGTATCAGGTTGCTCGCGTGGGGCGATCAACGATTTTCAGCGATGGTTGTGTAACGAGAGGATCGATACTAGTTCTATGTGGCACTGATACATGTTTCTTTCCGTGATGATATTGATCGGCCAATATCGATGGTCATGTGGTTTGAATTGTCAAGCTTCACATTGAGGACTAGTTAATTTTGGAAGCCGTGAGAAGCATTGGTTGCTTATAATTAAGTGAGCTCATTGTTGTGTTTGAATTTTGGTTCAATGGACTTTAAGATCTTATAGTGGGTGGTTAGGGAACGACTTGTCAAGGCAAAAGATTCTTCTTGTATAGTATTGTGGTTATAATACAACAAATTTTGAGAGCGACAGTTTGTGTGTAACTCTTGTAGCGTGTTTTGGGAGACAATGTGGAGTCATGTGTTTGAGATAGTGATAATTGGTTGACTCACCATCAGTTTGGGGTCGAACATTGAGTTTCTCAGAGTTTTGTGATGCTTCGATGATTATCAGTGGAAATTAAATAGATGACCGTGAACCTTATGAAGGGTCGTGAGTGCTCAGTTCGATGAAATTTCATTGAGTATTGATATAGTCATTGGTATTTATCGTTTGATATTTTTAATAAATATGAGATTTAGATGGAAATTCTACTTGGTTGGGTTGTGAGTTGAGTTGTACAACACTATGGTGTGTACATGCTACCTTTTTGGTACGAGATTTGAGGGTTTTGTTGGAACATTGTCCCTTGATGGGATTTTCATGTTATGATAGATCTGAGTGTTGGTACCGATGAGGTGTTTGCCGAACACGTGATAGTGTGAAGCTTAAGACTCTTGCATGAGCTGAGTTTTTGGGAGATGCTTTAGTTGCCGACATGATGTACTGAGCCGAGTTTAAGGTAAATGCTTGAGGCGAGTCGAGACGCCGTTCGTTTCAGAAGTCTTGCATCGGGAAAGCAACAAGTTTGATGAAGTATGGAATTGGAGTTAGAGTCTCCTTTAAGGAGTGGCTACGTGAATAATCGTTTTGCTTTGGTTATAATGGTTGTTTAACCTCTTGTTCTTTTGAATCCTGTGGAATGATGGAAGGATTTTGTTATGCACAAGTTAAGCTTCTTTGATGACGTATTTGTGTAACGCTTTGGTCAAGGTACCGTTAGGTTTTTCTATGGTTTTGGTTATGCATTGATTACTGATGAAGCTCTTTAAAGGAAATGGCCAGTTGAATTGGGTTGTACCTAGCGAGGATGAAGTTTTTCTAATAGAAATGATCAATTCAAATTTTG
This sequence comes from Hibiscus tridactylites, assembly GCA_958450335.1. Classification (NCBI taxonomy): domain Eukaryota; kingdom Viridiplantae; phylum Streptophyta; class Magnoliopsida; order Malvales; family Malvaceae; genus Hibiscus; species Hibiscus tridactylites. Next base: position 82,768,227 of record OY288276.1, read on the forward strand.
TTTGTGTCGTTTGAAGACAATGATTATATTTGACAAGTGTCATAGAAGATCATAGTAGCGTAGTAGGATATGTTAGAGAATGTTGGAGAGTTACAAAAGTTTTAACATCCTCTTAGGTTTGCCGGTATAAATTTCGAAGATGAAATTTCTTTTAAGGAGGGGAGAGTTGTAACGAACCAAATATTGGGTTAACAATCGAGTGTTGGACTCGGGCTATGGGCCATTATATTTGGAGTTTAAGTTTTGGGCTTTTAGGTTGGGGCCCAATTAAGAATTTTGGAATTGGGCTTTATGATAAGATGGTGGGTGTTTTATTATTTATTTGGTAAAATAAAAGAAAAAGAAAGATGTATATTTTATGAAGAAAGTGGGTTGGTGATGGGATGGAGAGAGAGAAGAATGAGGGGATAAGATATTTTGGGGGGGAGAGAGAAAAAGGGGGAAAAGAGAAAACTGATGGAAGAGAGCTTTGAAGCTCGATCTACGGTCGCGGAGCCACCGTGCATGACACCACTGACACCATTGGAAAGGTCTCGCCAAGACGAATCTAACGGTGGTCGTCTCGCCGCCGTTCGCTAGAGTGAAGAGAAAGAAGAAGCGAGAAAATCTCGTTCGCCATATTCCAGCCAGAGCCACCGCAAATGGAGGCTACCGGCCGGAGAACTTCTAGACTGGAGCTTGTCGGCGTTGTCCGGCCACCAGAGGAGGCCCCATGCGCCACCAAATACGAGTGGGCGTGTGGCTAGCCAGGCAGGTGCACACAGATCCGGTGTACCGTGCCACACCAAATCCCAGACCCAGTTTCACGTGAACCTGGCTGCACCAGATCACTCCATGTAGGTGCATGGCTGCTACGATGCACCGCACCGCACAGGATCACCATGGCAGTTGACCGATCATGACCAGATCGTTGACTTTTTTCGGGGGATCTTACTAGGGGGTTTCTCGATGTTCCAGATCCAATGGCGCGGTCTGTTTTTCCAAATTCGAACCAAGTAAGCTGTTTTTACGCATTTGACCCTTGAAATTTCTTAGAGACCGTGTAGGGTCGTCTACGATACTTGCGTGATATTTGTTGATTTGTGTGGTTTGATTTGAAATTGTGATGCCTTGTATATTTCTTCACTTCGATTGATGGGAATCATTCCTAAGGGTTAATTATTCGAATAAATGGTAATAAAGCCAATAATTTTTTATAAATGCGTTATGAAACAAACCCTAATGACTTCTATAAGCTTTAGGGATCGAGTGAGTAGTTTCAGTATCGATACATGTGTGAGTATCGATACCCGAGGGTACCGTATTGATACTTGTGTACGAGTACCAATACCTGATACGATAAATAATCTATAAATGCAAGTTATGGATGGAAATCGATGTGAATATTAATAATGGAACTACGCCGTGAGTAAATGTGATAACATGGGTTAATGGAGCTAATGAACGAGATTAATTATATACAAGCCTAATGAGTAATAAAACGGTAAATGTTGAGTGGCTTGTTTGTAATAGCAACCATAGGTACCCTTGGTGGATCGTGTTTTGTGACGTGCCAAGTATAGGCACTTATGTCTAGTTGAGTCACTGTTGATTGATGGGATCCGAATATCCAGAGATAGAGTGTTGCAACATCATGGTTAGAGATTTCAGATGTACGTTCTTGACGTTGTGTGACACTAGCCTCATTCGATGATACTCGAGGAGAGATGTCGATTATGGGTGTACGTTCCCGAGGTTGTGTGACACCGCGCCTCACCCAGAGAGAGAGTGTATGTTCCTGAGGTTGTGTGTCACCGGGCCTCACTCAGAGTGTACGTTTCCGAGGCTGTGTGACACAGGGCCTCACTCCAGGTTTATAGTATGATTTTGTGTGCTTTTGCTTGGTTGATCTGGTGAGATCCCGAGTATGGTTGGGCCTTGTGTGCCATGTTTGATATGTTACTGTTGAGAGCATGTGTTTAGGAGACTAGTGGTAGCACCACATATTTATTTATATATCCTTATTATTCGTACTAGCTTTGTAACGCCCCGGGTTTGGGCTTAGAAGTCTTGGGCGTTGACCGGTTTGGTCAAAGTGATGTTCGAATCTAAAAGGGTGAATTTAGGAAAACCTAGTTCGGGTTGCATTAAAAATATGGAAAAATGTTCTAAAATCATCTTTTAATATAATTAAGTGAACTGTGAAATCAATTTTGGAAAATGAGTTTTGGAAGGGTGACATTTTGGCTAGTGACCAAAATGTAATTTCCGAAAGTTTGGTGACTGTTTTATAAAGGGTTGGAACTTTGAATCTTTAAGGAGCTATTAATCCAAAAGTAGTTTCTCCAGATTTTTCTAAGATATTTTAAGCTATATTCTGATTTTAAATCATATTAAAAGTGGAGGGAAAGCTATTTGGCTATTTTGGATAACTAACTTTCCTATTTTCTTTCTCTCATTTTCTCTCAATCCAAACACTTTTTCTCCAGAGAATTTGATCTGATTTTCTCACTTAAATCCCTCCTTTCAACTCTCTTTTGATTCCTAATCAACATATCTACAAAACCTCACCATTTGCTACTTGATTCAACAAGGTTTTTGATTCCAAAAAGAGGAGAAACTCAAGTTTGGAGGTAAGAACGTCCTTCTCCTCTAAACTATCAGTTCTTTACTGAAATTCCTAAGTTTTCAATCCTTAATTGATGTTTTATTAAAGGTTTTTAAGATGTGAAATGGATCTTGGCTTATAATGCAAGATTTGGTGATTTTTGATGATTTTCGTTAGATCTGGTTAATCTGTGATTTGAGATGTGTTTTTGATGTTAAATGAACTCTAAATTGATAGGGAATTGAGTTTTGATTAATGCAATCCCGGATAGGTTGAGTTTCCTAAGTTTAGCTTATGATTCTAGGTTGTTTTTGGTGTGATCTTGTGGATCTGATGTTGCTGGAGGTATAAGGATGTTAATAGGTTGTTTTTAGATGTTTTATGGTGTTAATGGATGTTTAGTGTTGATGGTTTATGGCTGGGCTTTGTTGAAAAGTGGTTTGGAGACATTTTCGGTTGTGTTTGGTGGCCGAAAATGGAGTGTGGATGAGAGCAGCGAGTTTAGGTGCTTTCATTGAAGCAATTAATGCATGATGATGCATTAATCCTCTGCTTTGATGTGTTAAAACAGGGGAGGCATCTTTGGATCCAAGAGTTGTTGATCCGGAAGCTTGATTTTGGTGCTTCGGCAGGAGGCGAAGTGGAATCGGTGAGTGAAAATGGTTTTCGGCTTTGAAACCAATGTCTTGGGAGCTTAGTTTAAGTCTAAACAACTTTGCTAAGCTCAAGTGTAAGTTTTCGGAAAGTACTCTCTAGTGGTGGCCATGATTTTGTTGTGATGCAATGTGGTTTATTGCATGTTTTAAATACTGTTTTGAAAGCATGATTTAGCATGGTATTTGCTGTTGTTGTAAGCCATATGTTGAAGGAAGCTCAAGGTATGAGTTCCTTGTTTTTGTACATTGATAAAATGTGGTTTGATGCTTTTAAATGCATGTTGAATATGGCTTGGTTTAATGCTTAAAAACAGTGGACTAAATGATGAAAATGATGTATATTGGCAAGTGATGTTTTGAAAAGGTTAAGGTCACTAAGGTGGTTAAAAGTCCTTGAGTGAGCCTTGTTACTTAAGAACATCAAGGTGGTTAAAAGTCCTTGGATGGTTCTTGTTGCGGACACTAAGGTGGTTAAAAGTCCTTAGGTGATCCTTTCCATGGTGTTTAAAAGTCCATGGGGCCAAGGTGTTTAAAAGTCCTTGGGGCCAAGGTGTTTAAAAGTCCTTGGGGTGAAACTTGATGTGGACACAAAGGTGTTTAAAAGTCCTTGTGTGGTCCTCTTTCATGGTGTTTAAAAGTCCATGGCCAAAATGTTTAAAAGTCCTTGGGGCCAAGGTGTTTAAAAGTCCTTGGGGTGAAAGTTGATGAACTTGTTTTTAAATTGGAACTTATCACTTGTGGCCAATATGACATGTTATGATATGAAGCATGAGATGCTTGTTTAAAGTATGCTTTTAAGCATGTGCAATTGATGATTTGAAGCATGATTTATAAATGTTTTATAAATGCATTATTGAATGGTTTTGCGAGCATTCCTCACTAAGCTTTTGCTTACGCTCTCTTTCGTTTCTTAATTCAATAATGCAGAACATTAGAGCACTTTGAGGGCAGCAAGGAGGGCAAGTATTCAAGTGAAAGTAAAGCTCAAAGTATGGAAGGTTTTATAAGTACATTTTTAGCTTTTGATAGTTTGGCAATGGGGGACCAAAATGTATGTTTTGGGAGATGTTTGGAACTCCCTAAGTATGTTGAATGATGATAAGAATGCTGGTTTTGTGTTGGATCATTACATGCTTGTTGTGGAAGTTTGTACTTGAATAGCTAGCTTGTGTAGGAAGCATGCCTATAGATTTGGGGCTTTTTGCATACGATGTTGTTCTGATGAATTGATGATGCTGGAATGTCTTATATATGTTGAATTGCATGTTGGTAAAGTTTGGTAGCATTTGGAGTATGATCGGATGGTTAATTGCATGTTTAAGTATGTATTTTGGGGCAATCTGTGCAGGGTGTTTCGGAACAGCTCTTACCGTTTCGGAACGGGTGCCTTAAACAAACCCAGGCGTCCGAAACGGGAAGAACCGTTCCGAAACGGTTTGGCCACTGCCAGCCCGTGTTCCGGTACGCGTTGCGGAACGGCCCGTGTTTCGAAACGGGTTCTGTCTGTTCCGGAACGGGCGACCGTCGGGGGCTGACCAGGGCAGTTAAATGTTTTGATTTGTTTGCATTTTGGTCCTGAATCTAGTTTGATCAATTGTATGAGTTTGGAATGTTTGTTTGAGCTGAAATTTCACAGAGAAGCATGAAACCTGACTAATTTCAAGTTGGTAACTTTAATTTGGGTTAAGTCCTTATAATTATCAGAATTTACAATTTGGTCCCTAAAGTTGTAAATTGTTCAATTGGGTCCCTGGTTGATCTCTGATGTTTATGATCTTTGAGTATGCTGTTTGTATGATCATAAATAGGGTTAATGTGCATCTAGAGAAGATTAAAAAGAAAAAAAAGGGTCGTTAATCAAGGTTGACTTTCGGGTTGACTTTGGTTTTCCCCGTGTGACTTTCTTAATTCGGGTCAACCGTCTAGGCCGGGTTAAGGGGGTTACAAGCTTGCATGCTTATGTTTATTATTAGCATGAAGTATAGTAGAGTAGATGTGTACTATTGAGCTTTGTAAGCTCAACGTTCGGAACCGTTGTTTCCGTGCGTAGGTTGATTGTTGGATCGTGAGATCGTGGAGCACTATCAATATGAGGTTCTAGCATGTAGTGACCTCCGGAGTACGGTACTTGTGTTTAGTGGGCTATGTATTCATAGTACCTTACGTGTTAGAGTCTGTAATCTATATTTTGCAAATTTTATTTATCAAATCAAATGTTTAAATATTTTAACTTAAATGGAGTTCATTTGTAAAGTTTTAATCATTTGTGTATGTTTTAATTGTGGGCTTTAAATATATTTAGAAAGTATATTTTTGGGCTAAACTAGTTTGAGAAATTTTATGGATTTTGGTTTGGGCTTGAGGCCTAATTGTGACATCCGGGTTGGGGGTGTTACAGGGACAAAGGTCTATTTTAGCCTTTAAATTTAAAAATTGAAAGGGGTAAAAACTTTATTTTACTTCTATTTAAACTAAAAAAACTTTAAATATAATTATACCAAAAAAATTTAGATGCTAAATATGGCTCCATCCATGCACATGATTTGAATCATAATATAAATTAATTTAAATAACTGCTAAAAGTTGGACCCATTCTAGCCGGTCATAGCTTTTATTTGTAAACCAAACGCTCAACTATTTTTTTTAATCTTTGTTTGGTCGGCGGCGACGACATTAATTTTGGTGTTGGTTGTCGATCGCTGATGTTTTTTTTTTGTTTTGTTTTACTATATCGTGTCTTTACTCTTTTTTATTTTTGTTAGCTTTTAATAAGAATAACTTTGCCTTCGTGACACGTTTTTCTCTGTCTTTTGGCACGCTTGTCTTCTTTCTCATTCGTTTGCCCTTTTTCTCATTTTATGTTTTCTTAGGTGTGGATTTGACGACGAAGCGACTGATCAAGATGACGCTTATTTCTTATCATGTTGATCTTCCCTATTTTAGACCCTCAGGTTGAATTTCAATACACGTTCACAATCATTGTTTCTTGTTCTCGATTGAGTTGTGGTAACGACCGTTTTGTCAATGTACCATAGGGGTTATATGTTTTTTAATGTTAGTGTTGATGATTTTATCTTTTCAGTCTACGCTTTCTGGTGTTGTTCGTATCTATCTTTTCTTCGAGCCTTTTGATTTGATTTATAACATTTTCATTGTAGGGTCTTTGTATGATCTCAAGTGCCTTTTGTCAACGTACCATATGTTTTTTTTAATGTTATTGTTGATGACTTTATCTTTTAATCTACAATTTTTGTTGTTGTGCGTATCTATCTTTTCTTCGAGTCTTTTGATTGAATTTATAACATTTTTACTGTAGGGTCTTTGTATGATCTCAAGTGCCTAATTTTTATTGTAATGATTATAAAAAAAATGTCAGATTAAGTATTAAGTTTACGCTTATAGCTATACACCCTTATTGTAATTTTAAATATTTCTTCATTTTAATAAAATCTTCCTTTACTAATATAAAGTTTTAAATTTAAATTAAATACATAGATAAATTAAAGCATAACACCAAAAGTAAGTATATAATCTTCCTTTGTAACCCCCTCGTCCCGGTCTGGCCGGATGACCGGTCCGAATGGGCTACACGGGGAAAACCGAAGTGAAACCCGTTAAGGCTCCCCTTCGGTTAGCAACCCTATTTTTTTCATTTTAATCTTGTCTAGAGGAGTATTAAAGTCCTAAGTGATCAAACAGCGGAACAACATACACGAGGCAATCAGACGAATCCAAAACAACATTTAACAGCCAAATTTTAACTTAACTGCAGGCGGTATCGATACACCTAAGGGGTGTATCGATACACCTTGACTAGGTCAAAAAGTCAAAGTCAGCCTGTGGAGACCGTATCGATACACCCAAGAGTGTATCGATACCCTCCCCAAGGTTGACTTCTCACAGTCAACGCTTGGATGACCGTACCGATACGCCAAAGATCGGTATCGATACCAAGTTTGGACAGTGACTTCAGTGACCAAAATGGTATCGATACGCCTGAGACCGGTATCGATACCAAGCTGGACAGTAGTTCCAGTGTCCAAAATAGTATCGATACGTCTCCCCGCGTATCGAAACGTAAGGCCTGGAATAAGAAGGTTGTATCGATACGGGTCTAACCGTATCGATACCCCTGCTCTGCAACTCCTCATTTCACTACTAGGTAACTTCACATACGATTCTAGATGCACTTTCGGGCACTCCTAAGCGTAAACAAACATACATGCACCAAACCACAATTGAGACATAGCATGGGAGGCATTTAATCTAATGAAAACATACATACAAGACTCCATACAATTTCTCAAGGAAGCATGTTTAGCAAGCATAAGACACCATTCACAATGTAGTCAAGCATAAGGCATACATAGGCCAACATCATACAAGTTTAGGCATATGCAAAATAAACCACATAAGAGACGTAGGACATAATCCAAGAAGCAAAAGCATAACACAACATGAGTTTAACAATTTCAAGCATAACCTCCTAAGGAGTTTGACCCCAACTCCTAACACTCTACACCCCATTGTCTAGGCATTATTACAAAAGCAAACCATACTTAGACTTGCTTGAGAACTCCAAAAGCTCCTCCCTCGCCCGCTCGCCTCCCGAACTCTAACGATCTGCACGTTGGAAAACAAAAGAGCATAAGCAATCTAGCTTAGTGAGAGAGGCTCTACAATTCACAACATGCAGTTTTCCAAAACACGATTTATATGCAAGAAAACAATAGATGCACAAGGGTCTATCTCAACCATAACATTTGGTTTGCACAAGCACAACCAACATACACTTACGGTGGGACTACACATCACCGTTTCGACTAGTGGATTTCCAATGGGACTACACATCAAAGTACTACCCTACTAGTCACTACCGGTGGGACTACACATCACCGTAGTTTAGACCACCATCACGTGAGGCATGAACTCAACACGACTACAACATTAACAACTTAAAATGCATTCAAATAATCACAACGCATCCACAATCAATATATCACAACACATGAGAGTAGAGAGGCTTACACACGGGTTTAGGTGACCTCTCAAGGTTCCACCCAACCCCAAAGGAGTCCATATCGAGCACAATGTAAAAACCAATGATTCTACTCATCGATGCTACCCAAGAGAAGATTGAAGACCAAGCTCAAGACTCCGAAATCCCCGGATTTGTCCCCGAAGCTTCTCCAACCAAAATTCTCGTTTCTAGCCATTCCAACACCAAGAAAATAATCTCAAATCAGTCCATATTCCAAACTAATCAGCCCGAATTACATACCAAGCATAAGCATCAAATTTTTCCATTGAAAACAAGCCCAAAATTCCAAAATCCGAGCAGCCCTCAAGCACCCCTTAAAACCATTGATTTCAACCTTCAAACTACTCCCTAAAGCTTTCAAAACAGTGCTTACATATACCCTAACCATTGGCCCTCTCATTTCTACATAGAACACCCCCATATCTCAATCCAAAACCTCCCAAAAACCCCATTTTCACCCAAATCCGAAAATTCCATAAAACGTTGTAAAAATCGGTTTTGTTGGACCCTTTTGGTTGTAGGCAACTCATATGACTTAAACAAATAGAAAGCTTAAGTTAAAGACTCCAAAGGCAACATTTTTAATCCAAAATCCTTCAAACCTCCAATCTCAAAACATGTCTAAAAATGAAAACAAATGGTATTAACTTGTAGGGAATAACAAGGGTAAGTCAAAAACGTGTTTACCTTTGCGAAAATCTTCAAAACGAGCAAGACATTTGATGAAATAGTAACCTAAGGAGAGGGGGTCTTTTAACGTTGGTGTGAATAGTAGAGTGAGGGGAAGAAGATGACTCAACCATTATTTTAGGTTTGTTTGAAATTAAAAGGGCTAAAGACCCAAATGCCCTTAATGAATTAAGATAACTACAAGGGATGACACCCTTGGCTTTTTGGGTTTATTTTAAAAATGGTCCAACTAAATTTTGTTGTCTTAAAACCCGAGGCCCAAACAATTATTTTATTATTTAAAATTTGGAACCGAAACCCGAACTATTTTTAAATTATTATTTTCACCCGACCCCCGAACCCGGGTGTTACATCCTTTATTTTAACTATGAATTTATTTACTATATACTAGTGGTGAAAACTGAAAGTGTCCACAAGCGTTTTGGTTTTAGGGTCTTAGTTTAGGGTGTAGGGTTTAGGAGTTTTGGTGTAGGGGTTTAGAATTTAAGGATAGTGGCTAGAATTTAGAGTATAGATTTAGAATTTAGAATTTAGGGTTTAGAGGTTGAGATTTTGTTTTTAGGATAATATGGTTAGGATTTAGGTTTTAACTTAAACTCTAAATTCTAACCATAAACCCTAAATTCTAAACCCCTACACTTAAACCCATAAACCCTACACCCTAAACTAAGATTCTAAACCCTAAAACTAAAGCGTTTGTAGAAACTTTTAGTTTATACTGCGAGTGTATAAGATAATAATCCTTTAACTATATATACCTATGACTCATTTAAAATAAAAATATCAACTAACATGAACTGTACGTAGTTCTTCATTGTTGGTCGGTTGAAAAGTGTTTTTAAAAAATAATGGTAAAAAAATTATTGTGAAAATATGTGATTTATTAATTTAAAGGTTTGAAATTGTTGTCGAAAAATATTATGGGGCCCTCTCTATTGAGGTTCTCTATTTAATTTAATTTAATTTAATTTAATTTAGGTTCTCTATTTTGGGGCCCTCTCTATTGAGGGCCTTGTGCGGTCGCTCCTATCGCGCCTGTCCAAAACCCCCACTGAACCTAAGCACAGAAAAATAACACATCCGCACGCTGAGCTAACAAAGCTCAGTGATACATTTCTACTCTACCACAATTCATGGTTATCATAAAATAAGCATGCAAGATAATATAGTCTAAAGATCATAGATAAGGCTTTACTATCTATGAGCTATTATCTAGCCTACACAAGTTAGAGTTCTTAGATCACCTATCTCAAGGCATTAACAAGTTAACAAGAAGTCATACAAGATCCACAAAATTTTTCCATACTCGAGGTCACCTAGCCTATCGAGTTACACGAGCTCACACAACCCATCGAGTTAATACATACCATACCCTAATCACTCAGCCATCGGGTACATAAGCTATCTTCTATAGCATCCACACAACATACATAAATACATTCATACATCATCTACATAATGGCCTACGAAGCCCTACATTACACGTGCTCACACAGCCGTCAGGTTACTTATGTTCACACAGTCGTCGGGTTAAATGGATTGTATGTGGATCACCATATCCACGGATACATCCTAGACATACTTGGATCACATTAGCCACAAGTAGTCTTCACCTGAGGTCACTCAGTCAATCAGGTTACTTAAGCTCACTCAACCTATCGAGTTTAATACCTTATTCGGATCACCATAGCCACAAATAGGTTTCTAACCGCACCCAGATCACTCAGCCCATGAGTACATCGGATGTACTTGTTCACATAGCCCGAAGTACACATCCCCTTATATAAGTATCGTAGTACTGACTCTAGGACTTCTAGATTCCTTTACAACAATCTTAAGATAATACATGTTCCTAAGCATTCATACACCGCACCAAAAGGTAAGTGGCATCAAGCCAGGCCATCAACAAATGCCTCAAGGCATGACACTATCCATCACGGTTATATCGAGTCAGCATTACTAAGCTATTACATGTTATTATCATCCGCGAGGGTTAAATCTCGGTTTCTCAGTTTTCCATTCATTTTATCACCCCTGAAGCCCATTGGGCATAACCCTTAAATTATCAATCCCTCAAACTCAATTTCAACAATGGGCAGATTGCTCAGTGGGTACAGATACCCACCTACGCGTACCGATACCCCCTCTGGGTATTGTTGCATGTGTAAAGTGCCCCGCAATTGTGCAAGTATACACGTCTTAAGTAATAAAGTGATGAGTATTGAGTATCATCTCCACAAGGATTGGTGAAACATTCAATGTTATCGTCTCGCACTGAAAAGAAAATAAAAGTAAAGAACACAAGTGATTGATTGGGTTTTTAAAGTAATCTAATAAACAAACAATTAAATAAGCCAGTAAACTAAAGAGTTGAGTAATCAAGATGAGAGAATGAGCCAGATTATATTGTGTCGTAGTGTGGAAACCATTTGGAACTGTCTCAGTCTTTGAATGCAACGAACACTGGATTGCCTCGGCAAAGACCAAAGTCACTGTCGCGGCAACGAGTTAAGTAACTGCATCGGCAATCCCTTGCTAGGGCAGCAACAGACAACGTCAAGGTTCGGCAAAGCGTTCTTCAGTGGCTCCTCCTTATCCCTAAGTCGAAACCACGCTAATGCGCAGGCCTTGATAATACCTCCCAGCATGAACCAAGGATGAACACCAACCAATCTTACGCTTCTTTTAGCTGTTGAAACTCAAAATTATCTCTAAGTTGAGTTAGTTTTCACCGATTGGGATGAAAACCATGCTTATCCATTTTGTGAGTCTAACTCTCATGATATTAGACAAATATATAGTTAACGAGATCCTCTCCCAATTCACTCGCAAACAAGATAAAGAATCAAGAATAAGCAAACCTTGAACTGAAATTGCATTAACAAAACTTAAACAAAATCCAATTGTTTTCTCACAACTACTAAACAATAAAATCTAAACCCTAAGAAGAAATTAGAACATAACGATAATGAAAGCTCGCTACAAATTCTCTTAAAGCTCAAGTCATCTAAGATGATCCCAATGGCCGACTTTGGCTTTTTATTTATAGAGGAGGTCTAGGTCAAGACCTTCTACGGAGGAAGTTAAGTTAGAATTAAATACATTAAAAAAAGGTGTTCTTTTAAAGTATCATATCTTTCTTCCTTAAAATCCTCCCATTGGCATGGAATCTTCTCTTAACCTTCCTTCGGCGTTTTCATGGTCTTCACGCAGTCCGATCTTCATGCAAAGTGCATAGAAAAATTTAGCTTTTCATGCTCTTCAAAATGTGCTCCACTTTGCATATTTTCACCATTGTCGAGTGTGTCAGGTCATTGCCTCAGTAGTGGCTTGGCTATTACCTCGACAATGTTTTGTCTATATTTTTCGCTCAGCAAGGCTCTATCTCATAGTTTAGCTTCCTTCAGTAGAAATTGACATCCACAACTAGATTGATATGGACCGTCGAGAGATGATTCTGCATCGCTCTTTTCTCTCCTTCACTGTCGCGGCAGTGCTTGCCCGGGCAGTGAGTAACAAAATATGCATATGCACCAAACACACACATAAGCAATATCTTTTCCACCAAATAAACTAAATATAAAGATCAAGCATGATAAAGATGATCTCAATATGATTGATGCATTGATGGCTACAATATAATTCAAATGGGTGTAGATTTAGCAATAACTGTCATAGAAAAAGGGTGGAATAATAGTACTTTTACACACTTAACAGGTATCGATATCCACCTACGTGTACCGATACACATCGTCACACGAGAAGGGGTCTGACCAGCAACCTCGTACCGATACAAAAAGGCCCTGTACTAACACCCCACCTATATAGATACCCTCACACGCGTACCGCTACACCTTTTTGCCACTAGAATTCCAATGGAACAGGGGGTACCGATACGACCCTAGCCCGTACATAGACTCCCTTCAATTTTTGCCCGTGTTCACTATTTAGAACACATGGTATCAGTACGGGCTCCCCAAGTACCGATATTGAAGCCCGGAAATAGCTTCCAAGGCTCGGGAAATTACTTCCCAAGCCCCCAAAACGAAACCTTTAACCCTTTAACTTAATCCTACATCTTATGGGAGTTAATTAGGGTGGTTTGCTACCCTTTTTACACCTTATTAACTTTAATCCGGGATTTACCATTAATGAAGCATTAAGCTACCTTAATACCAAAACTAGCAATCTTAACCACAAAATCAATCAAAGCAGACACTTTATGATCTTTAAGAATTGAAGGAGTTAGAGATATACTGACCTTTAGCAACAAACCCCGGATTTAAGCTTCCAAGCAACACCCTTTAACCTTCTCACTTGACCCAAGGTTTGATGAGCTCCCAAAACATCCTCTCTTACTATATCAACATGAAAATCGAGTTAAAACTTGGGGTAACAACTAGGAATAAGCTTAGCTATGAATTTGAAACCTTGTTGAGGAGATCAACATACTTGAATCTTGAATCCCGAAATCAAGAAATGATGAAGAAAGCTTGGATATTTGTTGGATGAAAATAATGGTGTCTTGGAAGAAAGATGAAGAAAGAGGGAAGAGGAGAAGATAGGGAAAATGGTGATGTAAGGTAGTCTCCTTTTCCCTAAACGTGAGACAAGAAACAATTAAGGGATATCGGTCTTTAAAATTAAAAATGGGTACAATTACCACATAAACCCCCCAACTTCCACCTTTTTTACAAAAAGGTCACTACCCAAGCCCATGTAGCTCAAATCTCATCTAACAAGGCCCAAACTCGACCCAATGGATCCACTTACATCAAACTATCACAAGGTTTCAAAACCCGGGTCAACGTCCAATCATTGACTCAGAAATTTGGGTCATTACAAGATCGTTCGCCTTTTATGTCTAGTTAATTTCAAGCCATGTCAATATCGAATGAACAAGTTTTTTAGTCGGGTCAACCTTTGTATCTTCGAGTTGAGTTGGAAATGAGTCCAATCAAATATATATATATATATATATTCTTGTAAAAAAAACTTGTCTTTTTGTTTCTTAATATTATCATTTAAGTTCAATTTTAACTTTCAACCGTTCATATTTTAAATTCAACCATCATTAGGATGATAATTTGACCCGAACCTAACAATATAGGAGCTGTTAGAGTTTATGACTAGAAATTCATTTTGATCTGACTTGAAAAGTTCACGGTGTGACATGCTTGGTAAAGAAATGAAATTGTGAGAAAATGGGGACATGTGGTGGATGAGGAAGAAGAAAATCAAAGATGATATCGACTCTCGTTCAAAAAAGATGATATTGAATCATTAAAACTATTTACCAATAATGATGATTAACTAGTAGTGTAATGCAAAAGAATAATAATTCTTACATCATTTTACTATGTAACACTTTGCTAAAAATAGATAATAATAAAAATAAATTAATCATTCACATCGACTCAATTAACGAGTTTAAATTGGGACATGTTTAGTTCGGATCGGATTTAGGTGAATTGAATTCATGTTGCTTTCTGGTTGAGTTTATTTCACTTCGTGCCAAATTGGATACGAGCCTATATCGTTTCAGCTAAAATTCGGGTCAGTTTTGGCTCGATTTTTTTGAGTTTGTTTATACAAAATATCAATCTTATACACACCAATAATTAAAATCTTGATTGAGTTTAGTGTCATGAGTTAATCGGAAACTAATTCAGTTAAAAATTACTAAATTACTCGTACTTCAATTTTAATTAATACTATTATAATTGTATTTTTGTAATTTTTATACTTATATACAATCTTTCAATAAACAACTAAAAATTATTGTTGTAAGGATTGAACCCTTATTTATTGAGATTTATGTATAATCATTAATAACTTCACAAGTTTAATTAGTTTTTAATTTTTTATAATTTTATAATATCAATCATAAACATGAAATTAGTATATGAGTAATTATTTGATGCGAGTAAATGAAACGTTTTTCCCTACTTGCGAGTTTCTAAAGCTATAAGGCATTTCTAAAATTTAAATACTAACCCCTAATTTAAACCACAAAATATATTACCAAATCTAAAAATCTAACTACAAACACTGAATCATAATTCTAACTTAAACCCTAGAGATGTTAGATGTACGTTCTTGACCAGTGTATAGGATAATAATCCTTAGTATATTCTTATTTTTACTACTCTTATTATTGCATGAAAAATATAATTACTACTACAGTAATTATACTCTCGTCTAGTTATAAGAAATTCTAATTTTCAAGACATATTTGGTTGACTTAGTGTAATTGCATCTTAATTCTACATGTCATGTTTGGCAATACACGTTATAATTGCGCATAACATAAGTTCAATTTTTAAATTAATTTTAATTATAAAATTAAAGAGTGCAATTACTTGTGTAATTATATTGATTCACATCTAGAGCTAAGCAACAAAAATAGAAAAATTGAGAACTGATTTGAACTGTAGTGTTTAAAAAGTTTATGATTCACAAGTCTAAAAGTTGTGGTTACTCACGTAATTATACTAATTCACATCTAAATATAAAATATTTTCACTTAAAAAGTGTCATTCATTTTACATGTTTTAAGTTTTAGATACTTGTTATATATGCACACATAATTATATATATTTATATTTTTTTACAAATATTTAATTTAAGTACTCTATTTTTGGGTCCCTCTCTTTTGGGGGCATGTGCGGTCGCTCCTATAGCACCTGTCCAGAACCCTACTGATTCCATGATGCCTTACCAAAATATAATCTACAATATTAAGAAGAGTTCGTAAAAATAGGAAGGTTATTTGTTAAAGTCTTTAATTAATCGGTACATCAATATATTAGTGTCACGTCGGTAGACTCTCGCTAACTCGGACGTGCGGCCTTAGCTCGCTTTCTAACACTTTCGCGACTAAGTAAGCCTGAAATGATCAAGCACTACGGCTTAGATCCTTGCGGAAGTAAAGATGAACAACGGAAAGGAAATGACAAACACAAAGAGAAGCAAGTGTTGGGAATGCTAGTTGTATTCCATAATGATGAAGTGAGTAAATGAGGAGGGGCTAACCTCTATTTATACATGAAGCCCTGTACATCTAACGGTCTAAATTGAATTACATGGACGACTCAGATCGCCCCAAAATCTCTAAATCCTTAAAAACAAGGGGAGCCATGAAATTATTGAAATAATGAATCAAAAATAAAATTACATGGCTAAAAATAACAATGACTTATTCCAAACTCGGACTGGACCCTCCTGGGCTCGATCGGGCAGACCCATGGTGCTGAAACATGCCCCCATGGTGCGGAAACAAGCCCCTGGTGCGTGCTGGCTGCACCATGGTGCGGGCAGAATACACCCTGGGGTGCGCTGGACGAACCCTAGTGCTGAACTGGCTCGGTCGCTGTCTCGCGGTCCGTGATAGTCTCCCTCACTTGAGCTAGCGACGCCCTCGTCGCGCGGTCGGCATGATACTTATTCACTTGCGTCTTGAACTGTCAAAGGTCTTCGGCTAGTTCCCAACTCTCCTCACTGTCGGGAAGTCCCTTCCATCGAACAAAATACTCATGCCTTGGCCGATGACCTGGTCAACGGATGACTCTCTCGGCTTGGACCTCCTCAGCCTTGTTCTCATAAGAAACTTTCACTCTGAATGGTGCTCAGTGTGACTTGCCCCGATCTGGATCCTCCTCATCCTGATGGAATGGCTTAAGTAGACTGACATGAAACACTGGATGAGCTCGGATGGATGATGGTAGCTCTAGTCGGTATGCCATGGTATCGATCCTCTTCAAGACTTTGAACGGACCATCGTATCTTTGCACAAGCCCCTTGTGCACGGTTGGGTTACGCAAAATCCCAGTCAACTTGGCTAGGACAAGGTCGCCAACTTGAAAGTTCACATCTTTGCGCTTTCGATCCGCCCATTTCTTGGTCCTCTTCCCCGCCTTGTGCAAACAAGCTCGGGCTAACTCCTGATGTTCTTTCCACACCTTGGCATACTCAAGTGCTGCTGGATTAGGCCCAACATACTTGGTAGCAACCGCGTTGGGTGTGAGCGGTTGCTGCCCCATCACTATCTCGAACGGACTCTGTCCTGTGGCTTCACTCTGTTGCAAATTATAAGAGAACTGTGCCACGTCTAACGGCTTGGGCCAATTCCGCTACGTAGCACTCACATAGTGCCTCAAGTAAATCTCCACAAGTGCATTCACCCGCTCGGTATGTCCGTCTGTCTGTGGGTGAACACTCGTTGAAAATTTCAAGCTCGAACCCATAAGCTTGAACAACTCGGTCCAAAAACGGCCTGTGAACTGTGTGTCCCGGTCACTGATGATGGTCTTTGGCACGCCCCAATATTTCACCACGTGCTTAAAGAAAAGTCTAGCTACTTCCTGGGCTGGGCACACCTTGGAAGCTGGGATGAATGTCCCATACTTCGAAAACCTGTCAACGACCACCATGATACTCGACAACCCATCAGTACAAGGTAAACCAACAATGAAATCTAAAGAAACACTTTCCCATGGTCGGTCGGGTATCGGCAACGACTGCAATAGTCCCGTATGCTTCTTCATCTCTATCTTGTCTTGTTGGCACACAAGACAAGTTTTCACATAGGCTTCAATGCCTGCACCCATGTGTGGTCAGTAGTAGTCTCGGGCAATGAGGGCTATGGTCCGAGTAATACCTGGATGTCCTGCCCACATCGAATCATGACACTCCTTCATGATCTCTTTGTGTAACTCACCAAACTGAGGCAAATACAGGCGGCAGCCTCGTGCATATAACAAGTCCCCCTCGAGCCAAAACTTCATGGTTCTGCCCTCTTTGGCATGATCGATCAACATTTTGGCTGTTGGGTCATGAGGTAACCCCTCTTTGATGCGCTCTAACAAGCTTCCCACATGCAGGCTAACTGTCTCGAAGTTGTACCTCCGGCTTAATGCATCAGCAACGGAATTCACCTTCCCTGGCTTGTACTCCAAGGAAAAATCAAACACTGCTAAAAATTCCTGCCAACGGACCTGCTTGGGAGAAAGCTTCTTTTGGGTCAGAAAATAACTATTTGCATCATTGTTTGTAAATACAACAAACCTCGATCCCAAAAGATAGTGTCGCCAAGTGCGCAAGCAATGTACTACTGTCGTCATCTCCTTCTCATGGACCGTGTACTTCCTCTCGGTCTCATTGAGCTTCCGGCTTTCATATGCAATCGGATGTCTCTCTTGCATCAAGACCCCTACAATGGCAACGTCTGATGCATCTGTGTAGACTTCAAATTGCTTGGTGTAATCAGGCAACACCAAAACTGGTTCACTCACCATGGCCTTCTTCAATTCTGCAAAGGCATTCTAACACTCGATGCCCCAAACCCACTCCTTGTTCTTCTTAAATAGCTCGGTTAAGGGTGTGGCAATCTTCGAATAACTCTTCACGAACCGTCTGTAATAGTTCGCGAGTCCAAGGAATGACTGCAGCTCGATCACTTTAGTTGGTGGCTTCCACTCATCAATTGCTCGGACCTTGGCTCCACCCATTCGGATTTTGCCCCCACCAACGATATGGCCAAGGAAATGAACTTCTTTCTGAGCAAATGAGCACTTCTCTTTTTTCACATAGAGCTCGTTCTGTCGCAATACTTCGAACACATGTCTCAAGTGCTCAACATGCTCCACAAGAGATTTGCTATAGATAACAATATCATCAAGGTAAACCACAACGAACTGATCTAGAAATGGTTGTAGTACTTTGTTCATCAGCGTGTAAAAAGTGGCTGGAGCATTCGTGAGACCGAACGGCATCACTAAGAACTTATATGAACCATAGCGGGTAACACAAGCAGTCTTCGACTCATCCCATGCGGCTAATCTGACTTGCCAATACCCGGATCTCAAGTCGAACTTGGTGCACCACCTTGCACCACCAAGTTGGTCGAACAAGTCTGCAATAAGCGGGATCAGATACTTGTTCTTCACCGTGAGCTTGTTCAAAGCTCGGTAATCATTGCACATTCTGAGGGTCCCATCATGCTTCTTCTGAAATAACACTGGAGCATCGTAGGGTGCCTTCGAAGGTCGGATATACCCTACCTCGAGGAGTTCTTTCAACTGTCTGCGCAACTCTTCTAACTCAGGTGGAGCCATACGGTAAAGGGCCTTGGCTGGTGGCTCCGCATCGGGCACAAGCTCAATTCCGTGGTCTACTTCCCTCTTTGGCGGTAGACTCTTCGGCAATTATGCTGGCATTACATCACGGAAATCTGCCAACAACTGTCCCACCTCATCGGGGACCTTCTCGGCCATGACAGGCTCATCCTCGACCAATGCTGCTAGAAAGTTGGATTCCTCCTTGCGCACCCCCTTCGAAAACTGAAAGGTTGAAAGTAATTTGGCCCCAACTTCGGCCCCTCGGCTTACCGGAACAATGCATTGGTGCTTCGGATCCAGGATGCACAAACAATCGGCAAATGGGACGGGAAACACATTAATCTTATCGAGGAAGCTAAGCCCAATAACGAATTCAAAATCATCAAGTGGAATTACCTTGATGGGTTTCTTACCCGTCCATCCTCCAATGTCGAGCTTGACTCCTTTTGCTATGCCGACAATCAGAGCTTCTTTAGAATTAACAGTTTTGATGAACCCACTCGCCTTTTCAACACAAAGGCCGAGTTTCTTCGATGCTTGTTCGGACAAGAACAACTCTGAGGCACCCGTATCAACTAGTGCACTCATCTTTCGACCAGCAACAGTGATGTCTACAAACATCAACCCCTTCTTCTTGTTGCCTTTCTTGGAATCCATGCAACTGAGGATGGATCCAAGCTTCGGAGTCTCTTTCTCATCGGACTCTTTCTCTTGTACGGCGGCAATCTTTACATTCTGCGGACAATACTTCTGTAGGTGCCTACCCCCGCAAGTGAAACACTGGAAGTTCTCATTGTTCCTCCTTCGGTTACTTTCCCATGGCATGCGACCCTTCCACTCGTCTGGCCTTGATCACTTTGCCATTTTAAGGCCTTCCGGACCCGTACTTTGCTGCCTTGTCCTTATCTCCTCCTCAATTGCCTCTTGGCTTTGGTTTGGACAGCTCAGACTTCTTGTTCTCATACTGAGCAAGGGACTCTGCCACAGTTAGTGCATTGGAGAGACTTATGACCTCCCTCCGCTCTAACTCCATCTTGACCCACTTCTGGATCCCGTTAATGAAGTCAAAATAGCCTTCATCTTCACTCAAACTCGTGAGCTGGAGCTTAAGTTCTGTGAACTTCCTTACATACTCTATAATGGTCCCGTCATGCTTTAACTGACGCATCTTCAACCACGCCTCTTGTTGAGCATTCTTTGGATAGAAATGCTCCTTGAACTCAAACATGAAATCCTTCCATGTCTTGAAAGGAATTGTGTTGTCTTCTTCCTCGTCACATTTGCGTCGCCACCATAAAAGAGCGACATCGGTAAGATAAACAGAAGCAGTGTTTATCTTCGTTGTATCGTCATCGATACCCGTCACACAGAAATACCGTTCAAGGCCCTAGATGAAGTTATCTACATATTGGGCTACCCTCGACCCACTGAACTTGCTGGGACGCGGGGCGTCGACTTTCTGCTTGGGTGATACAACTTCGGCAAGCATCCCACTCTTCAATGTTGCTTGATAAATTCGAAGCTCATTCTTGAGCTCCTTCATCTCTTCCTTCATAGAGATTAACTCGACTTCTAGAGAGTTGTCTCGAGCATCTAACTTGTCGTACAACTCACCCAGGAGGTTCTCCACCTCATCTCTGATCTTCCTTTCAATGGACCTGATCAGATCAGAACGTGACTCCTCGTCACCTTGGGTCTCCTCGACTTCTCTTTCGGAATCTTCAGGACTTGCGACCCTCTTCTCCAAGGCTACACTTTTGTCCTTGGAACCACCTCGCTTTTTGTCGCCATTGCGGTTGGTAACTCCCTCACCTATTTGGACTTCGGCGGAGTTCTGTGGTGCCATTTCTCCCGATCAAACCTGGCTCTGATACCACTTGTCACGTCGGTAGACTCTCGCTAACTCGGACTTGCGGCCTTAGCTCGCTTTCTAACACTTTCGCGACTAAGTAAGCCTGAAACGATCAAGCACTACGGCTTAGATCCTTGCGGAAGTAAAGATGAACAACGGAAAGGAAATGACAAACACAAAGAGAAGCAAGTGTTGGGATTGCTAGTTGTATTCCACAATGATGAAGTGAGTAAATGAGGAGGGGCTAACCTCTATTTATACATGAAGCCCCGTACATCTAACGGTCTAAATTGAATTACACTGACGGCTCATATCGCCCCAAAATCTCTAAATCCCTAGAAACAAGGGGAGCCATGAAATTATTGAAATAATGAATCAAAAATAAAATTACATGGCTAAAAATAACAATGACTTATTCCAAACTCGGACTGGACCCTCCTGGGCTCGATCGGGCAGACCCATGGTGCTGAAACAGGCCCCCATGGTGCGGAAACAAGCCCCTAAGGCCCCTGGTGCGTGCTGGCTGCACTCTGGTGCGGGCAGAATGCACCCTGGGGTGCACTGGACGAACCCCAGTGCTGAACTGGCTCGGTCGTTGTCTCGCGGTCCGTGACATTAGACATAGTTGATTGTAAAAAAATATATATTTGATCTTAGTTAGCCATACAACTATATAGCACGAAAAAGTCAATTGATTTTGTTTTTAGCCCAACACTAAAAAAAATACTACAAAATTAAATTTCAAGTCCTAACCTTAAATTCTAAATCTTAAACCCTACACTCTATACTCTAAAAAATACACTATACGCTAAATTTTCTAAACTCTAACAACAATTCCTAACCTAAAATCCTAAACTCTAAACCCTAAACTTAATTTTGAGCGTGAGAACATATGTAGGGCACCGAAAAGGGTAGAAAATTTCCATCGGTTTTAATTTTCATAAAAATGGTCAACAAAGATATACACCCTTTACTTCAGTCTATGTTCCCAGTTAGGGCAAGTGGTCCATGTTAATTTGTGCATTAAACTTGATTAATCATCACATGTTCATTAACTTCTTGTTAAATGCCATCTCTGCACAGATACGAAAAAGAAAATTATTATAAATCTGACGGAGTCAGTGGAATAGAAGCTCTGGGGAATGGAATAGAAACTGAATTTTCGGATTCTGAGAAAACGTAAATATCATTAGATTAGTACTAAACACTGGCATTGGATATTTTACAGTGCAGATGATATAATTCAAACCCAAAAACCATTATATTTTGGGGTTTCTTTTGTCTGGACTTGAAATTGAATTAGCAAAATGTATCATGAGATTTGCATTAAAAAATTGCAAGTTGTTAGCAATGTTAGTATCCCTAGATGCTGCTGATTTTGTAGCTTCCTTGAGATCCTTCCATTAAACAAAGCTTCAAATTAAGGTACAATACAAGTAAGAAAAATAAGAGTCTCCTCTCCTTGTAGAATTAAATCCATTTTTCCTGACTTGGGTTTCATTTCTTGGTAGTTGTCCTTTTAAAAGTCACCAAAAAAAGCGGCTGATCCTTCGGGGGCAGACCCCTCCTCAGGTAGCATACAATATTGGCTTAAAATGAAGTGAAACTTAACTCTTTTTATTTAAACCTTGCGTGTTGCTTAGGGTTTGCTTCATTGTCAAGCTGTTCTTGTTTGTGTCAGGAACTTTCTTGCTCTTCAGTCTTTCCTCTAGGGTTTTTACCATATAGGTTGAACCAAAGAAGAAAAAAAGTAGAAGTTTGGGATTCTTTTCAAAACCATATTCTTGATTTTGTTTAGACAGAAAAAAAATGGATGAGAGAGTAAGTGACAGTGATAAGATGGAAGAAATCATGCTACCAGGGTTCAGGTTTCATCCAACAGATGAAGAACTTGTCGGGTTTTATCTGAAAAGGAAGATTCAGCAGCGCCCTCTCTCTATAGAACTGATTAAGCAACTAGACATCTATAAATATGATCCATGGGATCTTCCAAGTAAGTTAACCCTACCCATACATGTTTTACTGCAAAACTTAAACTCTAGATGATTGGAAACTGACACATGCTTTCTTTTTTCTATGAAGAACTGGCAGCCTCCGGGGAGAAAGAGTGGTATTTCTACTGTCCCAGGGACAGAAAATACAGGAACAGTACAAGGCCAAACCGAGTAACCGGAGCTGGATTTTGGAAAGCCACGGGGACTGACCGCCCCATCTATTCCTCGGAAGGCACCACCAAGTGCATTGGCTTGAAGAAATCTCTTGTTTTCTACAAAGGTAGAGCAGCCAAAGGGGTGAAAACTGATTGGATGATGCATGAGTTTAGGTTACCTTCTCTCACCGACTCTGCACCGCCTAAGAGATTCCTTGACAAATGTATTCCTGCCAATGTAAACAATCTAAAACCAAACCACTCTGCCTCTTTTTTACTGTTGTTTTTTTTTATCGGGTTTCTTTGAAAACTGTTGCAGGATTCATGGGCGATATGCAGGATATTCAAGAAAACTAACTCCACAGCTCAAAGAGCTATTTGTCATTCGTGGGTTTCTCCTATTCCTGAAACATCATCAATATCCGATATGGTTAGTAGAGGTTCAAACAGTTGTCAACTTTCTTCCGACAACATAGCCTTGACAGAAAAAACCAGTTCATCAGCAGTCCAGTTTAACTTTAACAGTAACACTGATCTACTACATACATGTTCTGCTGCGTTTTCTCCTTTAGACTTTGTTCCTTACAAGCCCATCAACCCGATGGCTGCAGAGAAGCTTTCTCAAGTACTTCCCATGTCCAACGGAGACCTAACCAGCCTTATTTTTGCACCTGTCAATCAAACGTCACCGGCTCCGAAATCGGCAGTCGACGTTACTTCCATGTTGCTAAACATGTCATCTTCCATGCTCGGAGATTACGATAGAGCCTTCGGTAATACCGTGGTCTTTGACGGCGGATCACAAGATCATTGCAATGGCGCATTCTCTTCAGGGGGCTTGCCCCATGAGATGCAAAGGAACATGATGATCAATAACGATGACCGTGAAAGTTCACTATTTCCCTTCAGTTTGCCTTTGCCCATGCCAAGCATGCCTTGGGACTCTTCATGTTCGAGTGAGATGTCAACAAGTTTTTCCTCGACCAAGTGTCACACGTGATGCACTTGATCAGGTGGGAAAACTTCTCCCAGTTTAGAAATCAACGTGTAGAACTTTGTTCTAGGAATATTAAATTGTTTCATTATTTTGAGAATGGAAAATTTTGTTGTTTTAAGTTGTTGACATAGCACATTTAGAACTTTATATGTTTACCTGATCATTATTTTTACTTTGCTTGGTTGTTTTACCAGACATGTCAAATAGTTTTAGGCAAATTGTGAAGTTTATATTTCATAATTAATTTGGGCTTGCGTAATATGTCACTGACATATATAAGCGGTGGCGCTGCACATCTTATCAAAATATGTCTTTTGAGAGAAGGGTAATGGCCCCGTGACAAATTATATCAGATTAATCCTTTGACTGCCCGATTTCATAGGCAAGGTGAACAACCGTGCGTCACGAGGTTAAGTGGATAAGAATGTCACGTCTAAAAGAGAATAACGACCCCGTGATAAATAGGGGTGGGCATTGTCGGGTATCCGGTTTTCGGGTACCCGATTCATCTGGGTACCTCATTAAGCGGCCCGTGTTCCAACCCATTATATCCGGGTACTTGTAAAATTCAGGTACCAGGTACCCGATTCCTATTTTTTATTTATTTTTTAATTCTAAAATTAAAAAAAATTACATGTTAAACACAAATATTTTTTAAAAAATAAACTTAAAACTTAAAAGAATATAATACAAACATAGAAAAAATTTAGGGATTTAAACTTAATTTTAGAGTAAAAATATTAAGAAACATAAAATAAAAATATAATTTTAAATATAAAAAATATATATTAAATTTTATCGGGTCGGGTACCCGGGGTAAACTTCCGGCCCGTGTCCCGGGCAATTTGCCAAGTCGGGTAATTTTCTTTTTTGAGAATTATCCGACATTTTTAAGTTCGGGTCAACCGGGTCGGGTATTTATTCCCACCCCTAGTGATAAATACATGTTTCATTTTTAATATCCATTGCTGAGATGGTTTTCCATGAAATGATTTGGTTTCCTTTGTGATCTGCTTTTCTTTAAACAGCCCAGGTCAGTTCAGGCTGTAAGGGTTGCATGAGAGTCCAGCCCAGTTTTTATATTTTCCTGAATCTATATGGGTTTTTAAGTTTGATTTCTGGAATGACAAGTTTGGTTTTCATTTGTGCTGATTCAGTTTAAAGCTTCTGAATAAGATAAAAAAATTCCTTTCAAGTATCAAAATTCTACTATTTTTGTATTGCTTTTCGAGTGAGGTATGTATCATATTCACAACTGATAACAAGTATAGTGGTGGCAATAGATGGTCACCACCAAAGTTAACATGGGAACAGTGTAAATGAGGGTTCTATCTCTATCTTCCTACCTCTAAAGTTAATCTTTTGTAATTTCTCATGACACCACACTAACTGATCTGTGCTTATTTTCAACATGTTTAATACTCTCGAAACCAATTTCAGCTCAACTTGGGCGATCAACAATGCATGATCCAATAGATTCCCCCCTTGTTGCCTCTGCAACTTCTTTATTATGCAGCTCGTACTTCTCTGAATTTCCTTAAACCTTTTCTCCTTCTGCATTTGGAATAACAATGTGAGAAAGAAGAACATGTTATCTCAAATATTCGAGTTGGGGAAAAACATGAAATGTTTAGGAAGCAAACCTTCTGAAGATCTGCTCTAACATCCATCAAAAGTTCCAAGTCAATAGGGTCATGCGGGGCAACCTGTGCTTGCTGAGGAGCCTTCGAGATCACACTCGAATCGTCTTTGTCGGCGCGAATGAATTCCCATAAAACGTGCATTGATTCCTCTATGATGTCAGTTAACATTTCATCCGACACTGCATCTTCTAATTTATTTTTCGAACAATCATCTGCAACAGCAGCAGGCATTGTGATGCCTTGCTTCAGTATTTTTTTCAAGATGCAAAAATATAGATGACGAGTTCTTTTTAATTACCTTTAATGAGTGGAACTTGAAGAAGATTTCGAACTGCACATCTGTTCTTCGTATAATTCTCAACTCTGGGTCTGTTTTGAAAGGGTTCATCCTCCAGAAACCTTTGCACAAGCACTTGAAAACGTTGAAACTCCCCAGCAACCTGGTTATACTGATGGAAACCGAAGCTGTTGGATTCCGACAACATTTTCACTTTTCCATATTGCCAATGAAGTATTTCCCAGGAAAGACATACTTGTCCAACATAGACAGTCTCAAAATCTATGTGCAAATCTCTAATCAACTTCATTGCAGGGTCAGCTCCAGGCTTCCGTTGTTTGAATAGCCAGACATTATGCGAGAGAAGTGACTTAATTCCTTGTCCTGAAGATTTCCCAAATGTACTGCTTACTCGAACCGGGTCTTTTAATTGAAGCAAACCTTAAGACAAATAGATATGAACCTAATCTTTTAGGACAATTGTTGGGGGAGTGAAAAGGAAATATATGCACATTTGCTGGTAAAATAGTGATGGGAATAAAGAGAGACAGAGACACAACAAGCAATTTGAATTCTTTCTAAACATCTCTTTGTCGGAATGGGGAAAAAATCATCCACATGTAAGCCAAATGGCATCTTCTGGTATTTAAATAGAATAGAGAAACAGAATCTGACTTTCCTAATATTATGTGATTAATGCCCTCCCACGATTACCATAGAAAAGCGTAAACCAAAAAAGGAAAAGAATTGAAATGGGGTTGATTGGTGACTTACTGATTGCATGCATGGTCTGGGAATTCAAAATGTCCAGTTTCCTCATCTTATCACGGTAACTCCTGTAAACCTTTCCAATCTCAGCAATGTGATATTTGTGGTCATATTTTTCATCAATCTTTAGTGGCCCCAGTTGTTCAACCATCTTTGGAGACTCGGATTCTTCCAGAATGGTTGGAAGTCCCCCGGTTCTAGCCATTTTCAGTTCCATTTTCAGCCGCTCCAATAACTCGTCATCGTCATTATCGTCGTCGTCCGACCCGAACTCTGAATCATCTTCTTCCTCCTCCACGCTTAAATCTTCTCGGGACTGTGTTCCTCCCGTTACACACAGTTTTTCAGACATGGGTTCCAATTCTATGAATTCCTCGTCGGAATCAGTGATTGGACCACTTATGTCTGCTATTTCTTCGTCTGAGATGTTCCTGTTGGCATTGAATTCATGAAGTTGGTGCTCCATGTTTTCTACGTGTCTTAAGTCCACTCTATTTGCCGATATTTCAAAAGTAATTGATTCGACATCAACCGTGTTTCTCGGGCTAAACATCTCCCAGTCACTTTTAGGTTCCTCTTTTTGTCGATGCCATTTTTCTGTATACATGTCAATCACCGGACTCTGGAAAAAACTGTGGAATCTCTGCTCGACGTGATCACTATTACCTCCTATGTCACTTGCGTGTTTCTCTGAAATATCGTCGATGATGTAATTCTCAACTGCTTTTTGTTCGAGAATATCTTCTTTTTCAATCTTCACATGCTTTGGTTTCTCCGAGAACGTTTCAACAAAGTCGTTTGCCATCTCTTTAACATCTGTTTTGATGGCATCATGCTCTGGTTTCTCCTCAACAATTGAACTCCAAACAGAGTCCTCTGTTTTCTTCTCAACACCAACCTTTGCATCAATCGAATGTTCTTGTTTTATATGTTTCAAAAAAGACCATTCAAAGGAGAATCTCAGAGCAGATTCCTCCGACACGTTTTCAAGCATGAAACTTTGGTCTGTTTTCTCCATATCTTTTGCAGCAGTAAAACTCTCACCGGGATCCGTTATTTTCTCTTCCTTAACATCCTCCGCTTCAACCTCAATTTTGCCGATATCAGCAACGGCAGAGTCCCTTGAAACCGGGATTTTACCATTGCAATTGGCAGGGTCATATGAATCCATATAAAACTCATGAACAGTAAAGCTCTCAGCTTTGGGTTGTTCAACGAATCCACTAAAACCATTCCTATACAAAAACTCATACTTGCTTGAGCTTGCCACCGGGGAAGAATTCTCTGCTTCTCTGTTCCCCTGATCATCATGATCACTGCCTTGTCTTTCTTTCAACTCATCAAAGCATGAATCCAAACAACCCCCGGAATCACTCTCCGTTAAGCATTCATTAGCTGAAGACCTGAAAAACACCCAAACAAACAAAAAAACACGTTAATCCAATACCTTAAACCCCAAGAAAGACGGAAAAACAACAATCAAATAACCCAAAGGGCCAAACCTGAAGAAGTATCCAAGTATTGATCCAAAAACAAAAGCAATGAAGTTGGAGAGAAAAACCCAGAGAGAAGCAACAACCGGAAGCATATTTGTATAGAAAACCCCATGCATAAAAGCGGAAAGAAAATCAAGATGTGTTTTCTTCAACATGATAAACGATGAACCTATTGACACGCATTGGTTCAATCTAAATGAAAGCTAGAACAGTTTCTCTCCCTGTCAAAGAGTAATATTTATCTCCGTCCACTTTGTTTTGAAAGTGAAATCTTTGATTGAGGAAAGGCGAGATTTTAGAGAGGGAAACAGAATTGCTTTTAGTATTAAAGAAGAAAGGGCTTTGATTTCGAGGATGATTATTTTAATCATAAAAGACTCAACAGTTACAGAGTTTGTGTTTCGGGTTCTTGAAATATTTGTAAGAGTTGACCGACACGTTTCGAGTTTGGTTGAATTCTTCGTTGATGTTAAGGAGGGGGGGGAGAAAAGGTCCTCCTGTCGAATTAATTAATTATTTAATTAATTAATTAATAATCCTTTTCAAAGCTTTGGCTTTTATTTGGTTTGTATTGTAATAACATTGAAATCATACATCGTAGTACGTGGCTTTTTCTTCTCCTTTTGGTTTTGAATACGTTACTTCATCCCACAATATAATTGTGGGATTTGGAATGGAAAAAAAAAAGTGAAAGCTAATTTAAAAGTAAATTTGATTCACCCGTTTAAATTTAAATGCCGAAAATTCAGAATATTTTTAATTAAAGGTAAATAAAATTTGATTCGATTTTCAAAAATTGATTTTTTAATTTGATTTAAAACTTTTAAATTTTGATTTAAATAAAGTTTAAATAATAAAATGAGACTTGTTAATTGGAACAACTTAATTTTTTTAATAATGAGTGAAACGTTTTTTAAGTTTAAGTTGAGTCCCTCAACTATAGGTTATTTCCTTCTTTAAGTCTTCGTTCGTTTTAAATTATTTTGACAAGATTTAAACTGTATATTCGTCTATTGATGTAGAATACCTATATAACTTTAATTTTACTTTTTTAAAAATAAATTCTCTTTATTTATTCTATCAACTTTATATTTTTATTTAATTTAATTTTTTGACTGCAACTTTTTGTGACTTTTTTTCTTTCCATCATTTATTTGACTATTTTATACTTCCATCAATATTTTTTTTCAAATTTTTTCTATAAATATAATATTATATACATATTAAATGATTTTAGATTATATTTGATTTATTAAACAAATCTTACTCAAACTCATAAAAAATGAAAAAATTTATGTATCATATAATGTTATAGAAAGTTCTTTAAATCGAAACCAATACATACAATAATATTATAAATATTTACAATTAAATTTGAATATAAATTCGAACAACTTTACTATAAATTTCATAAGCTCAACTCAAAAAATTCAAATAAAATCTGGATGATAAAATAAGATTCATCAACTCAATTAACTTAAATTTTTTTGACTCACCTCGATCAAATACCCACTCATATTATTAATATTTTCTCTTAAAAAAATAAAAAGTAAAGTCTACCTCCTAATAGGTTGATGACCTAGATTTAAAATAAAAATAAAAATTTAATTCGTAATATTGTGAACGGATCAAACAGGAAGTTATGAAAAAAACAAAGGCTTGATGATTTCATCTAAAGTGTAACAACACTTGTGTTTTGCTTAAATGAAATAAATCAGTAGTTGGGAAACCTGCAAAAACCAAAATTAACACAATTATTGGGGAGGCGACTCGCACCACCACTCTATGTCTGCTACAGAAAATATATAATGAAGACAGTGAGAATTAAATATCAACTGGCCAATCCACAATTACCACTTTCCTGACCTCTCAATTTTACCCCACGTTCTTGCCATGAATGAGATTTTATGAATTTTTATACCGTGTAAGTTTAACATTTAGGTTTGTTTTATGGGTAAAATTCAAAAAAATATCATTAAATTATCTCAAAAGTTATAAACTGATCATTAAACTTTCAAAAGTTATGAAATAATTATTAAACTTTTGATTTTGTAATAGAATGTATATTGTGCCGTTATTGTTATCAACTGAGATGACTTGACAGATAAAACTCCTCAACTATAACTATACTTTTATTTTTGATATTTTTTAATAATAATTCCATTTTTTTTAAACATGTGAAAATTTATAACTTACTTTTAAAATTATAAACATAATTTTAAAATTAAAAAAATATATAAAATTTTATATATATATATATATATATATAATTCTTTAATATATAAATGCAAAATCTTCCGTGATCCAAAATTGAGGATGAAACTAATGAAACTTGACAATCTCATCTATCTATCTACCACTGTTGAAGTCCTGTGAAGCTGCAACAGTAGGGTGAAGGGAAATAAGATGAAATCATGAATTCCACTGCTCAGCCTCACCCTGTAATCTATAGGAATCTTAAATAAACTTGCATCATGGCACATGAAAACGTGTACATAAAACATAATGTTAAAAGGGAGGGAGATGAGTTCTTTTGCTCCTGATCGATTGTTATCATATCCATTGTTTTCAAATTTTTTTTTCACTTTCTCTCTTTTAGTTCGGAAAAGCACATCGACGAGGATTTTCTAGCACCGATTCAATTCGAGTACAATACTTTAATTTTAGTAGTTGGATTATGTATCCATAGAACCTTATTGTAGTTGGTATGTAACTTTAAATTACTAATTTTGAAATACAATGTTTAAACTTTGTACGGAGCTCTTTTTATTTTTTATTTGAACTTATTTATGGAAAACTTTATTTATAACTTGGCTTAATTATGATTTGCGGTTAAAGTTGAGGTTTTAAATTGAACAAAATTTTACGGGTGGGTCAGTGATAGTCCGAATGTAACATTTCGGGTCTGGTAAAATCAGAGTGCTATACCAAAAAAATAATTTGACTAAATTTTGAAAGTTAACGTACGACATGATAAATAAAAATAGAATTAGGGACAAAATGATAAAAAGAAATAGATGTATTATGTCATAAAACAATACCACGTCATCGAATTAAATTAGCATTTATTTAGGCAAATTTAGTTAGATAATCTACTTTAGATTTTTTTAGGCTTATAGGGTTGTTCAAGGAAAATTTGGTAAACTAGGCAAAAAAAAAATTACAGTGTTTAGGGGACCTCACCATTTTTATATGGTGAGGTGGGACAACGTCATACTCACATGGCGAGGTGCATATGAAATAACCGATTGGCTCAGCACCTCGGCCTACCCCAAGCTGTTGTCGGCCTTGCAGCTTTGACTGAGCTAGTCAGCTATGAAACAACATGTCATTTGCACATGGCGAGATCTTGTAGCTGTCAGCCTTGCATGCATGCCACAGACCAGCTTTCACGTGAAAGCTGATCACTCTATTTTTTGTCTTCATATTTTGTATATATAGGAGTGTATAGAGAAGGAGATTACCGGTGTTTGAGAAGAGAAAATTTTGAAAGAGTTTAAATTGCAGTATATTTGAGAGAGTTTGAGTTAAAATTTTGGGTGATAATTTTTGAAGATATATTTGAAGACGGTGAAGATTGTTGAAGTGTATTTTTCTGTAGATCATCTTAATTTGTCAAAAGTAAGTAAGCAAATTATTTTTTTAAGTCACCTAATTTGTTGTTATTTTTTTAATTATAGAGGGTTTGTAGATTTATTTTGTGTGATTGAAAATATACTTTGAATGATAATTACTTTTTTATTGTTGAAGTATTTACAGTACATTTACACGGTTTATCGTCGAATTCGGTAAGTTTTTGTTTTTTTAATTTATATTCATATAGATCTTAATTTTTGAAGTTAATAATTTTTTGATTGTATATATATTCGAATGATACTTGTTCTGTAGATCTGCAAATAGAAAATGGCATCGGGAGGAGTTTTATTATATCGAGACCATGAGCACATTTCATCTAATATTCGTGAAGAACAAGTAAATAATTGAAAATATATTATGTCATGTGTAATACGAAATAAATAATAATATATTATAATAAATTAATTATAGGGTGTGGAGCATAGCATCCGCCGTCGAGGAATAAAGATCAAGCAACCTTCTGACTGTATAGTTTATTACCTACAGCGCGCCGATTTTTATAATGCTATATTTCTCCGTGGATTTAAGATTGTCCCCGGTCGATTACTGCATTGCTTGAACGGTGGAGACCAGAGACTCACACATTTTATTTTTCATTTGATGAATGCACAATAACTTTGGAGGATGTAACAATAGAGCTTGGTGTCCCCATAAATGAGAAATCGTTAGTTGGAGAAAACAAGTATAATACAATTTGAGCTTTGCAGGCAGTACTTGGGCATAGTTCCCCCTGAGTCATGTGTGGACGGTCTACGTCTCAAAATTTCATGGTTGCAGCAGAAATTTATTGTAAAAGATGAATAGTCGCCGAGAACTTGAGTGTGCAACGCGAACATATATAATGCAACTTATTGGTGGGGTATTGATGTCAGATACATCTAGGAATATGGTTCATACACAATATTTGTTGTTCTTGGCTGATTTTGACACAACTGCTACATATAGTTGGGGATCTGCAATATTGACATTCTTGTACCATGAAATGTGCAAGTTCACAATTATGATTGGTGAGAAGAAGAATTCAGATATGGGTGGATGTCAAATCTTATTGCAGTCGTGGGCATGGTATAGGTTGCCTTATCTAACACCCATTGTGGAAGTATTTGTACCGATAGAGTTTTCGCTTGCTAGAAGGTAACATTGTGATTACAGTCGTATATGACTATTTTTGTATTGATCTAATATTTATCTGCAATGACTTAGAAATATAAGTTCAATATCTTTTTAGATGGAGACATAAGTTGAAGAATGTGGGGGTAGTGCACAACATTGTCAGAGATACAAGACTAAAGATCCAAACAATAGAGAAAAATTAGGTATCATAATATTATTTTTAGATTAAATTTTTGACTTTGTATTTTTAAAGTGTTTGTTTGTGTATGGATATTAATATTTGTGTTTTACAGTTTATTTGGCAGTCGTACGTGAATGACACAATCAAGGCTTGCATATCAGACAATGTGCTTGAATGTTCATCATTTTAGGGTACAATTGTACATTTGATCCATTTTTCTATTGTTGAGTTTTATTGTGCTGACAGAGTGTTGCGGCAGTTCAACTTCCATCAACACATTCTTAGAGCTTCACCTGAACATATTCATACTGTTCGCAGAGGTAGATTCAATGAGAATTGGATTGTGAAGCAAGCCAATTTCATTTCGAAGTGGGAGAAAAGATGGATTTTTGCAAGTGATTTCTAAATGTTAAAACCTCCCCTAAACCCCATTTCACTATTCCATTGCCCCAAGTTCTCAATCCAAGTGATTTCTTCAAGGTAAATGGTTCCTTAACTTGGTTTTACCTTCATTGAGCCCTAAATGTTAAAATTTTTGCAAAGCCTATGGTTTAAAAATGTTTTGATTTTTAAAGTTTGTTTGGAAATGGAAGGGAGTTTATGGGTTTTTCGTTTGGGTTGCTTATGGCTGAGTTTGAGTGAGTTTTAACTTTTTTTATTGCTAAAATAACATGAAAATAATGGGTTGTTATGGGAAACCTGAAATGGGTATTATGGGTGATTTTGGGAGTTGAAAATCTTGAGTTTTTGGATGGGTTTTGGGTCTAAATGACAGCTGAAGGTTTGATAGCTTTGGTTTAATGTTTTGGAATGTTAAAAGATAAATTTTTGATGGTAAATTCGTTGGGTGTGGCTGCAAGTAGTTTGAGACTAATTTGATATGTATCAGGTGAAATTTGGGGGTTGAATCGATGTGTGTTGTTGCAAGATTTGTTGAGTTCCGGGTTTTGCTGTGTTTGTGAGTGTATTAGTGTTCTAACATTCAGTTTTGGGTTGTACAAAATAGAGGAATTGGATTCGGGCTTTGTGGATGGAAATCCGGGTAGTTCGGAGGCTTGATTCGGCATCTCGGACGTCGTTTGTGTGTTGGCTGGTGAGTTGATCGATTTTAAAAGCTTTAACGTGGTTAAGAGAATGTTTTAGGAGTTTGGATTGAGCTTGAAAGGCCAATCCAAGCTCAAGAGTAAGTTTTAAAGGTTTTATGCAATTAATCCGTGTTTTATGATTCTTGATGCAATGTGAACATGTCATGTTGGTAATGTGTTAGTTTGCATTGTTATACATGTTGAGACTTATGACTTGTGTTTATACTTGCATCGTGAGTACATAACATGCCTTGCATGGAAGTTTGGACATGGTAAGTGGTTCAAGCATCGGTAATGCTTGTGGTTGTGAATGAGTATATTGACACGTGTTGAGTTGTTACCAGATATAATTGATCGATCAATAGGATTAGAGTGTGCTAGAGGTAAAAGTCGCGCGTGGCCTTAGTGATGTTAGATTCCACTAAGAGGAGTACGGTGATCTGAGATTCCACCGGAAGTTATATTTGTACTAGACGGGTGAGTACGGTGATGTGAGATTTCACCGGATGTGTCTAGTGGGTTTGAGAAACTATCTGCATATCCGAGTAAAAATGTTGAATGTCAATATACCCATGATGCTTTAATTTTCATGTTAAGCATGTTGTTGATCTCCTTCTTTTATGCTTATGCATTGTTGGTTACTTTGCTTGCGTTATGGGAGTAAGCATGTGGTAAGCCTATGGCTTGTGGTTGCATTCGATAAATGCACGTAAAGTTAAATGCATGTTGTTATGTGTTCAAGCATGTGGAGATGATTTGGAAATGGTTTTGGTTTTCAAGCAAACTAATGTTTTAAAACTGTATTGTTGTAGCTACCGTTTTGAGAACCGCTCACTAAGCTTAAACGCTTACGCTCTCTTTTCCAACAATGCATGCCCTTAGACCTTCGGAGAAGCTCAGGGAACAAGGGAGAATCCAAGGGAGTTTGGTTTGCTCAAGTATGAGTTTAGACTTCAATAATTAGTATTAAGCTATAAGATAGAACCTTTATGTTTTGAAGTGTTGTTGGCATGTTTCTTGTTTTAGACAAGTTTGCTTAGTTGATTTGGGCGTGTATTGTCATTTACCTTGTTGATTTATGCTTTGGTTTAGCTTTTGGCTATGTTGATGAATGCTACGTATGCTTGTTTCCATTAAGAATCTTATCATGTTGGTCGTTGCCTTGTTAAGTGTTTAAATTTGCCTTATAAGTATATCCATGGATGCCTTGTGTTGTATGTGTGTTGGTATGTTACTTAAATGCTTGTGAATGCCTCTTGTGTTGAGTTCCTTGTGCTTTTAGCAGCTAAAATCTATTTTGCAGGGTAGGGCGTATCGATACGCTCAAGGGCGGTATCGATATGGTCTCTTGTTTTAGGAAAGACGTACCGATACGTGGGGGCGTATCAATACCCAAAATGCTCTCTAGAAATCTGAGAAATTGACGAGATTTTGGTGTATCGGTACGAATCCTGAGAGTATATCGGTACGGTCTTCGAAGTTGACAAAGGGAAGTTGACCGTTAGGGGCGTATCGATACCAGCCTTGAGGGTATCGATACAGTTTCCCTAGTTTTGAGTTTGGGGTGTTGACCAAGTACAAGCGTATCGATACGGTCCTTTAGCGTACCGATACGACCTGTGGTAAAATGTTAGAAAGAGTTAACCTAAGTGCCTATTTGCGTGTTTTGTATCCATATGTGTTTTCCGCTGTGTGTCCTTTCACATAGGATATAATTAAAGCATCTAGAAAAGGTAACTTTAAAAGAAATTTTTCTAGGGTTGCTAATCAGCGTGGAGCCTTAACGGGTTTTGCTTCGGTTTTCCCCGTGTAACCCGTTCGATGCGGTTTGGTGGCTAGGCCGGGTTGAGGGGGTTACATTTGTTGGTATTAGAGCCTAGGTTTCTCCTAGGTTCGTTGAGTTTCCGCAAGCCGAAAGGTAAGTGAGGTATGTTTTATGGTGTAAGCTTGTTGATTGTGATTGCATGGTGATTGTAAGCATGATTATGGCTATCTTTGTGTTGGTTGAGAAATAGTTAAAGTTACCCATTGCTAGTATGCTATTATTGTAAATAAGTTAAGTTTAAGGAAGTGAGCACCTTGGAGCTTGTTCCTTGCTGACCCCAAATCATTTCACTTGTTGTGTTTGTTGTTTAGCTTTGCGTCTGTTAGCATGGTGAGACCGAGGGGAAGGCCAAGAATGGATAATCCGAGGGTTAAGCGGATTGAGAATGTTGAGGATGTGCGAGGAGAGAACTTGCCTCCTCCTCCTCCTCCTCCTTCGGAGGGTGGAGAGAAAGTTGAGGGTGTTGGACCCCATATTGGTCAGGGACGGGAAGGTATTGATGTGAATCCGTTGATTCAGGCTATAGTCGGGGCTATTCAGACATCTTTAACGGGTGTTCGGGTTGCAGCACTGCCTCAGGGTGCAGGTTCTGGTTATCGTTAGAGCGACTCCGTAGCTTGGGCGGGGTCGAGTTATGTGGGTTGTCATCCGAGGATTCAGAAGCATGGTTTGAGATCACAGTTTG
Organism: Hibiscus tridactylites; assembly: GCA_958450335.1. Taxonomy (NCBI): domain Eukaryota; kingdom Viridiplantae; phylum Streptophyta; class Magnoliopsida; order Malvales; family Malvaceae; genus Hibiscus; species Hibiscus tridactylites. The sequence continues at coordinate 82,805,026 of OY288276.1, forward strand.
TATTTTGAGTCAAATGGAGTGTTCTGAAGCGCATAAGCTAGGTTGCATTGTCTCTTTGCTTCAGAGGGATGCCTACACTTGGTGGACTACTATCACTACGGGTATGCCAGAGGCCGAGGTTACTTGGGAGTTCTTCAGGGCTGCTTTCCGTAAGAAGTACCTAGGTCATCGATACCTAGATGAGAAGAAGAGAGAGTTCATGGCTCTAGTTTAGGGTAGCTTGACCGTGTCCGACTATGAGGTGCAGTTTGTACGTCTGAGTCAGTTCCCATTGAGGGGAACGATGTGAGCGTTTTCTTATAGGTTGGTTCATGAGGTGAAGACCTACATGTTGGCTTTCGACTATACAGATTTTGATGTGTTGGTCGCTAGAGCCAAGGACATCGAACAGTCTTTGGGACTTACGGATCGCAAGGGTGGATCTAGTTCAAGAAAGAGGACTGCTGAATGGGACAGAGATCGTGCCAAGAGGTACAAGGATAGGAAACCTCATCATGATCATAGACGCGTAGGTGGTTATCTGGGGCGAGGCCATCACGGCCAAGGGACTGAGAATCGTACTCCCGAGTGCAACAAGTGTGGTTGACATCATTACGGTGAGTGTTAGGGCACTTATGGCTCTTGTTGGAACTGCGGGTCTAGGACGCATTTGAAGCACGATTGTCCATATCCGTCTAGGGATGGGCAAGCTCCAGCACGAGCATCAGAGAGGCCGTGGGCGTGGTCGAGGTAACTTTCAGGCTAGGAGTGACGGTTAGAAGAATGTAGCCAATGTTGTAGTAGTTTAGCCCGAGGGAGGTGGGCCAGCTAGGGTGTATGCACACCATGAGGACATGAATGACACAGATGTGATTGCAGGTAATTTCTCGTTACAGTCTTTGACTTTGCTTTCCTTGATTGATTCCAGTTCTACACATTTGTATATATTGAGTAAGCGTGCAAGATTGCTAGATATTCTGGTTGAGATATTAGATGTGGGTATGAATGTCACTAGTTCCTTTGGTGAGACAGTTGTGGTCAGAAAGATGTACAGAAGATGTCCCTTGATGGTTCAGGGTCATGTTTTTCCCGTGGATATGATAGAATTGTCGTTTTATGGTTTTAATGTAATATTAGGCATGGACTGGCTTGTAGAGCATAGGGCTAGGGTAGATTTTGAGACAAAGTTGGTGTCCTTGAGACTTTCAGAGGATCACGAGGTAGTAATAGTGGGCGAGAACGTTAAGTTCTTGTCCAATGTAGTTGCAGCCTTAGAGGCTCAGAAGTTATTTGATGTGGGTTGTCAGGCATACCTAGCCTATGTTATGAATCTGAATATGGATGAGGCACGGCCGCGAGACATTATAACAGTTTGTGACTTTCTTAGTGTATTTCCAGAAGAATTACCTGGTTTGCCTCCAGATAGAGATGTAAAGTTTGTTATTAAGACTTATTCAGATTCAGCTTCAGTATCGATTGCATCGTACCGAATGGCTCCTAAAGAAATGAAAGAGTTGAAGACACGGCTTCAGGAATTGATAGACCGAGGGTTCATTCGTCCGAGTACTTCACCTTGGGGTGCACCGGTGTTTTTTATGAAGAAGAAAGATGGCAGTTTGAGAATGTGTATCGATTACCGACAGTTGAATAAGTTGATAGTGAAGAACAAATATATATTGCTAAGGATTTATGACCTATTTGATCAGTTGAGAGGTGCTTCAGTGTTCTCGAAGATAGATTTGAGATCTGATTATTATCAGTTGAAAGTAAGAGATCAAGATGCACTGCAGACCGCTTTCCGCACTCGTTATGGGCACTGCGAAATCTTAGTGATGCTCTTTGGTTTGACTAATGCACCAGCAGCTTTTATGGACATGCTGAATATAGTGTTTCACGAGTACTTAGATTAGTTTGTGGTAGTGTTCATTGATGATATTTTAGTGTACTCTCGTACCGAGGAAGATCATGATCAGCATTTGTGTTCGGTGTTGCAGAAATTGTTAGACAATCAGTTGTATGCCAAGTTAAGCAAGTGTGAGTTTTGGATTAGAGAAGTAATTTTCCTAGGTCATATTGTATCAGCCGAGGGAATCCGAGTGGATCCCAATAAGGTTGAGGCAGTTGTGAATTGGAAACCACCGAAGACAATGACTGAAGTTCGTAGTTTCTTAGGTTTGGCCGGTTACTATAGATGTTTTGTTGAGGGTTTCTCCAAGGTTGCAGCTCCTTTGACTAAATTTCTATATAAGGATGGCTAGTTTGAGTGGACTGATGCGAGACAACAAGCATTTGAGAAATTGAAAGAAACCTTAACTGAAGCTTCTGTTTTGATTCAGCCCGTGTCAGGGAAAGAGATTGTAGTCTTCAGTGATGCGATGTATGTTGGCTTAGGTTGTGTGCTTATGCAAGAAGGAAAAGTAGTGGCGTATGCGTCTAAACAGTTGAAGACTCATGAGCATAATTACGCTACGCATGACATAGAATTGGTTGCAGTGGTTTTCGCTTTGAAAGTTTGGAGACATTACTTATATGGTGAGAAATGCACAGTGTATACGGATCACAAGAGTCTGAAGTATATAATGACACAAGAAGAGTTGAATCTTAGACATCATTGGTAGCTAGAGTTACTTAAGGACTACGACCTCACGATTAAGTACCATCCGGGTAAAGTCAATGTAGTGGCCGATGCTTTGAGTAGAAAGGTAGCAGTGGAATTACGAGCTATGTTTGCTAGATTTAGTTTGTCTAAAGATGGTGGTTTAGTGGCCGAGTTGCGAGTTAAACCTTCGTTGCTTTAGTTGATTAGAGAGAAACAGTTGCAAGATAGATCATTAGCATCTTATGTACAAGACATAGCGGAGGGTAAATCGACAGATTTCTGTTTTAATAGTGATGGAGTCTTGTGTTTCAAGAGTAGAGTGGTTGTTCCGGAAGATGTAGACTTGAGACGCACCATCCTAACTGAAGCTCACAGTAGTCCGTTTGCTATGCATCCGGGGAGTACGAAAATGTATCGCGATTTGAAAATTGAGTATTTCTGAGTTGGTTTGAAGAAAGATGTTGCCGAGTTTGTGAGTAAGTGCATGGTTTGTCAGCGAGTTAAAGTCGAGCACCAGTTTCCTTCAGGTTTGTTACAACCGTTGATAATTCCCGAGTGGAAATGGGAGAGAATAGCCATGGATTTCGTATCGGGTTTGCCGTTGACACCTTCTAAGAAGAATTCGGTTTGGGTAATTGTTGATCGTCTTACGAAATGTGCGCACTTTTTGGCCGATCACACTACTTATACTTTAGATAAATTGGCCGATTTGTATATCAGTGAAATAGTGAGATTGCATGGTGTACCGAAATCTATAGTGTTAGATAGAGATCTGAGGTTCACGGCTAGATTTTGGGAGAGTTTGCATAGTGCTTTGGGTACTCGACTAAATTTCAGCACTTCATATCATCCTCAAACCGATGGTCAGTTAGAGAGAGTCGTACAAGTGTTGGAAGACATGTTGAGATGTTGCATTATTGAATTTCAAGGTTCGTGGGAGAAGCATCTACCGTTAGTAGAGTTTACATATTATAACAGTTATCAAGAAAGCATTCATATGATACCTTATGAAGCTCTATATGGTAGAAAATGTAGAACACATGTTTGTTGGGCCGAAGCGGGACAAAAATCGATACCTTTGCCTGATATGCTTAAGGGTACTACCGAGAAAGTATAGTTGATTTGTGACCGTTTGAAGGCAGCTTCGGATAGACAGAAATCTTATGCAGATCTGAAAAGAAGAGAAATAGAGTATGTTGTGGGTGACAAAGTGTTCTTGAAAGTCTCACCTTGGAAGAAGGTGATAAGGTTTGGTAGGAAATGTAACTTGAGCCCGAGATTCATCGGTCCGTATGAGATAGTTGAGAGAGTTGGTTATGTTGCCTATAGATTGAGACTGTCGGCCGAACTAGAGAAAATTCACGACATGTTTCATGTTTCAATCCTTCGGAGGTATATATCAGATCTGTCACATGTTATGCCAGTTGAGGAGATAGAATTGAATCCGGATTTGACCTACGATGAAGAACCAGTTGAGATTTTGGCTTCGGACAACAAAGTGTTGCGAGGAAAGACCATTGAGTTGGTTAAGGTTAAGTGGCGACACCGATGAGTGGAAGAAGCCACTTGGGAGAGGAAGGATGACATGAGAAAGCAATTTCCGCATCTCTTTTTGCCAGGTAAATTTCGGGGACAAATTCCTTAAGTAACAGAGAGTTGTAACGCCCCGAGTTTAGGGTCGAGAGATAATCGTGTTGGCTAAACCATTTCGGGTTAGGTTAATTTTGAAGCTATTCTTAAATGGATAACCTTGGTTTTTTTATTAAAGGGCAAAATGAGAATTTTTAATAAAAGGAATAAGAAAGGGTTTTTGAAAAAAAATGTTACCATCTTCATAAAAACACCCCTTTTTCACGTTAGAACCTCCCTTAAACCCCATTTCACAATTCCATTGCCTCAAGCTCTCAATCCAAGTGATTTCTTCAAGGTAAATGGTTCCTTAACTTGTTTTTACCTTCCTTGAGTCCTAAATGTTAAGATTTTTACAAAACCTATGGTTTAAACATATTTTGATTTTTAAAGTTTGGTTGGAAATGGAATGGAGATTATGGGTTTTTTCGTTTGGGTTGGTTATGGCTGAGTTTGAGTGAGTTTTAACTTTGTTTTATTGCTAAAATAACATGAAAATAATTGGTTGTTATGGGAAACCCGAAATGGGTTTTGTGGGTGATTTTGGGAGTTGAAAATCTTGAGTTTTTGGATGGGTTTTGGGTCTAAATGACAGTTGAAGGTTTGATAGCTTTGGGTTGATTTTTTGGAATGTTAAAAGATAGATTTTTTATGGTAAATTCGTTGGGTGTGGCTGCAAGTAGTTTGGGTCTAATTTGATATGTATCGGGTGAAATTTAGGGCTTAAATCGATGTGTGTTGTTGCAAGATTTGTTGAGTTCCGAGTTTTGATGTGTTTATGAGTGTATTAGTGTTCTAACGTTTGGTTTTGGGTTGCTCAAAATAGAGGAATTGGATTCGGGCTTTGTGGACGGAAATCCAGGTAGTTCGAAGGCTTGAATCGGCATCTTGGACGTCGTTTGTGTGTTGGCTGGTGAGTGGATCGATTTTAAAAGCCTTAATTTGGTTAAGGGAATGTTTTGGGAGTTTAGATTGAGCTTGAAAGGCCAATCCAAGCTCAAGAGTAAGTTTTAAAGGTTTTATGCAATTAATTCGTGTTTTATGATTCTTGATGCAATGTGAACATGTCATGTTGGTAATGTGTTAGTTTGCATTGTTATACATGTTGAGACTTATGACTTGTATTTATACTTGCATCGTGAGTACATAACATGCCTTGCATGGAAGTTTGGACATGGTAAGTGGTTCAAGCATCGGTAATGCTTGTGGTTGTGAATGAGTATATTGACACGTGTTGAGTTGTTACCAGATATAATTGATCGATCAATAGGATTAGAGTGCACTTGAGGTAAAAGTCGCGTGTGGCCTTAGTGATGTTAGATTCCACTAAGGAGAAGTACGGTGATGTGAGATTCCATCGGAAGTGTCTAGTGGGTTTGAGAAACTATCCGCATATCCGAGTAAAAACGATGAATGTCAATATACCCATGATGCTTTAATTCTCATGTTAAGCATGTTGTTGATCTCCTTCTTTTATGCTTATGCATTGTTGGTTACTTTACTTGCGTTATGGGAATGAGCATGTGGTAAGCCTATGGCTTGTGGTTGCATTTGGTAAATGCACGTGAAGGTAAATGCATGTTGTTATGTGTTCAAGCATGTGGAGATGATTTGGAAATAGTTTTGTTTTTCAAGCAAACTAATATTTTAAAAATGCATTATTGTAGCTACCGTTTTGAGCACCGCTCACTAAGCTTAAACGATTACGCTCTCTTTTCCAACAATGCAAGCCCTTAGACCTTCGGAGCAGCTCGGGGAACAAGGGAGAATCCAAGGGAGTTTGGTTTGCTCAAGTATGAGTTTAGACTTCAATAATTAGTATTAAGCAATAGGATAGGACCTTTATGTTTTGAGATGCTATTGGCATGTTTCTTGCTTTAGACAAGTTTGCTTAGTTGTTTTGGGCTTGTATTGCCATTTACCTTGTTGATTTATGCTTTGGTTTAGCTTTTGGCTATGTTGATGAATGCTATGTATGCTTGTTTCCATTAAGAATCTTATCATGTTGGTCGTTACCTTGTTAAGTGTTTAAATTTTCCTTATAAGTATATTTATGGATGCCTTGAGTTGTATGTGTGTTGGTATGTTGCTTAAATGCTTGTTAATGCCTCTTGTGTTGAGTTCCTTGTGCTTTTAGCAGCTAAAACCTGTTTTGCAAGGCAGGGCGCATCAATACGCTCAAGGGTGGTATCGATACGGTCCCTTGTTTTGGACAAGGCGTACCGGTACGCGGGGGCGTATCGATACCCAAAATACTCTCTGAAAATCTGAGAAATTGATGAGATTTTGGCGTATCGGTACGAATCCTGAGAGTATATCGGTACGGCCTTCGAAGTTGACCAAAGGAAGTTGACCGTTGAGGGCGTATCGATACCAGCCTTGAGGGTATCGATACGGTTTCCCTAGGTTTGAGTTTGGGGTGTTGACCAAGTACAGGCGTATCGATACGGTCCTTTAGCGTACCGATACGACCTGTGGTAAAATGTTAAAAAGAGTTAACCTAAGTGCATATTTGCGTGTTTTGTATCCATATGTGTTTTCCGCTGCGTGTCCTCTCACATAGGATATAATTAATGCATCTAGACAAGGTAACGTTAAATGTAATTTTTCTAGGGTTGCTAATCGGAGTGGAGCCTTAACGGGTTTCGCTTCGGTTTTCTCCGTGTAACCCGTTTGATGCGGTCTGGCGGCTAGGCTGGGTCGAGGGGGTTACACGATTCGTCCCAACGACCAACTTTGAGTTCGGTGTCACAATATGTTGATGAACTTATTCTTTGTAAAAAAAACATAAGCAAAGATTAAAATTTGGTTTTCTTATTAAAATTTTAAAAATAATAAACGGCAAACGAATTACACTTCTGAAAATATAAAAATTTCTAGATTCAACGAGAAACTGTGTAAATATACAATAAAGACTTCAGTAATAAATAATAATAGTTATCATTCGAATATATCGTCAATCACACAAAAAATCTACAAACCCTCTATAATTAAAAAACAACAAAAGATTACTTAAAAAACTGCTTACTTACTTCTGAGAAACCGAGAAGATCTATAAAAAAATACTTTAACAATCTTCACACCTTCTCTAATATATCTTTAAAAATATCAGTAACTAAAATTCTCTCAAATATATTGCAATTCTAACTCTCTAAAATTTTTCTTCTCTCAACCCTTATACACTCGTAACATTCTCCTTTTCTCAATTTTCTCTATATACTCCATACACACACTCCTATCTTATATATACAAATAATGTACAAAAAAGGGCTTGAGTGGCCAGCTTTCAAGTGAAAGCTAATTTTTTTGCATGCATGCATGCAGCTAACACCAACAACACCTCGCCACCTCCAAATGGCGTGGCCGACACCAACAACATCACGCCACTTTCACATGGCGTGCCCCACTCTGACCGACTCAGACAACACTGCATGCATGACAGTAGCTCGGTGTAGGCCTCGCAACTGAGTCAAACGACTATATCAGCTGCACCTCGCCACCTCCAAATTTCTCTTGAACAACCCTATAAACCTAAAAAATTCTAAAGTAGATTATTCCACTAATTTTACCATTTATTTGAGTAAATTTCAAAATGCTGACCATTATTTGAATAGATTTGAAAACTTTATCCCCTTCAATCGATTAAGCCAAATGTTAGTCCCTTATTTTGGCAGATTTAAAAATGCTAGAAAGTTATTTCACCAATTTGAAATATTAGTCTTTATATGAGCAACTCATAAAAGATTAGGATTCCTAATTCAAGGATAATACGTGTTTAAGCGTACTCGAACTCACACCCTCTCAAACATTTCAATTGCAACTATGTCAACTAAGCTAAGACTCAATTAATTACTTCTTAAACTTTTAATGCTATAACTACTTTTTGAGACACATACATATGTGCGTGAATATACTTGTATTTTCAATGAAATATTTGATTTTTATTGGATTGTTTATCTTCTTTAAAATTTGTTGGCACCTACAAATACTAGCCACCACGTGTCAGGACTAGACGACCCGCGACGAATGAGCAAGACTACGAACAACATAACACAAAAGACATCTGGCGGTCGACGAAACAATCTATGAGATCGCTGCGAACAACAATGTGTGAGGTCATCCACCTTCAAAACTTACGGTGAAATAGCAAGACTACAAGCAACATCGCATCCAGCAATCATGTGGCTACGCACGTGATCACTATGAATGATAGAGAAAACTTGATATGTGACGATACGCGTGATCCACGCCGACACTGAGTCACAACAACTCACTAAAACACTTGTCCCCCTCGATTGACACGTGTCTCACTTCATCTAACCCCTTTATAAGAGGTCATGCACCCCCCAAATAGAGGTCATGCTCCCCATCACACACCTAAGCTCTCATGACCAAAACCCAAACTCTGAAAAACTCCATGAAAACTCTCCTCACTAGCCCCACTACTATAAGAGAAACAAGAGCCACACGCGAGCTCTAACCCAAAACAACCATCCCGGTTACCATCGGACCAACGTCTCCGATCCATAACCCTTTTGACCATCAACAAAATTATTTAATTTTTTAAAATTAATTCAAATGATTAAAATAGTTATATTGTAAAACATAATTGAAGTATTCACAATTTAGAGAATTATTAATTTTTAATTATAGTTATTTATAAGCTTAAATGTCAAATTAGCCCTCAACGAAAAATCAAAAAATCAATTAAGCCCTTATAAAAATTTTGCACCCAATTTGGCCCTCAACGAAAAATCAAAAAACCAATTTAGCCCTTCTGTTAAGTTGACCGTTAACTCAAAAGTAATTATTATGATGGTGACACGTGGCACACTCTGGACGTGTCACATCATCAAAATCGTAAATAATCATTTAAAAAATTTTAAAAAATGTTTAAAATTATAAAACAATATATTTAAAATTTAAAAAATATATTAAAATTTTGAAAAAAAATATATTTAAAATTATAAAAAATATAAAATTATTTAAAAAAATTCAAGAAAAATCTTAAAAATATTTAAATGTGTAAAAAATTGAAATTATGTATAAAATCATAAAAAATACTTTTTACTTAAAATCAAAAAATATAAAATAGTTATAATAATTATTAAAACATATATAAATATTTATAATGAAATAATATTTAAAAATTGTATATTTTTTAAAAAAATATATTTTTAATTATAAAATCTCAAATATTTAAATTTTTTCAAAATGCAAAATTGTTTAAAATCCCTAAACCAACCCTACATTCTCAAGTCCTCAAATCAGTTTAATCGACGGTGGAAGTTATTGGTACTACGACAGACGACGGTGCTAGTGAGGGGTTTTCCTGCGACGGAGAATGGCAGGTGGTTAAATCGATGCTAATGCTTGATTAAGGGATTTATGAGGCTTTATTTTAAATGAATGGAACTTTTGGATTTTTTAGAAAAATAATATTATTTTATTTTTTTATTAATTAAAAAATAAAGGAAAATAAGACAAAATAAATTAAATTAATATATTTATATTTTTAATTTTTATAAGTTTTTTATAATTTTGTATATTTTTAAGAATTTTTTTAAAAAATCGATTTTTATGATGTGGTATGCCTAGAGCATGCCGCATGTCCTTCTATATTTTAACCGTTAGATAGTATTGACTGTAAACGCAGTCAAACTAACGGAGGGGCCAAATTGGGTATAATTTAAATTATGAGGGTTAAATTGAGTGTAAAATTTTTATAAGGGCATAATTGATTTTTTTGATTTTTCGTTGAGGGTCAATTTGACGTTTAAGCCTTATTTATAAGTATTAATACAAATAAAATTGGATTGTTATTGTAACCTTATAAATATACGCATTTTTATTTTATACTTTGGTTTAAGCATAATTTCTAAATTAAGATGATGTCATTAAGTTAAATGATTGGTGTCTTATTTGTAATGAGTTGATGAATCAGGTAATATTTTAGTTATTTGTTCTTTTAATTTCCTAGTCTTTGTATTTGATTTTTACCTCATCATCAAAAGAATCATCTTAGACATTTTTAGGGTCATGAGCGAACACTCAATGGGTACCTATAGAATAAAAATATGTCTCATTACTTTAAACAATTAAATTAAGGCTTAATACACTTTTTCCTCTAAACTTTACATGTTTTTTCAACTTATCCCCTAAAGTTTATTTTGACCACTTTTGTCCCCCTAACATTTTCAACGTTACCCATATTGCCCCCTACCGTTAAAAAATCTGTTATAACCAATCAGAACACGCCACCTCACACTTAATTATTTTCTTTTTCTTATTTTTCGGTTTAATATATAAAAGAATTAAAAATAATATAATAACATTAATAATAATATATTTAATAAACCCATTTCCCCTTCTTCTTCACCTTTTTTTTAGAGCCCCCAACCGCCATCAAATCAGCAATTTCCTTTCTCTGTATATAGATATATCTATGTATAGTATACTACTGCTAATGGCAATTCCTCCGAGGGTTGAAATTTGTGATGAAGGTTCAAATTTCAGTAGCGAAATTGATGGCGAAGCAAGATTTGCTGGCTCAAGAGAATTTCGCCGGTGAAAATGTGATTAGGTCGTTGGTGACTCTATTACCGCTCGAGAAATTTGTAGAAGATTCTAATCAACAGTTGGGTAAGCAAAACATTCATTCTATACTTGATATAAAATCAAACCGCAAATTGGGGTTTTAATTTTGGAATGTTGGTGATGTAAAATCAGACCCATTGAATAATCAGGTTTCGTCGAAGATGGTGTCGAATCAAAGCTTGTTTGGTGAACTAGATTATAGATTTTTCATTTGAATACAATAGGATTAAAAAATGTTTTAGGAAAAAATGAGTTTCGATTGAATACAATAGAGATTTTTTCTATCTTCAATTTTCATTTCGATGAATCAATAGTTTTGGAAGGAAGAAAACAAGAATATCTGAAATGTGGATTTAGATTTGGGGTTTGGAAAATAAACAAGAACATCTCGAAGTGAAGTATACATTTGGAGAAGTTGAGGGGATTGGGGGATGTGAGCAAGAAATAAACCCTAACATTCCCTTCAAATTTTAATTTTGCCTGGTTTGGGGGAGATATAATTTTTGCAGCAACATGATAATTTGTTCATGTTTGATGGAAGATAATGATGTTGAAAAACATTGGAAAGTTGGGGAAGAAGATAGGGGTATTTTGGGTATTTTGAAAAAATTATAATTAAATTAATAAATATTTTAATATATTTATTTTATTTTAAAATTTAAAAATAATTAAAGAAAATGAAAATGATATGGCGTGTTCTGATTGGTCAAGACAGATTATTTTTAACGGTGTTAGCTTTTGGGTGAAATGGGTAACGACAAAAAGTTTAGGGGGCAAAAGTGGTCAAAATAAACTTTAGGAGGCGAGTTGAGAAAACATGTAAAGTTTTAAGGGGGAAAGTGTATTAAGCCTTAAATTAATATTTTCTTGTTTCTTCATATTTTAATAAGAATCTATGTCTTTGTGGCTCGCGTTCCCTCTGCCTTTGTGGCACGTCTTTTCTTTATTTTTGTGGTTCGTTTCATCTATCTTTTGGCATGATTTCAGCATACCTTAGCGGTTGTGTGGTGTTCGTACAGAGATTTTCACGACACTAGTTCTGATTCTGATTCTTGTCATGCTATTTGTTTTGATATAATAATTAAAAATAGTTTTGGACTAAATTGAAAAGATTTTAAAAATTATTTTAAGTTCAAACAACTTAAAAATAAATTGAGATGTTTTCATAAGGTTTTGTAAGTGTTTAAAAGGTTCTAAAGTAGCCAAATTCTTATTTTCAACATGACCGTACTGATATGGTATACACCATATTGATACCTTTTAGGGTTTCAGCTACAGTATTTTTTCAGTAGCCAAAAATCGTACCGGTATAGCTTAGGCATACCGATACATATAGGGTCGTACCGATACGCTATGTGGCGTACTGATACCCTATATTTTAAATACCCAACGGCTATTTAAAAAATCCCTCAACGACTATTTTCCCAAGCAAGTCGTACCGATACGCTATTAAGAGTACCGATACCTGAAGGCAATTTAGAACTCAACGGCTAGTTTTCCAGAAGGGCGTACCGATAGGTAACACGAATACCGATACCCTACTGCCTAAAGCTACATTTATTGCGGGAAATAAAGGCCTCAACGGCTCTAATTCAATCCCAACGGTGTCCAACGGATAGGAATTCAATTGAGAGTATAAAAGGGGCCTTCAAGCATCTTTGGAAGACTAATGATCCTCAAGTCAACAATTATATGATCAAGATTTGTCTTAGTGCTTAATTTTTCATATTTCTTGTATAGACAACACTTGTGAGCTAAATTGTAAATGTATGCTCAAGTGCATTAGGGTTTGGGTGAGAGATTTAGTGTGCAAACAAACACCTTTAGAGAGGGATTTCAGTTTGCTAATTATTCTCTAGTTTAAGAGTGTTCCCAAAGATCGGTTTGTGAGCTTTGGATGTTAGGCTTGATGAGTGAGTCTAGGTTGTAAAAGGTTTCCTCCTAATCCGAAAAAAAAGGAAGAATTCTTAGTGAATTGGTGAAATTCTTGGTGAGGAGCTAACGTAGTGGGTGTAGGCTTTGGTTAGAAAGTCGAGCCACTCTAAATCATTGTTGATTTTTTTTTTATCTTTTTGCTTCCACCACAAACACCCAAACTATCACTTCTTCACCACTTGGCAAGCAATTCAGTTGTGTTTACCGGGCTCCACGATTGGTATCAGAGCGAGGCTCAATCGAGAGGGACTAACATCCTATTGAGAAGATCTGACAAGCTCGATCAACAAACAATCAATCGTGTTTATGGCGCAATCAATCGAAAAGCCACAATTCTTTAACGGTGAACATTATGCCTATTGGGAGAATATGATGATGTACTTCATCAAGGGCAAAGACTGTCATCTTTGGGACATTGTTGAAGATGGGTCGTTCGTGCCACAACGAAGAAGGCAAGATTGGAGTGTGGATGACAAGAAGAAGATGAAGTTAAATTGTAAAGCCTTGCACATTATATTATGTGCATTTGGCCCCAATGAATACGCAAAAGTCTCTTCTTGTGAAGATGCCAAGGAGGTTTGGAACAAACTTGAAGTGATTCATGAAGGTACAAACGAGGTGAATGAAACAAAGATTGGTCTACTCAACCTCGAATATGAAAACTTCAAGATGGACCCGAATGAAGACATCAAAAGTATGTTCGACCGTTTCTCCATAATGGTCAACTAACTTAAAGGTTTTGGAAAGGAGATTTCGGAAGACAAACTCATTCGGAAGTTGATTTATTCACTTCCTGAATCATGTGAGTCCAAAAAGACGATAATTATAGAAGCAAAGAACTTGAAGGAGCTCAAGCTTGATGAGCTTATTGGTTCCTTGCTCACCCATAAGATGATGTCTATACCCTTAAAGAGAGAGAAGGAGAAGAAAATCAAAGAGCAAGGAGTTGATGTATACATCATTGCTCTTAAATCATCTATATGCCATCTAGAAGATTCAAGTGAGGAGGAAAGTGAGGATGAAGAGATGGCCAAGCTCTTCAACAAACTCATCCGATTCATGAAGAAAGAAAATGAAGAATTAAGACAAGAATCGAGGATGAAGAAAAAGAGGTCATGCTCTTCAAGCCATAAGAAGAAGGCATATGTGACTACATGGATAGATGAAGAGGACTCCACCGATAATGAGGTAGCTCACCTTTGTCTCATTGTCATCGAAGAAGATTCAAGGGTAACTTCTAATTCATCAACTTCTAGTTCATATTTTTTTGATGAATTACAAGATGCTTATGATGATTTGGTTTTAGAGTTTAAAAATCACATTTTGAAAAACAAGAAATTGGTCTCAAATTTGAAAATTCAAAATGATTTGATTTCTAAAACTAAAGATGAACTTTAAGCAAAACTCAATGAGTTTGAGCAAAAGAATGTCAATTTACAAAATTTGCTTCAAAGTTTAGAGAAAGATCATCAAAGAGAGGTGGGTGATCTTAAGAAAGAAAAAGATTTGATTTTCAAAGAACTTGATAAGAAAAACAATTTTGAAAAATCAAATTTTTATCAAAGACAATCTAGTGCCCCTAGATTTTTAAATGGAAAATGTTTAGAAGTATTTGAGTCTCAAAAGGACTAATTACTTCAACTAAAAAGGATGAAATTGCAAAATGGATTCCTAAGGGGACTACACTTTGTGCTACTAATGCTTATGGATCCAAAGCAATTTGAATACTAAAATTTACTTGATTGTCTTGTTCTAGGTGTGATGGAGCATTGATCTACATAGTGATGAAACTGAGGGGGAGCTCTTGTCACACAAAGAAGATCACTTGAAGAAGGAAGGTTTCACATCCTCCCTTTGGTTCAAGTGGTAAAATTCTAGTTGATTTTATTTTTTTAATTTAATTTATGTTATTTCAACTAGATAATCATATTTGTTAGACTAACATTTGCTTGATGCTTTGAGTAAGGGGGAGCCAATTTTCAAACAAAAAACTTATTTTTGTCAAATCTTTTTAACTCTCCATGGTTATCGACTTAAAAGTTTTTCAAACTTTGGTTTGAACTATTTTTGATATAACAAAAAAGGAGAATGTTTTGAAAAATTGAATTTTCAAAGTGAATAAGGGGGAGCTATAAACTTTTTGAATCTATAATCTCTTATTCAAAAATTATTTTACTAAGGGGGAGCAATCTCAAAAACAATTTTTCAAGTTGGTTTTATTATATCAAAAAGAAAGGGATTGTTAGGATATTTGTTTTAATATAAAAATTGAAAAAAATAGTTTTGGACTAAATTGAAAAGATTTCAAAATTGATTTTAAGTCTAAACAACTTGAAAAATAAGATTGAGATGTTTTCATAAGGTTTTGGAAGTGTTTAAAAGGTTTTAAAGTAGCCAAACTCTTATTTTTCAACACGACCGTACCGATACGGTATACACCGTATCGATACCTTTTAAGGTTTCAACTACAGTATTTTTCCAGTAGCTAAAAACCATACCAATATAGCTTAGGCGTACCGATACGGATAAGGTCATACCGATACCCTATATTTTAAATTCCCAACGACTATTTTCCCTAGCAGGTCGTACTGATACGCTATTAAGCGTACCGAGACCTGAAGGTGGTTCAGAACTCAACGGCTAGTTTTCCAAAAGGGCGTACCGATACGATAACACGAGTACCGATACCTTGCTGCCCAGAACTGCATTTACTGCAGGAAATAAAGGAACCAACGACTCCAATTCAATCTCAACGGTCTTCAACAGCTAGAAACTTAATTGAGAGTATAAAAGGGACCTTCAAGCATCTATGGAAGACTAATGATCCCCAAGTCAACAATCATATGATCAAGATCTGTCTTAGTGCTTAATTTGTCATATTTCTTGTATAGACAACACTTGTGAGCTAAATTATAAATGTATGTTCAAGTGTATTAAGATTTGAGTAAGAGCTTTAGAGTGCAAACAAACACCTTTAGAGAGGGATTTCAGTTTGCTAATTATTCTCTAGTTTAAGAGTGTTCCCAGAGATCGGATTGTGAGCTTTGGATGCTTGGCTTGGTGAATGAGTCTAGGTTGTAAAAGGTTTCCTCCTAATCCGAGAAAAGGGGAAGAATTCTTAGCGAATTGGTGAAATCCTTAGTGAGGAGCTAAGGTAGTGGATGTAGGCTTTGGTTAGAAAGTCTGACCACTCTAAATCCTTGTTCATTTTTTCTATCTTTTTGCTTCCACGACAAACACCAAAACTATCACTTCTCCACCACTTGGCAAGCAATTCGGTTGTGTTTATCGGGCTCCACAATTTTATCGGTGGTCATAGAAAGATAGATTCTCACTCGGTTGATGGTTGTTTGTCGATTTAATCAGACCTGGGTAGCGGAGCAATATGCCTGATAGTTTGGTTCGCTCACCATTCTTTTTTTACCCCGTAAAGCGTCTCGTTTGGATCGAGACAAGGAGATTCAGGGAGATTTCTGGATTTTGATGGTATGCTAATATCGATAGAAGTGTATGCTTTTCTTTGCACAATTGTTTGAGATTTTAGTGGACTAGTCCCCTTTTCTTCTCTCTTTTTATGCATTGTATTTGTAATATCTTTCATTGTGGTTAATAAAATCCAGATTTTGTTGTTCAAAAAATATTTCATTAATAAACTATAGAAACATGATTAAAATATATCATACACATTAGTTTTATTTTTTAAAGAAAAGACTCTAAATATAACTTAAAAAAGTAAGGGGCAGTCATTAACTTACTATATTGACACTTGAAAAATTTGTAAAGTTTTGAACGGTCATTTGTATTGCTCCCCTTGTCAGACGCAACTGCTCATCAGCCTTAGAACCAATGTTTACTTAAATTCAAATCGGTTGAATATAGGAATATTTATTTTGTATTAAACTCTATCATACACAGGGACGAAGGAATTTAGTTGATGAGAGGGGTTGCTCCCCCTGGCATAGGATTTTATTCTTTTAATTTTTTTAAAAATAGAATAATTATGAATTTACACCCACTCTTTAAATTTTATGTTTTGCCCTTCACCCTCAAATCCTGGTTGCGTCTCTATCATACTTAAACTTGAAAAAGAAAGGAATGAATGGTGTGGATTAATTAAGCCTCTTTATCCTGATTCATGAATGCTTAAATTTGTCCCCTTCCTCCCATTAAGTGCGTGTGTATACATAGAGAGAGACTAATACTTCTCCATCTCTTTCAAAACATTTTTTTAAAGGAATAGCATCCCCATTAAAAAAAGAAGAAAATGGCTTTGGCTTGGCTGAATATATCAATCCAAATAAGTCACTATCCTCATCAAATGCCGACTTCCTTTGTTCAACTTAAAATGGACGGTTCTGGCCGGTGTTGGTGTTCGTATTGCTCTCCATTTTCTTTACAAATCATGTTTTTTTTTTCAAACAAAAGAAAAGTATATTCTGTCGGAAAAACTATCTGTGCGATTCTTTTTTCTTGAATTAAATAAGAAATTATGTTCATTTGTTAAACAAATAAACAACGTGATGGACATGATGTTTTATATGATAATAATCTAAGACTTAAATTTTAATATTACGAGAGATTTATTAATTGATTTAATGGCTAAAAAAATTTATATTGTTTTATTTTATATGAATTCGAATTTCGATACAAGAACATAATACTTTTGTAATTAATCAAAAAAATAATATTATAAATAAAAAACTGTATTGACTATTGGAAGGACCGTTATTATAATAAATTTTTTACATTATTTGATATAAATGAGTCAATCTATGAATTGTATATTGATGATTATATAAAAATTAAAATTATTTAATATTTCAATTGCCACGCAATGGTAATGCTAAAATCGATTAGATCTGCTAATGAAAATGACAAACGTCAATGCGTGAATAAAGGTATTGTTGACGAGTGGGAAGAGGATGTCACTTCAGCCCACACCACACGATGAATTTGGAAGGCCATTTCTTTTTCTCTCTTATTTCCCTGCAATTTTATTTCATCTACTTATTAATTGATTTACGTTTTTAGTAACTATCGATATTCGACTTAGTGAACGATTTAGATCAAGTACTGCAGAAACTTATAATAGAGGTGACCCTTTTAAGATTCAATTTAATTTGTTTTATTCACAATACTAAAATTGAACTTTTAATTTTACTTAAAAGATTAAGTGTCTTATCCTATCATATCAATTGTAGATAATTGGTTGACCAATTTGTTTCTTATATGAATCCACATTTTTCTCGGGCTGTAATTGGAACGGGTTTTCTTGTAATTAATAAGTTGATGTTGAAACGGACAAACGGGATTCCCGGCAAGAATTTCCTTTTTCACGCCTTAATTTGTTCCTCTCATCAACACTCGGACCATGGAGATAGAATGTTCGATTATATACATACCATTCATATACTATAATTAAATATCAACACATAAATGCATTTGATATAAAATTTCATGAAAACCACCCACTAATAAAATTTATAACTAATACATAAAATAAAATAAAAACACTTGGAGATTTTATAATAGGGTAATTATTTCATGTACAAGTGTTTGTGGAAACTTTATTTATACAAACGCCTTAATTTTAGGGTTTAGAGACTCTAGTTAGGGTTTAAGGTCTAGGGATTTAAGTGTAGTGATTTTGAATTTAGGGGTTGTTGAGAGAATTTTGGGTTTAGGGTTAAAATTTAGGGTTTATATGTTAAAACATAAAACTTAAACCATAACCCTAAGCCCTCAATTCTAACCATGAACCTTAAATTCTAAACTCATACACTAAAACCCCTAGACTCTAGACCCTAAATTAAAACTTTAAACCCTAAAATCAAGGCGCTTATGGAAACAAAAAGTTTCCACCGCTTGTGTATGGGATACTAATCTTTTATAATATTTAATTTAGATTAATCAATCGATAAATCATATAACAATAATTATATATATATATATATATATATATATATATATATTTGAAAATGGATAATTTTATAAAAACTGACGCTTGACATTATGCAATTAACTAGGGATGGCCATTGGTTGAGTTGAGCAGGGTTTTTAGTTGATCCACACTCGACTTGAAAATCTAACACCTTCATTTAAACTCGACCCGACTCGATATTTTATGATGTTCCACCTAGGGGTGAGCATAACTCGACTCGACTCAAAAAAATCAAAATTTTCGACTCGACTCGACTCAAAAAAAATTAAATAAAGTTTGAGTTGTAAAATAGAAATTTGAATAACTCAAAATTTTTAGTAATTAGTGGATTGATTTTTAAGTTCAAGTCGAGCCCCTCAATTTTTCCTGATATATATATATATATATATATATATATCGATATAAAAAAATATGAAGAAATTGTAGCATATCTTATATGATTAGAAAAAAAATATTTAAATTAGAATCAAACTGTCTATAACATCATAAATAAATACAATTAAATTTGTATAGGAACTCGAAAACTCGACTCGACTTGAATTCCTAAACTCGACTCAAATCGAGAAAATTTCAAATAAAGTTTGAGTTGTAAAATATGACTTGTCAACTTGAATAACTTAAAATTTTTTGACTCAACTCGACTCGATCGAACGCTCACCCCTAGTTCCACCCGACTCGAACCTGTACTTGAATTCTAGAGTAAAACCCTGAACCCGACATGAATAATAAAGTATCATTTATTATTATTATTTGATAAAATGTAGAGCTAATTGAAAAAAATACAAATAAAGAGAGAGCATTATAATAATTATTTCATTTTTATTAGACAAAATAGGGAGATAATTGAAATATATATAAAGAGAGGGGCATTGCAGCAATTACACCTAAATATTTATAATAAAATTAAGGGTAAACTACATAAATGGTCCCCCGACTATGTTCTAATTATCTTTTACATCCTCCGACTATCAAAAGTTACAAATTGGTCCCCCGACTTAAAAAAAAGTAACAAATTGGTCCGACGCCGTTAAAAATTTAGCAGTGGATGATGTGGCAGCGAATATAAATTGATATAATTATATAATTAGCCCTCAAATTCTATACTTATTTTAGTTTAACTCTAATTCTAAAAATTAACCCCTTTTTTTCTTCAATTGAATCCTTCTTATAACTCCCTCTTCCTCTTTACCACCACGATCAGCCCATTCTCCATCACTGCATTAAAAGTCGAAATCAACTTGTTATTACTGAACACTTGAGTCGCCGTCTTCATCACATCTCTAAATTTAGTTTCATTTGGATCAACTCTCAAAGTGATTTCTCCACATTTTTGCAGTTTAGTTTTAAAGAGCAATGAGAAGTTGGGAACAATAAAAGTTAGATCTTTGCAGGTTTTCGCTTCAGAAAAATAGAGGAGAAGCCATCCAAAGCAACATAAAATTGTGCTTCTATAAGTTTATTCAGTTCTGAGTTTTTATGCTTTATAAGTTTATTTAGTGATGGGTTTTCATGTTCCTTACATCAAATACTTCATATGTTTCAATATTTCACTTTACAACACATTGCACTTAAAAGAATATAAGAAATGCTATTTACTAGGGGTGTTCAAAATTACCCGACCCGACTACCCGAACACAAATAACCGGGTATTTACCCGGAAATTTTTTTTTACCCGGGTCGGGTACCCGGCCCGTCATTTCCCGGGTCGGGCCCGGGTCAAAAAATATGATTTTTTCGGGTACCTGGTTCCTATTTTTTTTATTTTATATTTTATTAGATTAATTAATATTTTTACTTTAGAACTATGTTTAAATCTCTAAATTCATTCTATATTTGTATTATATGCTTTCATGTTTTAAATTTTTCAACAAAAAAAATATTAATTTGTGAATATGTAAGAGTCGATATGAAACAAACAACAAGGTTTCTCTATTGCGGTCGTTGGTAAAGGCCACTTGCAAGGAATTAAGAAATATTGGAAGCAGCCTGTTTTGATGGATAATCTCATGACACTTCCTTCACAGAAGCCGACAGTTTCAACCGGCAAAATACTCGTATCCCTGGGCATCGCTGCTGCTGGTGTGGCTATTGCTTCAGGCATCTATCTTGCAGGCAAGAAATAATCCAGCAATAGCATTTTTTTAATTGAGCAAAACTTGGAATTTTTGGTGAAGAATCTCACCTTAAGCTTCATATATTATAAGGTTCAAACTCCATGGAACGGACTGATAAGATAACCGGTTTCTTTGACAACAAAAATTGGGACCCATAGAAAAAACAGATGTTCTGATGCTTATTATTTTTGGTATAAATGATATTGTTAAAAAAAAAACACGATCGAGATTAATATTTTTAATATCTTTTTATGGTTATAAACTTCAAATTATTATTATTTTTTGTTAAGATCATGTGTTATAAACTTTTAAAGTTTTTTTTTTTAATTTTAAAATAAAAATAAAATAAAAATAAATAAGAACCGGGTACCCGGTACCCGATTTTACGGGTACCCGGGTTTGACGGGTACCCGATTATCGGGTACCCGTTATTTACGGGTCGGGACACGGGCCGACAAATCTAATACCCGAAGGTCCGGGTACCCAGTTTTTCGGGTACCCGAAAACCCGGGTACCCGAATTTGAACACCCCTACTATTTACTCCCTACTGACACTAAGATGCTCAATGTAACAAAAGCCCAAATATTTAAAATGATAAAATTTGAACCAAAGAAGTTAATTCTCACTCGAAGAAGGAAAAACAAAAAGTTCATTAAAATTCCATAAAAATAATCTCCTCCGCCGAAAATCCAAATAAGAAAACACTAAAAAGAATAAAAAGTCAAATTAGAGAGAAATTATAGAGCAATTCCAGTTCATGTTTTTTTATGTAAATTACCGGTGGTAGCAGCAAATTGAAGACAGTGGAGATTAAAACAATACATTAAATAATAGAAAAAAAAAAGAATGGAAATGGGAAGATTATAAGTATGAGAAATAGAAAGATTATAGGTTGATAGAAAATATTATCTCTCGAACAACGGAAAAGATGTTTGAAAATGTCTGGTTAAGGTCGGTGTATAAGACAGTGATGGAGAATGGGTCGACGGTGGTGGTGAAGAGGACGAATGAGTTATAGGAGAGATTAAATTGAAGTAATTTTGAAATATTAAAGGTTAATTTTTTAGAATTAGTATCAAATTAAAATACAATAGAAAAGTTGAGGGTCAAAATTGTTATTATGTCAAATTTGTAAACGGCCACGTCATCAGCCGTTAAGTTTTTAACGGCGTTGGACCAATTTGTTATTTTTTTAAGTCGATGGACCAATTTGTAACTTTTGATAGTCAGGTGACGCAAAAGATAATTGGAACATAATCAAGGGACCTTTTATTTAGTTTACCCTAAAATTAAACTATTATTTTGGGTCGGGTCGGGTATTTTTCACCTTAAACCCAAACTCGACCCGACCCGACCTTATCCTCAAAAAATTAGACTCGAACCCGAATCTGAAATTTTCTTTAAAAAACTTGACCCTATAAAATCAGGTCGAGTCGGAACTCATCGGGTATGGGTCAAATGGCCATCCCTACAATTAACCATCAATATACAAATGGTTAAAGTTTATTAAAAAGTCTTTGTACTATACTTAAAAGTTCATTTTAGGCTCTTTACTATAAAAATAATATGTTAGTACATGTATTATATCTAAAAGTTTATTTTAGTCTCTCCGCTATAAAAATAACATTTTAGTTTTGTACGTTTGAACGGTTAACATTTTGGTCTAAAACACAAAATTTGTTGTTAGTTGACTTAAATATTTTAGTTTAAACGCTCTTTAAGTCCCTCTCATTTTGAACTCGAAAAAAGTTAATCTCACTCAATTTTATGTATGAATTTAGTAAGTAAACTTTTGAATATGTACAATCTAAATGCAAAATTAATTTATATTCTAACTTCTATTCATCTAAAATAATTACAATAACAAACCAAAACATACAACAATATCTAATTGAGAATTGTATATTTAATTTTCTTAAAATTTTGTGATTTGGAGTTAGAGTAATTGAAAAAGATGATGCAAAAATTATTAAAAATTTATTTAAAATTTCATTCAAATTTTCAAAATTATGGGAAAATATTATAAAATTGTATAACATTTTTTTGTTATTTTTCTTATTTTATTTACATTACATCTATTTCTTTCAATTTAATTTTAATATAGTACTAATTTGTATAATAATAGTATAAATATAAAAACAATTAAATCACAGTTTGATATGTGTCAAATACTTATGAAAAAGGTCAACATGTCATAAGTCATTCTTAATTATTTTTTTTTTCAAGAGATATCAATTTACTCTGTTAAGATATTTGTTTTGATATAATATTTTGAAAAATATTTTTGAACTTGTTTGATATATTATAAACTTGTATTAAAGTCCAAAAAACTTGAAAACGTGTTTAAAAATGTTTTAAGGCTTTTTGGCATGTTTTAAAACAATTTTAATCAGCCAAACTAGTGATTTTCTCAAGCCTGTACGTATCGATACATTTTAGGGTTTCAGCTACAATATTTTTCCAGTAGCAAAAATCCGTACTGGTACAGGCTTAGTCGTACCGATACGGAGAGGGATGTTTCGATACGTTTATACGCATACTGATCACTGATTTCAAAACAACCCCAACAACTATTTTCATGACAGACCGTACCGATACGATCACTAGGCGTATCAATACGCAAAGGCTGATCAAAGCACAACAACTATTTCCCAAAGTAGACGTACCGATACAGGAGTGCCCAAAAGTGAAAAAACAACATAGAAATCAATTTCCAACGGCTCTAATTCATCCCAACGATCACCAACGGTCAGAATCACATTTGGGAAGATAAAAGGACCTTTCAAGCACTATGAACAATTAATGATCAAAAAGCCAACATTCAATTGAATGTAAAATGTTTTAGTGCTCAAATTTTCACATCTTTCATAGACAACACTTGTGAGCTTTCATTATAATATTTGCTCAAGTGTTTTAGGATTAGGTGAGTGAGTTAAATTGTGCAAACATTTACCTTTGAAAGGTTTTCCTAGTTTGCTACTTGTTTTACTCTTTGTATAAGAGAGTTTACTCAAGCTTTGAGTAGAAAGCTTTGAGTGTGTACAAGGTTGCATCCTTAGCCTAGAAAAGTGAAAGAATTCATAGTAAAATCCTTAGTGGTGTGCTAAGGTAGCAGATGTAGACTTGGTTGGGTAGTTGAATCACTCTAAAATTCTTGTGCAAATTGTCTATTTTTCAATCGGTTTTAGCCAATTCGTGTGGGAGTTCATTTCAACCTTCTTGACGGTTTCGGAAGATTGATTTGAGCGTGCTACAAGCCTAACATACTCAAATTCAAAATTGTCGGATGCTTAAAGGGTTTTTTAAACCAAAATATTTAAATAAACTAATTATAAATTTAAATTTTTGAACCAAATATTCAATTTTCAAACACGCGGGACTAAAATGTCCCCTTTTATATTAAAATAATTAAAATACACTTTTTAGATATAATACATAGACATATTTCCTTTTTATAGTACTTTTAGGTATAGTATAGGGATTTCACGTAAACTTTAACCCTATATAAATGTATATAAAACAAATTCTAAATTTAAAAGTAGAGTTTCTTTAACTTATTTTTACTCTAACTTTTTATTTAATAAAGAAAATATTTTAATACAGTAAACTTAATTTACTCCTAATAATACAGTAATACCAAGAAAGATGGAAAACAAAGTTAAGGAATGTTGGGCCTAAATAAACCTCTCTTTGCTTAAAATAGACTAAACAAAACCATTTTAGGGCTAAAAATTGAAAAGTAGAAAAGCCCAAATCACACTAAATTTTAACCTTTAATCCCTTACTAAATTCTGACCCTCGTAGCAGCCCAAAACACAGATGAGCTTCGTTGTAGGCACCAGCCAATTTCCATTTCCACAACCACAACTAGGGGAGAGCAAAATTTCTGATGCTTGTTCAGAGCTTCAGGCCTCAGCAGTTCATGAGCATTCATTGTTCATAGTCTGGACATCAGCAAGTTTTGAACGGAGACAAGCTTGCTGTGAATATCCTCTCCGAGTTGTCCAAAATTCAAACTGATTTTTTAAGTTTCTCCAGTTTTAATCTTACTTGTTTTCTTCTTTCTTTTAAGTATTCTTCTGACTTTGATTCAAGTCAGAATTTTGCTCCAATAGAACCCTGTTTTATATCAAGGACACATGTGGACCATCAATATTCAGACAACTGAATATTTGGACCGGCTTCAGAGTTGGTGTTTCTAAGGAGATAAAGCTGGTGACATTGATATTGCTGCACCCCTTCCTCCATGCATGATGTACTGCTTCACCAATCATGTTTATAAAAAACAGATCAAAAAAGAAACCATGCACATAAAAAATCTGAGCCCAGCCATGTTTTGTTTTAGCTTTTAAGGCTGCCCAAAACAATGTTGGATAAGCCGAAAAGAAATGTTAAAAAAATGCACATTGTCTTTAGCAAGGAATGAAAGGATGGACCAATTAAAGTGTCATCATTTAGCTTATCATTAAATAAATTATCTTATTACAAAGCTGCAGTGTCGTAAAATAAACATCATCTTTTTTTAACTGAAACCACTCATTTAATTTAATACATAAATATTAAAAAAAAACAAAGTAATTCAAAGTCCTATACCATTTTATTTAACCTAACCTTTAATTAATCAAACCCTGATTGCCTTACAAGATTAGGTAACATATAAAAATGGACCAAATTGTATAACACGTCAAATTAATAAAACATATAGGAAATGGAAAGTGTAATCATGATAAAACCTAAATTATAGGCAGAGCCATTATCTGTGAACAATACAAACTCATGAAAAAGAATAAACATTTTGCTTCAAAACAAGGAATTCTCCATAAATGAACCAAAGACAACAATGCCATTTGCATATGACACGTTTGTCCTATCTGATGATACTCAGAATTAGAACAAAACCAGCAGTTTTTGGACAAATTATGAGAAATGGAAGAATCTTAGGGTCAGCAACAAAAACAAGAGAGAAGGAAGAGAAAGAAGACAAAGAATTTATGTTATAATATATCTAAAGATGGGATTAACAATGACAAAATAAATCTCTTTAATTGTTATCCTTACAAGTCATATCCTCTGTTTTCATCTGCCACCACCACTACTTCCATTACTAATCAGCAACGATAAAGATAAAAAAACACAGGTTAAGTCCCAAATGTAAAATAAGCAGCAAAAATTCAGTATCTTTGTTTTTTATTCTCCTAAATTAAGATGCAGAGGACCCATTATTGGTAGAAACATGAAGCTGAACACTACTAGTACCCTCATTGTTGTAGATGTCGGTACTGGAATCATTACCATAGCCATTGTCTTCTTCATTGTTGTTGTTGTCGCGAAGATTGAGATTACCGACTGCTATTATATCTTTCTTGTTAAAAGTGTTCTTGTTGTTGTGCATCCAAACCTTGAAAACCCCTCTATCCACCCCAACCTCGTAGCAGAACTCTTCTATCGATCTTGCTTCACTCTTCTGCATTCTCCAACCAAGCCTCTCCGCAAAAGCATGCATCTTTTCTTTCTGTTCCTTGCTAAACTTCGTTCTTGCCCTCTTTCTCCCACACGGGTTGTTGTTGTTGGTGGTGGCGGTGTTCTTTATCATCGGCACCGACGGCCCGGAGGAGTAAGCAGTGGTCAAGGCCAGCAGCATGTGCGGTGCAGAAGTGTAGTAAGAGTATGGCACAGGTGAGGGCGGGGTAGGGCTATGTGTAGGGCTTGGACTAGAGCTAGGAGTAGCAGCATTAGGCGGCGGTGGGAGGCGGCGGATGAAGGCAGGGGTATCGTGAGAGTCGCGGCGGTGGAAGTTGCGGTGGCAACCACAGGCGGCACATTTCAAGGAGGCGGGGTCAGTAGGGGTGGCACAGGGGCTGGGCATGAACTCTCCACAACCATCGAGGGCGTGTCCACCCAAGCTGGCTGCATGGTTTTTGAGGCACTCTTTGTAAGAAAGCACCATGGGTGATACTGATAGATGGTGTAGGCGGTGCAGTTGTTGAGGGGGAATAATAAGGACTTGGGTCTCTAAAATGAGGACTAATCTTGTGGGGAGGGGGAGGTTTTAATGTTGATCAGCTCCATTTGCTGAAAAAGGGAATTAAAAAGGGGGTGATGCCTTGACGTGGTGAATTAGGGCGGTGGGGGACCTTTTTGTGGGGTTATGACTTATGGCCTTGTGAGTTATGGGTGTGAATATAATGACAACATAGATGGATGGTTTAAGGGTCTGTGATTGTGAACTTAATTATGATGATGATGATGATGATGGTGCATGGCAAAGGCATGATGGTGGTTACAATGAGAACTGATTTTACTATATAAAATGTAGATGTGGGTATTGAGTATTGAGGGAGGTGATTAAGGAGAGCAGGACAAATGTCATCAAAGAATCTGAAGTTGAACTACTAGTCACGCTCCTTTTGCTCTTTCTTTTAATTTCCCCCCCTAGTTATGAGCAGTAAATAATACTCCAATTGGAGAGTGCAGTGGGCAGAGTACCCGAAACCGCAGGTACGTGTCCCATGAATATCAAGGACTTTGTCCCTATTTCTAAACCCACCTTAATTCTCATCCCACCCGCATCTTCATGTTGTGGTCAAAGTTGACTAGGTTCCTGTATCTAATATTATTTCCAACTCTCTATACTTTGTTTGCAAGTAAACAACACGGTTTTGCAGAAAATCATGTGTGTGAGTAATGAATAGACGTCTTCCGTCTCTTTTTCTACTTTCATTTATGCCTAATAATAAAATATTAAGTGTTTAAAGTATTGGGTGTATTTTTAAAATTTAAAATTTAAAATTATTTTTTGATGTTAAGACATAGAAAGAAGTACTGAGATAATAAAAGAGCATACAATTTAAAGTAAGGACTAATGAGATTAGATAAAGGCGTGGTGGTGCATGTCTTGTTTTACAACCCAAGCAAGGAGACTTGTATTAGTGTTTAAGAATGTAGTGGCAGAATTTGAGGGAGTAGGCAATCGCGAATTAAGCTACCAACGGTTAGTTGCATGACTCTAATTCATAAATAATAATTATAAGGTTAGGTAGGGGCCATTACCATCCTCTTAATCATATTTCTCCTCTCTTCCACGTGTTATCTGTAAAGCTAAAGCTAATGGCTACAGGACCCAACTCATGTTTTCATTTCCTTGTTCTAAATTCTCATTAAACTCTTTTTTATTTTTTTGTTAAAGATTATTACAATTTCTCACTCCAATATGTATTCTCTTATTTTCCCCTATTTCTCATCAACTGCTTTAGAAAGTCTTATGATTGTTAGAAGTCTCTGATATGGATTGAAGATTGAATTGCAATGTTTGGGAATTAAGGATTTGGGAAGATGATATAGAAAACTCTGATACGAAGAGAGAGAGAAAATTAGAAAAAGGGATAAGAGAGAATTTTATTAAACTGAGCATTTACAATAATATTGAAAAATTGGGTTGTTGAGCCCATTACAAAGAGACGCTTTATATAGCCAACTAACCCACTAACAGACTCAGCCAAACAGTTATAACAACCAGCCCACTTGGCACATTCTAACAGATTCTAGAATCAAAATTATTTCTAGAAACAACTATATTACTTCTAATATTCTTCTCGTTTCTTTTTTTCTTTATTCATGAGTTTCATGAAGCCTTTCTTCTACCTCCTTGTGAGATGTAACTCCAAGACGACTACGCATAGCTGCAAAACTTGCTGGAGGAATTGGTTTGGTTAAAATGTTAGCTGTCTGATCTGAACTAGGCACAAAATTAACCAGTAGTTGCCTTGCAGAAACACATTCTCTCACAAAATGTAGATCAATTTCTACATGTTTAACACGTGCATGATGTGTTGGGTTAGCAGAAATGGATATGGCAGATGTATTATCACACCATACTGTAGGCTTCTCAACCAGCTGAACATTGATTTCTTTCAAGAGCTGTTCAATTCAGATGAATTCTGAAACATAATTAGCAAGGCTTCGGTACTCTGCTTCACATGTGGACCTTGACACCACATTTTGTTTCTTAGAACACCAAGCAATAGGATTGATGCCCAAGAATATGCAGTAACCAGTGGTAGATCTTCTATCTTCCATAGAAGAAGCCCAGTCAGCATCAGAATAACATACAAGACTAAAGATATCACCACTCTTGTAACATAACCCGTGATCAATGGTACCATTCAGGTATCTCAAGATACGCTTAACTGCTTTCCAGTGAGACACACAGGGACTATTCATGAATTGGCTCACTTTATTTACTGCATATGAGATGTCTGGCCTTGTTAAGCAAACATATTGAAGGCCTCCTACAACACTCCTGTACAGATGAATATCATCAAAGTATTCACCATCATCTGTAACAAGTTTAGGTGTAACAACCATAGGGGTGGTCATAGGAGCAGAATTCTGCATGTTAGTTCTTAACAAAAGATCAGAGATGTATTTCTTTTGATTAAGTAACAGACCATCATCAAAAGATTGATGAATCTCCATTCCCAAAAAAAACCCTAAGCTGCCAAGATCTTTCAAGGAAAACTCCTTATTGATCTGTTGAACAACATTCTCCACTTCTGTTGATGCATTTCCAATGATGACAATGTCATCAACATACACCATAAGTAATAACTGGGAGTTGTCAGTGTTTTTGATAAACAGTGAATTGTCAGCTTTGGACGCAACAAAGCCTAACCTATTCACAAGAAAGCTTCTTAAGTTTTGAAACCAAGCTCTTGGTGCTTGTCGAAGACCATACAAGGCTTTCCTCAATCGACAGACTAACTTTGCACCATCTGACCCTTGTTGCTCAAAACCAGGGGGTTGTTCCATGTAGATCTCTTCAGTAAGATTACCATTAAGGAACGCATTGTTGATATCAATCTGTCGTATAGCCCACTTCTTCATTACAGCAACAACAAGCAAAATGTAGAACTAATATTTTGATATAATAATTGAAAAATGTTTTGGACTGATTTAAAAAGTATTTAAAACAATTTCCAAAAGTCCAAATAACTTGAAACTATGTTTAGGGATGTTTTAAAAGGTTTTCATGTGTTTTCAAAGGCCAAACTACACAAAACTGTCCAGGTGTTTCGAAACACCTTAGGGCGTTTCGAAACAGAGGCTTCCAGTGGCAAAAACGTTTCGATACTCGTATCGAAACGGGCCCTCATTAGGACAGGATTTTTGCCCAGCGTTTCGAAACGGGCTAGGTCGTTTCGATACGCCCACGTGGCAATGACCCCAACGGTCATAAACCCCAACGGCTATTTTCCCAACTAACTTTCAAAATGCAGGCATTTCGATACGGGCTTGTAGCGTTTCGATACGCGTTTCGAAACGGCAATGGGGTGTTCCGAAACGGGTACCCTGAGAGACTACAACGGCTCTTTCTACATTGAGAGTGTTTCGAAACGGCTTAGAGCGTTTCGAAACGGGTAGCTGCAGAACAGCATTTATGAAGGGAAATAAAGTCCTCAACGGCTCCAATTCATCCCCAACGGCTAGTAACGGCTACAAACTCATTTGGGAGTATAAAAGGGACCTCCAAGAATCAAAAGAAGGCTAATGCTCATATTGTCAAACATCAAATGATCAAAAAGTGTCTTAGTGCTTAAATTGTCAATTCTTGTATAGACAAACACTTGTGAGCCAAAATTGTCAAATTTTCTCAAGTGTTTTAGGTTTTGGGTGAGTGCTTAATTGTGCAAACAAACACCTATTAGAGGGTTTTAAGTTTGCTTTCTTTGTCTCTTTGTAAAGAGGGTTTTGATCAAGGCTTTGGGTAGAAGCTTGATTGGTTGTAAGGGTTTCCTCCTAATCCTAGAAAACGGGACGAATCAATTAGTGGATTGATTGTGAAATCCTTAGTGGGGAGCTAAGGTAGTGGATGTAGGTGCTTGTTAGAAGGCCGAACCACTATAAATCATTGTGTCTTTTTACATTCTAGCTTCCTCAACCCTTCCACCCAAAAATCCATCTCTCCACCACTTGGTGAGCTAAATTGGTTGATCAAATCGAGCCCCACACATCCCAACAATTGGTATCAGAGCTTGGCTCAATCGAAGAGGATTCACATCCTATTGAGAAGATCCGGCAAGCTCGATCACTTTTTCATCAACCGGCTCAATGGCACAATCAATCGACAAACCGTCTTTCTTCGACGGAACTCATTATGCCCATTGGAAGACAAAGATGAAGTTCTTCATCAAATCAAGAGATTACAAGCTATGAGATGTAATTGAAGATGGTCCGTTCGTGCCTCAAAGAATTAAAGCGGAGTGGAGTGTCGACGATCGCAAGAAGATGGAGCTTAATTGCAAAGCCTTGCACATCATGTTTTGTGCATTTGGCCCAACCATCTATGAGAAGATGTCTTCTTGTGAGAGTGCCAAGGAGGTATGGGACAAGCTTGAAGTCACATACGAGGGGACAAATGAAGTCAAGGAGACCAAGATTGGGCTCCTAACCTTGGAGTATGAGAACTTCAAAATGGATCCGGAAGAGAACATCGAGAAGATGTTTGATAGGTTCTCCACTATCACCAATGGTCTCAAAGGCTATGGAGAAGCCATCCCGGAAGAAAAGCTTGTTCGAAAGCTCATCTACTCACTTCCCGAGTCTTGGGACTCAAAGAGGACCGCCATCATCGAAGCCAAAAATTTGAAGACGTTGAAGCTTGATGAACTCATGGGGTCTCTCCTTACTCATCAAATTATGAAGAAGAATAAAGAGGATGAGAAGAAGAGGGAAGAAATTAGAGCTATGGGAGAGAAGAAAATCAAAGGGCTTGGCATCAATGCAAGTGCCATGGCTCTCAAATCCTCCACTTGTCATCATGTCTACTCAAGTGAAGAGGAGGATGAAGATGAAGAGATAGTTCATCTCTTCAAAAAGTGTGCCCCGTTCATGAAGAAAGCCTTGAGAGAGCTTGAACGAGAACCTAAAAGAAAGGAGAGGGCAAGCACTTCTAGCCACAAGAAGAAGGCATTTGTGGCTACTTGGAGTGATGAAGACTCCACCGACGATGAACAAGCCAACCTTTGCCTTATGG
The DNA here is from genome assembly GCA_958450335.1 of Hibiscus tridactylites. Taxonomy (NCBI): domain Eukaryota; kingdom Viridiplantae; phylum Streptophyta; class Magnoliopsida; order Malvales; family Malvaceae; genus Hibiscus; species Hibiscus tridactylites. The sequence continues at coordinate 82,836,853 of OY288276.1, forward strand.
CCATCGAAGAAGATTCAAGGGTAACTTCTAATTCATCTACTTCATGTTCTTATTCTTTTGATGAATTACAAGATGCCTACGATGATTTGGTTTTAGACTTTAAAAGCCACATTTTGAAAAACAATAAATTGATTTCAAAGTTAAAAATTCAAAATGATTTGCTTTCTAAAACCAAACTTGAACTTGAAGCAAAACTTGAAGAGTTTGAATTAAAATGTTTTGATTTACAAAAATTGCTTCAAAATGTTCAAAAAGAAAAAGATTTGATTTCCAAAGAGCTTGAAAAGAAAAACAATTTTGGAAAATCAAATTTTTATGTTAGACAATCTAGTGCCCCTAGATTTATTAAAGGAAAGTGTCTTAGAAGTATTTGGGTCCCAAAAGGACTTAGTACTTCAATTAAAAAGGATGACATTGAAAAATGGATTCCTAAGGGGACTAAAATTTGTGCAACTAACGTTTATGGATCCAAAGCAATTTGGATACCAAAAATTACTTGATTGTCTATTGTAGGTGTGATGGAGATGTTCAACAAGTCAAACATTGAGAGGGAGCTCCATACACACAAGGAAGAACACTTGAAGAAGGAAGGCTTCACATCCTCCCTTGGGTTCAAGTGTTGGTAAAATTTCTAGTTGTTTTGAATTAATTTGTCTTATTTTTAGTTTATTCAACTAGATGATCATATATGATGGACTAACATTTTTGATGATGCTTTGAGTAAGGGGGAGCCATTTTTAAACCAAATTCTTATTTGTGTCAAAACTTTTTACCTCTATTGTTATTTTGAACTTAATGTTTTAAATTCTTTTTGATATAACAAAAAGGGGGAGAAATGGTTTGAAAAATTGAATTTTTCAAATGAATAAGGGGGAGCTTTATCTGAATTAAAATTTTTAAACTCTTATTCACATTTTTAAAGTTAAAGGGGGAGAATCCCAAACAATTTTTCAAGAGTTTTATTATATCAAAAAGGGGGAGATTGTAGAACTAATATTTTGATATAATAATTGAAAAATGTTTTGGACTGATTTAAAAAGTATTTAAAACAATTTCCAAAAGTCCAAATAACTTGAAACTATGTTTAGGGATGTTTTAAAAGGTTTTCACGTGTTTTCAAAGGCCAAACTACACAAAACTGTCCAGGTGTTTCGAAACACCTTAGGGCGTTTCGAAATAGAGGCTTCCAGTGGCAAAAACGTTTCGATACTCGTATCGAAACATGCCCTCATTAGGACAGGATTTTTGCCCAGCGTTTCGAAACGGGCTAGGCCGTTTCGATACGCCCACGTGGCAATGACCCCAACGGTCATAAACCCCAACGGCTATTTTCCCAACTAACTTTCAAAATGCAGACGTTTCGATACGGGCTTATAGCGTTTCGATACGCGTTTCGAAACGACAATGGGGTGTTCCGAAACGGGTACCCTGACAGACTACAATGGCTCTTTCTACATTGAGAGTGTTTCGAAACGGCTTAGAGCGTTTCGAAACTGGTAGCTGCAGAACTGCATTTATGGTGGGAATAAAGTCCTCAAACGGCTCCAATTTGATCCCAACGGCTAGTAACGGCTACAAACTCATTTGGGAGTATAAAAGGGACCTCCAAGCATCAAGAGAAGGCTAATGCTCATATTGTCAAACATCAAATGATCAAATATTGTCTTAGTGCCTAAATTGTCAATTCTTGTATAGACAAACACTAGTGAGCCAAAATTGTCAAATTTGCTCAAGTGTTTTTAGGTTTTGGGTGAGTGCTTAATTGTGCAAACAAACACCTATTAGAGGGTTTTAAGTTTGCTTTGTTTATCTCTTGTAAAGAGGGTTTTGATCAAGGCTTTGGGTAGAAGCTTGATCGGTTGTAAGGGTTTCCTCCTAATCCTAGAAAAAAGGACGAATCAATTAGTGGATTGATTGAGAAATCCTTAGTGGGAAGCTAAGGTAGTGGATGTAGGTGCTTGTTAGAAGGCCGAACCACTATAAATCATTGTGTCTTTTTATATTCTAGCTTCCTCAACCATTCCACCCAAAAATCCATCTCTCCACCACTTGGTGAGCTAAATTGGTTGATCGAATCGAGCCCCACACATCCCAACACAAAGTTCTGATGGTGTTAGACCTCACCAATGGACTAAAAGTCTCATGGAAGTCATACCCCACTGTTTGGGAATACCCCTTTGCAACAAGTCTTGCTTTTAGCCTTTCAACTGATCCATCTGGATTTTTCTTAACTCTGAACAGTCATTTACAGCCTACAACCTTTCTATTAGGTGGTAAAGACTGTAACTCCCATGTATTATTCAAGAGCAGAGCATTATACTCATTTTGTACTGCCTCCTTCCAACCAGGATCCTCAAGAGCATCATGTATATCAGCAGGTTCAGAGGCAGCAGGCTCAGCTACATAGGCTTTGGGCTTAAAAATTCCATCCTTTCCTCTTGTCACCATAGCATGATTGTTTAGAACACGTGGAGGTGGATGTGGAGTAGTAGTAGAAAATGGAATGGATGATGGATGAGTAGAAGTGGACATGGAAGGTGGAGTAGAAGTAGATAGTAGAAGTGGAAATGGAATGTGGAGTAGAAGTAGATAATGGAATGGATGATGGATGTGTAGAAGTGGAAATGGAATGTGGAGTAGAAGTAGATAATGGAATGGATGATGAATGTGTAGAAGTGGAAATGGAATGTGGAGTAGAAGTAGATAATGGAGTGGTAGATGGATGTGTAGAAGTGGAAATGAAATGTGGAGTAGAAGTAGATAAGGGTGTGACAGATGGATGAGTAGTTGTGATGGGATTTGCATTTTGTGGGCTGAGAAGAGTGTTCAAATGGAGGTCAGATGCTGGAGGAGTTTGATGTTGCACAGATGGTACAAATAACACATGATGTGGAGATGAAGTAATTGAATTTGGAAATATCTGTTGTGGTTCTGGGTGTGAAGGTGAATGATGAAGAGATTGTTGAGATGCAGGGCTGATATGAGTGGATAAACTTTGAGATGGTGGAAGGTTTGTAGAACTGATAGGTGTAACACGAGGAGCAGATGGTATTTGAGGTGGTGTGGAAAAAGAAACAACAGGAGAATGAGTCACAGACTTGACTATATGAGGATGAAGAACAGGGATCTTAGTAGACAATTTTTGTTGCTGCTGACAATGAACACAGCTACTGTGTAAACCCTTTTTGGCAAAGAAAGGATGAGACTCATAAGGAAACAATTTCTCATCAAATTGAACATGTCTATATATATATATATATATATATATATATATATACGACCTGAAGAATCTAAACATCTATAGCCTTTATGACTAGGGGAAAAACCAAGAAAAACACACACTGAGGATTTAAACTGCAACTCATTTTTGTTGTAAGGACCTAAAAAAGGGTAGCAAGCACATCCAAAGGTTTGCATGACAGAATAATCAGGGGGTTTATGAAACAACTTCTCATAAGGTGTTAAACCATCTAAAGCTTTAGTAGGCAGTCTGTTAATAAGAAAAATTGCAATTGAAAAAGCTTCATTCCAGAATCTTAATGGCATAGAGGCTTGAGCAAGTAAGGTTAAACCTACTTCTACAACTTGTCTATGTTTTCTTTCAACTAGACCATTCTGTTCAGAAGTATAAGGGCAGGAGAATCTTTGTACAATACCTTTTTGTTGAAGATAAGAAGCAAGAGCAACAAATTCTCCTCCCCCATCAGATTGAAATGTTTTTAGCTTACAACCAAATTGTCTTTCTGCCTGACAAAGAAACTGAACAAAGGTATTATAAACACTAGATTTTTGTTTTAAGAAATAAATCCAGGTATATCTGGAGTAAGCATCTGTAAATGCTACATAATACCTAAAGCCATTTGAAAACATAGGTGCTGGACCCCATACATCAGCAACAACAAGTTCCAAAGGAGATGAATAAGTTGTAAAAGAGTCTTTAAAGGGTAACTTATGTGATTTACCAAACTTGCATGCAACACATGAAGAAATCTGTTTATTACTGGAAAAGTCAACATTACAATGCTTTAAAGCCTGAACTAAAGTATCCTTTGCAGGATGTCCTAAACGTTTGTGCCAAGTATCTAATGACACTTTATTCCCTAGAGCAAGATGACAACAACCATCTAAACATGCTGAGCTAGACTGAACAGCAGTAGTATTATTAACAGAAGCAGATGAACTAGTAGAAAATAAAGAACCAAGGAGTTCATATAATCCTTTGTGCATGCCACCAGTCAGCAACACCTTCTTGGAGTGTAAATCTCTAATCTAAAAATGATTGGGATAAAACTCAACTGCCATCTGGTTGTCCTGAGCAAGCTTAGACACAGACATTAAATTTTTAGTGATACCAGGTGCAAATAACACATTTTTAAGATTTAAAGGCTTGAAATGAGTTAAAACGGCAGATTGACCAATATAACAAATAGGTAAAGAGTTTTCATTGCCAACTTTGACACTACCTATTCCAGGATAGCAAGTACCAGCATTGATATTGTGAACATCATGTGTGACATGATGTGTAGCCCCAGAATCAGGGTACCAGGCACTGTCACTCATAGTTTCAGGGGTTGCAATGAGAGCACTAGACTGAATTGGCAATGAAGCAGGTTGAGCAATATGAGGGGCATGATGAACAATATGAGAAGAGGTGTGCTGAGCATAAACAGATGGTCGAATAGGAGCAGCAGTTGCATACACAGAAGGAAACAAATGTTGAGAAGAAGGAAGGCCAGTATAGTATATGGGACTAGGAGAAGGAGCACTGTCAGATCCATAACTGATATAAGAGCTCATATTAGCCTGAGCAGGCTGAAAACCTCTTCCAAATCCCTGATTAGGCCTAGATGCTTCATTTTTGAAATGAAGATCATATCTAGAGTAACACCTCTCTGCCAAGTGTCCAATTTTTCCACACAATTGACACTGTGGTCATCCAGAATTAGAATACCTGTCACGACCCCCTCTACCTCTATTGTTGTACCCACTATTATATCCACCATTAGTATCTTGACCAATATCATTATTATAAGAGCCAACATTAACTTCAGGAGAAACATTAGAAGGCACACAGTGAACAAGATCAGAAGAGACATGTGTGACATTTGAAGTATGAGAGACATTAGGTGAAACAGTAGGTGAGGGAACAGATGACACGGGCTGATGTGAAGAAGAAGACTGCTGATGCTTAACAGCAATATGAGCAGAAGCAGTGACCTGGTTTAACAGACCAGTTTGCCTTGCTTCAGCATCTAACAGAATAGTGTGCACAGACTTTACATCAGATGGAGTGGGAGTAGCTGTTAAAACTGTAATCACAGATTCAAACTCTGGTGGCGAACCATTCAAAATAGCTGTGACATGCTCATAAGTAGAAATAATCTCACCACAACTAGCCAAGCTGTCACAAATTCCTTTAACCTTCATTAGAAATTCCCTCATATTAAGATCTCCCTTCTTTTGTGAATGTAATAATCTTCTTAAAGACATTAGCCTAGACGTAGTTTTACCACTATATGTTCGATGTAAAGTACTCCAAATCTCAGCAGAAGTGTTATGACCAATCAAATTAGGTAAAACTTCTTCACTCACAGTAGACAAGAACCAAGATGCAAGAGCACCATCTTGTTCTTCATAGTACTCAAAGTCAAGATTAATGGAGACACTACCATCCTTAGTAATGTATTGAGGTGGCCAAGTGACATTACTATCTATGAATTTCTGAAGTCTATTAGTTTTAATTGTAAGCAACACTTGCTGATTCCACAGCAGATAATTCTCATCATTAAGAGTAACATTAATCTTCTTAGATGAGAATATGCGACTAGAAGAAACACTAGATTGATTATTTGTAACAGTTGTACTCTGAGTCTCAGCTCCATTCACATTATTATCATCATTAGCATTATTAGCATCTAAATTAGGCATCTTAACAAACACAGCAACAGAAGCACCGGATCAACAAAAATATACCAGATCAGCAACAGACACAGAGATGCTAAACAACAGATTTCATCCAAACAACATGAAGAGATCAAGAATTAGAACAGTCATCAATAAGGCACAAAAAATTAACCAGTTGATCTCCAAACTCCACACAAAACAGATCCAAATGTCCAGACCACAAATCAAGAGAAACAGCTTCAGACTTATGTAGATCAAACCAAACCACAGCAAATGAATGCATATACAGAAGATAGACGAAGCAGAATCATATAAACCTCACAATCACAACAAGGCGAAACATGAACAGATCAGATTTGCAACAGTACAAACAGAAGAACATAACCGATCCAAATCTCCACATGAAGAGAGAAACACTCCACACGATGTAATCAAACACGCAGCAAACAAGAATAAGAGCGATCTCACCAGATTAACGAATATCTTCAAGCTCACAGCAACGACGATCAAATAAGCTCAAACTTCGAGACGCTTAGCCTTCTGCACCTCGAACAAGGTTGACGACGACTATCCCAGCCAATTTGCAAGGCTCTGATACCATGTTAGAAGTCTCTGATATGGATTGAAGATTGAATTGCAGTGTTTGGGACTTAGGGATTTGGGAAGATGATACAGAGAACTCTGATACAAAGAGAGAGAGAGAATTAGAAAAGGGGATAAGAGAGAATTTTATTAAACTGAGCATTTACAATAATATTGAAAAATTGGGTTGTTGAGCCCATTACAAAGAGACGCTTTATATAGCCCACTAACCCACTAACAGACTCAGCCAAACAGTTACAACAACCAGCCCACTTGGCACATTCTAACAGTTTCTAGAATCAAAATTATTTCTAGAAACAACTATATTACTTCTAATAATGATCATGTTATATGACCGAATTATTAAAGATTGTCTAAGTTATTAGTTTTCGAATTGAATGAGTCTGTATTTCGACGGATTCTTTAAAATTGTCTAAATTAATTATTTTTTTTGGATTGAATGAGTCTTTATTTTATTTGAGATAGTTCGATTTAGAAAAATAGTTAACTACAATATTCTAATCTTCTAGAGCCCAATTTACAACCAAACTAAAGACTTAAAAGTCAAATTGACCCTCAACGAAAAATAAATTAAGCTCTTATGAAAAAATTACCTAATTTAACCCTTAAAATTTAAATTGCACCCAATTTAACCCCACCATTATGTTATCCGTCAATGCCCTCTAACGGACAAAAATAAAAGGACACATGGCACGCTCTGAACGTGTCACGTCATCAAAACTAATTTTTTAAAAAAATCTAAAATAATATAAAAAATTATAAATTCAACAAAATTATAAAAAACATAAAAAATTATAAAAATATTAAATTAATTTAATTTAATGTTTTTTTTATTTTCCTTTTTTATAAAAACATACAATAATATTTTTTTCCCTAAAAACCCCAAAGTATCATTTATTTCAAGAAGGTCCCATAAATCCCTAAATCAAGCATTATAACCGATTCAAAAATTGGGAATTTTGAATTTTTTTAGGATTTTGGGGTTTTGGGAATGTACGGCTAGGGCTTAGGAATAGGTGGGAATTGTCGGATACTTGAGTTTCGGGTACCCGATTCATCCGGGTACCTCAAACATCGGCCCATGTCCCGACCCACCTCATTTGGGAATCCGAGTCTCGGGTACCCTCCATTTTTTTAAAATTTTATAAAAAAAATATACATACCTAATAAAAATTTGAATTATATAACCCCAACATAGAGTTTAATATTCAAATTATCAAACTCAAACAACATTAAATATATATTATAATTTATAAGTAATTAAAATTAAAATAATATATATATATAATCGGGTAGTCCGGTACCGGACTAGAACCGATTTTTCGGCCCAGGCCCGACCCGAGTACCTGGGATAAATACCGCGCTGGGTACCCGACCTGAGAAAACAAAAAAATCGGGTAATTACCTGTCTAATTTAATTCGGGTCATCGACTATTTCGGTCGGGTCAATCGGGTCGGGTAATTTTGTCCACCTGTACTTATTAATGTAGGATGGTAAATTTAAACTGATTTGGAGATTTGTAAATATAAGATTAGGGTTTAGGGTTTGGGATTTGATTTTTTTCATTTTATAATTTTAAATTTTTTTGTTGTTATAATTAAAAATATTTTTAAAAATTTTACAATTTTTAAATATTATTTCATTATAAATATATATACATTTTTAATAATTATTATAATTATTTTTTATATTTTTCGATTTTATGTAAAATAATATATTTTATAATTTTATACATAATTATAATTTTTTTACACATTTTAATATATTTTAGATCTTTCTTGAATTTTTAAATTAATTTTTTATATTTTTTATAATTTTATATATTTTTTAGATTTTTAAATATATTTTTTGAATTTTAAATATATTATTTAATATTTTCTTAAAATTTTTAAATGATATTTACGGGTTTGATGATGTGGCATATCTAGAGTGTGCCACGTGTCACCATCATAATAATTACTTTTAAGTTAACGACCAACTTAACGGAAGGGCTAAATTGATCGTAATTTAAAATTTGAGGGCTTAATTCATCACAGTTTGAATTTTGAGGGCTCAATTGAGTGAAAAATTTTCATAAAAGCTTAATTGATTTTTTTAATTTTTCGTTGAGAGTCTATTAACCTATAAGAAACAATCAAACCACACCAAAACAAATAGAATTTCATTGGTCCGAATCAATTAAGTTTATTGATTTTTCATTTTTTAAAAATAAATTTTAAAGGACATCTTAAAGTGAATTTCGTTAATTTGATGTATTAAATATATATTTTTATATTATAAAAATAAATTAAAAAATCGATTTTATTCGGATAATTACGATTAAACTTTCAGCTTCATTGTTCTAATAGTTGGTTTTGAGAGGTGATATTTTGTCTTTTATGCTTTGCGACTCATGTTAATCCTTATTCCTCAATCATGCTTTATTACAATCCAAGAAACAAATCTAAGCTATACCACCTCAATCATTCAATAGATAAGGAAGCATAAAAAATCAAATTAATTTAGGACAATTATTTCTAAAAATTCTATTTCATAAATTCTTGTTTTTTATAACTGTTTTTGTTGGCAAATTATTTTAGATCAAAAATATTATAAATGTCTATTATAAGAACGATTCTTCTAATTTATTTGTTCTATTTAAATCGTTAAAATTCGAGTCGTTGATATTACTTAAATAATTAATACATAATTTTGTTAGATTAACCGATAATTGACGATAAACTTATATTTTTAATATCTTAATAATATTTGGATTTATTATGACCCTAAACTCAGCTACCTATAAAAAATGAGAAAAAGAAGGGAAAAGGCTAAAAGGTAGAATAGAATTAGAGTCCCATAAAACATGTTAATGGATTAGGGCAATGTCCTAACAATCATGGCATCATCGTCAACGAAGCACGCGCATTTCTGTACAATTTGGCACAAGCAATGCTCTACCACTGAATCAAGATTTTGACCAATTCCTTCCATTCTTCCAACCAACCCTTTAATCATTCCCATTATAAAGCTTAACAAGAGAGAAGAGACCTCACTAACTGTATTTTTATGTAACTTCACTCCTTATTTACTTATTAGTCTGGGACAAATAAGTCTTTATATTAAAGAGGCGAACCTGTAAAATTTTAAGACGGATTTATAAAATTTTAGAGAAGGACGAAAAAATATTTTTAATAAAAAATACATAAAAAATTTCTATTTTTTAAATCATATAAGAATTTCAAATTTTCAAGGGATAACCATCTTTCCAGCCTTCCCTCAGTCCATCCATGATCTTAGTATTTATATGTAGAAAATTATTCGACACAAATTGCACAAAATTTAAACTATGTAATCTTGTATATTTTAATATTACATGTCTATTTAGGGTTTGAGGTTAAAATACATATGATTATTTAAAATCTATTTACTCAACGTGTGTATCAAATAAGGAAAATTTTACAACACTCGACGAGCACCGCTGAGCACCACTAACGATGAGCACCATTAAATTAATGTATAAATATTAAAAATCTAAAGTACTCAACGTATAATTATAAATTATTTAATTTTAAGGCAAATTATTTTAAATAAAATATTAATTAAATTATTATATATATATATAATATTTTTAATCATTTTTAAAAAATAATTGGATCAAATATCAACTTTAGTTGTAACACCTTATACCTGCCTATGCGTTACACCTAAGTTACCAAAGATTATCATAACATATATATGTGACATGTATTCAGTTTTCATAAAAATCAGACATCACTATAGAGCGATCACGATAATGATAGATAAAAACATATCCATTCTAAAGTCCCGTAACGATGATACTCACATACCATCGAATCATCTGTCAAGTACATAATCTAAAACCATTTCAAAGTTTAAGTTACAAAATAACGCCATCATGGCTAACTAGTAATGTATATCATAGCAAAATATAGGCTCATGTCACCCAAAATAGATAGTATGGTGGATAAGAACATTACAACAAAAGTATAATAGGAATGTGCCGATCCTCCAAGTGCCAGGTCCACGGGTAGTCTATCCAAAAATATCTGAAAGGGGAAAGTTTGGGGGTGTGAGCTAGGAAGCTCAGTGTGTTCCAATAAGTGCAAAGAAACATATATATATATATATATAGTACAGATATGCATCAGACAATACAAGCATGCCATAAGAGCAACCAATGTTCCATTTTAACCTATCTACCCTCCAACCGAACACCAAAATGCAATTCCCCATGAACTGCATACCGAAGGACTTATCCTAGGCCCGAAGGCGTAGGAGCCTACCAGAAAGTCTTACCCTATGCCCATTGGGCGTAGGAGCTTAACCGAAGGTTTTACCAGCTGGATCAGGGCTGTACCTGCAGACACTTCTATCATATCCCAAAAGTATACCCCAAGCAGAGCAATTCAGTTCAATATACTATCAACAGAGCTCAGACAACAGACATATAACATTTCTATCATTTAGAGATCAGATATTTCTATTTCAGATTAGACATGAGGTATACCTTCTAATATATCACAATAAACAGATTTTCATCACATTATAATCATGCTTTTCAAACAGAAGGTAATCATGCTTTTCAAACAGAAATCATGCTTTCCAGTAGTCAGGCATTTCAAGTACAAGTACAATTATAACATTCAGTGAATTGTAACGGGACACATGTATACATATATGTATATGTATATATATATATATATATATATATATATATATAACAGAAATGTAGCACACATGGAACACACCTCAAAAGCTGGTCAGTGAATCTATCGGGCTCCTGTCTCGCTACGGTCTGCTGCTGTGCTAGATCCTAAATCAATAAAGGACCATGGTTACTACAAGGTATAAGTGTTAACTCTAATAGCTTACAAAGTTCACAGATTCATACTAGTAACTATCGGAACGCGCGGAGGAGCAGATCGGGAGGAACTAGGCTGAGCAGACGAACGGTCAGGGGAGTCTTGATTACCTTCAAACAGATTGAAGCGTATATTAGTCATCTATTCGATTTACTGATATCTGAATGGAATAGTTAAGTACATATGCATGATTTGGGTTTAAGGTCAAATTCGGAGGTCTTAGAGTCGGAATTTCGCAAAACGGGCTTCAAAAACGGACTCAGGACGTCGAAAAACATAAAATATGGCTTTTTCGGAAATTTTGATTTTTTGGTCAAAGTCAACGCTGACGTCAGCAGGTCAAAGTCAACGGGGCCAGGTCAACCGATGACGTCAGCAACCAACAGGGTCAACTGTGTTGACTCGATGAGTCAACTCACTGAGTCAACTCGGGCGAGTTGACTCACTGAGTTAACTCAACGAGTTGACTCGGACACGGGTCGGTTCGGGTCAGAGATGGGTTGAGCCGGACTCGGGCGATGGCTCGGGTTAACAAGGTTTTTGGGCTCGGGTTTGGGTGATGGGCCGACCGCTCCAGCCGGTTCAGGCCGGCTCACTTACCCCAACGGAAACAACGCCGGACGGCCACCGGAAACTCACCGGAGAGCTCGTAACGGATCGGTTTCACCTGAAAAAAATGGCAGAAACGATTATGATCTAACCCAACCCACATAAGCCTGAAATACCATCGGATTTAAACGGAAAACGTTGCGGAAAACCTAAGGGTCGTCGGAACTTACGTAGCTCCGACGAACGACTTCCTGACGGCGAATAGACGACGGGCCGGCTGGGTTTTGCTTGGCTCGACGCGGGGAGCACGGTGGTGGCAACAACACACCGAACGGATGACTAACGGAGGCTGAAACGGCGAGCAAAGCTAACGGAAAATGGGATAGGGTTCGCCGAACCTTCTGCCCTCGAATCACGACGATGGCGGCGGGGGAAAGGCGAGTGACTACCGGGGATGGGCTCAGGGAAACACGGCGCACACGCCGACGGCGGCAGTGTTGCGTACGGACCGACGGTGGAGGGGGAAGCAACGGCGGCCGGTCGGGGTAGGTAGGAGTGTTGGGTGAGTTGATATTTTCTCGAACTTGGAAGAAAATGGTATTCGATTGGGTAAGTGAAACGTCAATATCAGATTAAATCTAATTCAAATAACTCACTGATTAACAAACAAATATTACCCTTAGTAATACTTGACATAAGAGAGCACTTGGCTCAATTGGTTAGTATGTGGGGTGGTGAGGGTTGAGGTCTCGGGTTCGAGTCTCCACACCCTCACCTTCTTTTCTTCTTTCCTTTATTTATTTATTTTTTTAAACCGAGTGTTACAACTCTCCCCTCCTTAAGAAAAATTTTGTCCTCGAAATTTACCTGAATCAAACAGATGTGGGAACTGCTTTCTCAGGGATCCCTCGATCTCCCATGTAGCCTCACTAGGACTCCGATTTCTCCACTGTACCTTTACCATCGGAATGCGTCGGTTCCTCAAAACTCTCTCATCAAAATCTAAGATCTGGATTGGTTCCTCCTCATAGGACAAGTCTGGCCTCAGCTCCACATCCTGGACCTGAATGACATGACTCGGATCAGGATGGTACTGCCTCAACATAGACACATGGAAGACATCATGGATACGGTTAAGCTGGGGGGGCAACTCAAGATGATAGGCAACTGGCCCGACTCTTTTCACAATACGGTAAGGCCCAATAAATCTCGGACTCAGCTTACCCTTTTTCCCAAACCTCAGAACTTTCTTCCATGGTGATACTTTTAGAAAAACCTGGTCACCGACCTCAAACTCGATATCCTTCCTTCTTTGATCAACATAAGACTTTTGTCTGTCAAACGCCTCCTTCAGACGATCTCGAATCAATCTGACAGTCTCTTCGGTCTCTTGGATCAACTCCGGACCCAAAGTCTTCTTATCATACAACTCAGTCCAACATATGGGAGTTCGGCACTTGCGACCATACAAAGCTTCGTAAGGTGCCATACGAATACTAGCCTGGTAGCTGTTATTATAAGAAAACTCGGCCAAGGGCAAGAAGTCTTCCCAACTACCGCGGAAGTCAATCACGCACCCCCTCAACATATCTTCAAGAACCTGAATTACCCTCTCAGACTGACCATCGGTCTGTGGATAGAAGGATGTGCTGAAATTCAAACGTGTACCCAAAGCATTATGCAAGGCCGACCAGAAATGAGAAGTGAACCTCGGGTCTCGATCAGATATAATAGATAAGGGTACACCATGCAACCTGACAATCTCTGAGATATACAGCCTAGCCAGCTTCTCCAGAGAATAAGTAACTCGTACAGGAATAAAGTGAGCTGACTTAGTGAGTCGATCAACAATAACCCAGACAGAATCCTTTTTAGAAGGAGTTAGAGGCAACCCTGTAACGAAATCCATCGTTATACGCTCCCATTTCCACTCAGGAATCTTAATGGGCTGTAATAAACCAGAAGGATGCTGATGTTCTGCTTTGACTTGCTGACAAGTCATACACTTCGATACGTAATCTGATATATCCTTCTTCATACCCTCCCAACGGTATCTTTGCTTCAGATTCTGGTACATCTTGTCTCCACCAGGATGCATGGCATAAGGGCTACTATGAGCCTCGCTGAGTATGGCTCGCTTCAGGTCGGCATCATCAGGAACGCAATAACGACCCCTGAAGCACAGAACACCATCCTGATCGAAGGCATAAACGGAGGTGGATCCCTGTTCAACTTGCTGCATGACTGGAAGTAAGGAACTATCTAAGAGTTGTTTGGTCTTAATCTCTTCGGCCAAAGTTGGTTTAACTTGTAATTCCGCTAGCAAACTGCCATCGCTATAAATGCTCATCCTGGCAAACAGGGATCTCAGGTCGGATATGGCCTTACGACTCAAGGCATCGGCAACGACATTGGCTTTTCCCGGATGGTACTCAAACACACAATCATAGTCCTTCAGAAGTTCCACCCAACGACGTTGCCTCATATTTAAATCCCTCTGGGTGAGGATATACTTTAAGCTTTTGTGATCAGTAAAGATACAACACTTCTCTCCGTAAAGATAGTGTCTCCAGATCTTCAAAGCAAAGATCACTGCAGCTAACTCGAGGTCATGGGTCGGATAGTTACACTCATGAGGTCGTAACTGACGTGATGCATAAGCGATAACTTTCCCATCCTGCATCAGTACACAACCGAGCCCGGAGTGTGAAGCATCACTGTACACTGAGAAGTCCTTTCCAGACTCAGGTTGTGTAAGAACCGGGGCTTGAGTCAAGGCTGCCTTCAGTTTATCAAAACTAGCTTGTTGGGCATCAGACCAAACAAAAGGAACATTCTTCCTCAAAAGCTTTGTCAAAGGGGTGGCAATGATGGAGAAGCCCTCGACAAAGCGTCGGTAGTATCCAGCCAAACCCAAAAAGCTACGGATCTCAGAGACATTCTTAGGCTGCTTTCAATTGGTGATGGCCTCGATCTTACATGGATCAACCTGAATGCCTCGAGCAGATACAACATGTCCCAGAAATGTCACTTCTTTAAGCCAAAATTCACACTTGCTCAGCTTAGCATACAAACGATTCTCTCTCAGGGTTTGTAGAACAACCCTCAAGTGCTCAACATGCTCTGCTTCTGTCCGCGAATAGACCAAAATATCGTCAATGAAAACAACAACAAATTGGTCTATAAAGGGTCGGAACACACGATTCATCATGTCCATAAAAGCAGCTGGTGCATTAGTAAGACCAAAAGGCATCACTAGAAACTCGTAATGCCCGTACCTGGTACGGATGGCCGTCTTAGCAACATCAGAATCTTTTATTTTCAATTGATAATACCCAGATCGAAGATCAATCTTCGAGAAAACAGTGGCTCCCCGAAATTGGTCAAATAGGTCATCAATCCTGGGTAACGGGTATTTGTTCTTCACAGTCAACTTATTCAACTTCCGGTAATCAATACACAACCGAAGTGAACCATCCTTCTTCTTCACGAAGAGAACATGAGCTCCCCAAGGTGAAGAGCTGGGTCGGATAAAGCCTCGGTCAAGAAGCTCTTGTAACTGGACTTTTAACTCCTTAAGCTCTTTAGGGGCCATACGATAAGGATTCATGGAAACAGGCGCAGACCCTGGATAAGTCTCGATTTCAAACTCAACATCCCTGTCTGGTGGTAGCCCGGGCAACTCTTCTGGGAAAACATCAGGAAACTCGCTAACAGTGCGAATGTCCTCAATCTTAGATAAGGAGCCCTTCGTGTTCAAGAAACAAGCAATGAAGGTTTCATATCCTTTCCGGATCATCCTATCAGCAGTCAGAGAGGATACCACATTGGACAAGTAACCTCGACGCTCTCCGACTAAGATCACTGATCGGCCATCTGAAGTCTTCAAGGTAGCCCTTTTTGACTCACAATCCAGACTAACCCGATGCTCCGTCAGCCAATCCATACCCAGAATCAGATCGAACTCCTCCAACGGAAGTTCCATGAGATCGGCCAGAAAGATTTCCCCTTGAACCTCGAGAGGACATCGCCTAAGTACTTTGTCCACATTCACTGACTGACCCGCTGGGCTCATGACTGTAACAACTCTCCCTGTGGCTTCTAAGGGAATCTGAAGGTCTCGAGATACTGATCTTGAAATATAAGAATGGGTGGAACCATTGTCGAGTAATGCAAAGTATGGAACAGAATAAATGGTAAAAGTACCTGCAATAACATCTGGCTCGTCCCTGTCATCCCGGCGTCTGGTGGCATACACAAGTGCCGGCTGTCTAGCCTCAGATAAAACTGGCCCTCCACTCTGATATGATCGAGCTCTAGTGTCAGTCCTGGCAGCAGATGCAGATGGTCTACCCTGACTACGACCCCTAGCTGGAGTCTGAACAGAAGCCTGTGAATGGGCGGGAGTCTGAGGAGATGCTCGATAAGAAGATGGTGGAACATGGCAACCCTTCAAGAAATGGTCTCCAGAACCGCAACGGAAACATGTGCCCGCCTTCCTCCTACACTCCCCTTGATGCCATTTGCCACAATGCTCACAAAGAGGTGCCTTAGAAAAACTGGATGAACCACCTCGACTAGTTGTCGAGGGCTGAGGGGCTGGAGGCCTAGAACCGGTGTCACTCCTCAGAGGTGCAGTAGTGCGAGCCTTCTTACTTGCCCGTGCTGAAAACTCAGTGCTAGAAGGCCTCCTAGATCGGTCTCGATCCATTCTGTCGCTCTCTGTGGCCATTAACTCAACTTCCTCTAAATCTTTTGCCAACTCGGTCACCTTATCAAAATCCTTATCAAGGTGGCCGATAACCTGTACGCACAACTCATGACGGAGTCCGAGTGCAAACTTGCGGCATTTTTCTTTTTCAGTGGGCACCAAACTGGATCCAAACCTCAAGAGGTCTAAAAACCTCGTCTCATACTCAGATACAGTCCTATCCCCCTGTGTCAGAGTCCTGAACTGCTCTTGCATCTGTCTTATATAACGCTCTCCGATAAAACGGCTCTTGAAGCGTTCTTTGAAGAAGTCCCATGTCAGACGAGTAGCAGAGACGCTACTCACAACAGACTCCCACCATGTTCGGGCACTCCCATAAAGCAATGAAACGGCTCCCAGATATTTCTTGGGCGGCTCAAGACCCAACAAATCCATCTGTCTCTCAAGATCATGAAGCCACTCTTCTGCCACAGTCGGGTCTCCACCAGTAGGGCCATCAAAGGTCTTAGTCCCGTTAGTGATTAGGGTCTGAGAGATAGGAACTTCAGGCACAACTCCTGCAGCTCTAACTGCACCATGAATCAACTGTAAAAACTGTCTGCTAAGAGCCTCATCAGATACTATTGTGGATGGCTCAGCACGGGGTGCAGGGGCTCCCCTAACCGGAGTCGTCATATCGATACCAGATGTATAGCATTTAGGACCCACTCACAGTCCGAGGTTTATAAAACCAAAGGCTCTGATACCAATTAAATGTAACACCTTATACCTGCCTATGCGTTATACCTAAGTTACCAAAGATTATCATAACATATATATGTGACATGTATTCAGTTTTCATAAAAATCAGACATCACTATAGAGCGATCACGATAATGATAGATAAAAACATATCCATTCTAAAGTCCCGTAACGATGATACTCACATACCATCGAATCATCTGTCAAGTACATAATCTAAAACCATTTCAAAGTTTAAGTTACAAAATAACGCCATCATGGCTAACTAGTAATGTATATCATAGCAAAATATAGGCCCGTGTCACCCAAAATAGATAGTATGGTGGATAAGAACATTACAACAAAAGTATAATAGGAATGTGTCGATCCTCCAAGTGCCAGGTCCACGGGTAGCCTATCCAAAAATATCTGAAAGGGGAAAGTTTGGGGGTGTGAGCTAGGAAGCTCAGTGTGTTCCAATAAGTGCAAAGAAACATATATATATATATAGTACAGATATGCATCAGACAATACAAGCATGTCATAAGAGCAACCAATGTTCCATTTTAACGTATCTACCCTCCAACCGAACACCAAAATGCAATTCCCCATGAACTGCATACCGAAGGACTTATCCTAGGCCCGAAGGCGTAGGAGCCTACCAGAAAGTCTTACCCTATGCCCATTGGGCGTAGGAGCTTAACCGAAGGTTTTACCAGCTGGATCAGGGTTGTACCTGCAGACACTTCTATCATATCCCAAAAGTATACCCCAAGCAGAGCAATTCAGTTCAATATACTATCAACAGAGCTTAGACAACAGACATATAACATTTCTATCATTTAGAGATCAGATATTTCTATTTCAGATTAGACATGAGGTATACCTTCTAATATATCACAATAAACAGATTTTCATCACATTATAATCATGCTTTTCAAACAGAAGGTAATCATGCTTTTCAAACAGAAATCATGCTTTCCAGTAGTCAGGCATTTCAAGTACAAGTACAATTATAACATTCAGTGAATTGTAACGGGACACATGTATACATATATGTATATATATATATATATATATATATATATAACAGAAATGTAGCACACATGGAACACACCTCAAAAGCTGGTCAGTGAATCTATCGGGCTCCTGTCTCGCTACGGTCTGCTGCTGTGCTAGATCCTAAATCAATAAAGGACCATGGTTACTACAAGGTATAAGTGTTAACTCTAATAGCTTACAAAGTTCACAGATTCATACTAGTAACTATCGGAACGCGCGGAGGAGCAGATCGGGAGGAACTAGGCTGAGCAGACGAACGGTCAGGGGAGTCTTGATTACCTTCAAACAGATTGAAGCGTATATTAGTCATCTATTCGATTTACTGATATCTGAATGGAATAGTTAAGTACATATGCATGATTTGGGTTTAAGGTCAAATTCGGAGGTCTTAGAGTCGGAATTTCGCAAAACGGGCTTCAAAAACGGACTCAGGACGTCGAAAAACATAAAATATGGCTTTTTCGGAAATTTTGACTTTTTGGTCAAAGTCAACGCTGACGTCAGCAAGTCAACGCTGACGTCAGCAGGTCAAAGTCAACGAGGCCAGGTCAACCGATGACGTCAGCAACCAACATGGTCAACTGTGTTGACTCGATGAGTCAACTCGGGCGAGTTGACTCACTGAGTTAACTCAACGAGTTGACTCGGACACGGGTCGGTTCGGGTCAGAGATGGGTCGGGCCGGACTCGGGCGATGGCTCGGGTTAACAGGGTTTTTGGGCTCGGGTTTGGGTGATGGGCCGACCGCTGCAGCCGGTTCAGGCCGGCTCACTTACCCCAACGGAAACAACGCCGGACGGCCACCGGAAACTCACCGGAGAGCTCGTAACGGATCGGTTTCACCTGAAAAAAATGGCAGAAACGATTATGATCTAACCCAACCCACATAAGCCTGAAATACCATCGGATTTAAACGAAAAACGTTGCGGAAAACCTAAGGGTCGTCGGAACTTACGTAGCTCCGACGAACGACTTCCTGACGGTGAATGGACGACGGGCCGGCTGGGTTTTGCTTGGCTCGACGCGGGGAGCACGGTGGTGGCAACAACACACCGAACGGACGACTAACGGAGGCTGAAACGGCGAGCAAAGCTAACGGAAAATGGGATAGGGTTCGCCGAACCTTCTGCCCTCGAATCACGACGATGGCGGCGGGGGAAAGGCGAGTGACTACCGGGGATGGGCTCAGGGAAACACGGCGCACACGCCGACGGCGGCAGTGTTGCGCACGGACCGACGGTGGAGGGGGAAGCAACGGCGGCCGGTCGGGGTAGGTAGGAGTGTTGGGTGAGTTGATATTTTCTCGAACTTGGAAGAAAATGGTATTCGATTGGGTAAGTGAAACGTCAATATCAGATTAAATCTAATTCAAATAACTCACTGATTAACAAACAAATATTACCCTTAGTAATACTTGACATAAGAGAGCACTTGGCTCAATTGGTTAGTATGTGGGGTGGTGAGGGTTGAGGTCTCGGGTTCGAGTCTCCACACCCTCACCTTCTTTTCTACTTTCCTTTATTTATTTATTTTTTTTAAACCGAGTGTTACATTAGTCAATTTAAAAAATAAAAATCCTAAACTCTAAACCCTAAACCATAAATCATAAACCCTAAACCCCAAACAATAAACCTAAAACCCTTAACTCAAACCCCAAACCCCTAAACCACAAATGATAAACCCTAAACTCTAAATTCAAATAATGGGTTTAGGGTTTAGGGTTAGAGTTTTAGGTTTAGGGTTTAGTGATTGGTATTTGATCCAATTATTTTTTAAAAAAATAAAAAAATTATATATATGGAAAATATTTTAATTAATATTTTATTTTAAATAATTTATAATTACATGTTTAAATAATTTATAATTATATGTTTAGTCCTTGAGATTTTTAATCTTTATTAATTAATTTAATGGTGCTCAGCAGTACTCATCGTTAGTGGTGTTCAGCGGTACTCGTCGAGCGTGGCAGACTCATCCATCAAATAATCATTTATATATAAGATTATTATTTGATTCATTAACAGTGAAGTTATTTTTCTCCACAAATAATTCTAATCTATATATTGTCATATAGGGGAAATTATTAGATGAATTTGGCTCACCGCGTCGTCTATGGTCCAGCTATTTTAGTGTAACTTCCAAGTAACTACATACTCCTTTGTTATATGTAGGAAAAAGGTGAATATTCACTTTAAAAAAATAAGATGGAAAGTTATTATTGGATGAGACAATAGATGACGTGATGAGCTAGACCTATCTAATAATTATTCGTCATATAAAGTTAATTAATATTTAAATAAATAATTAAAAAACATATTAGGATAGATTGAAGCCAGAAATAAAATTTGTTAGATTTGTTTCTCTCCTTAAATGATTAGATCCTTGTAGTGATGTTCATCAGAACAAGCAGCATCTAAGAGGGGTTAGTGTCCTAATAATTGATGATTCTTTCCTTAAGGGAAAGCACATGTTGTACTAATTGGGGAGGGGGGTGATTTTAAAGCCTCGAAATGCCCAAATGCAATGGTAAGAAATAAAGCAGATAGGAGTAGGGGAAATGGTCCTGAATTTCATCTGCCTTTAATTTGCTGCCTCACCCACTTTTTTTAAGCTAGAGAACCGGATTCTATGGTCCACTGCCACAATCTTTTAAGGGGATGGGGTCCCCTACAAACAAATAGAGATTGAATTATAGATAACCCTGTTCTTGGTTGTTCTATATGTACAATTATTATTATCAAAATTTACAAAGTTTTTATTATATGGTATATTTCGGAGTAATGGGTGGATCAGATCAGCACCCACCTAAATGCATTTATTTGCTTCCATGAAACATCACTTGAGAAGATAAGATGAGCAAAGTTGAATAGAAAGCTGTCAAAACATTAAAAAAAATCTATTTATACCAACAGGTTGGTCCAAGTGGTAAGTAATTTGATATCGTCTAAACACGTCTTGAGTTCAAGGTCTCATGTATGTAAAAAATCTCAGTTTGGAAATTCACCCACTAAAATTATCTATAAGACGCAGGTCAAACTAAATTAGTCGAAACAAAACCCTGAAGAACCGGGAGGTAAAAAATCATTCATTACAAAGGATAAGAATGGAGCATTATCATGATGATTCACATATTGGATTTTGATTTCAAAGTTCCTTTCGAAGTCAATTTACACTTGGGCCTCCAACTTGGGCTTCTCAACTCCTTTTTTGTATTGGATTTTAGCTTCAATCCTAATTCCAGACTGTACATGATTGAAACTGGGCATGTGTCATGTGACATGGATTAAGGTTTGCATATGTTCTGTCAAATTGTTTAGTACTAATAGAAGGACAGAAAAGAAATTGAGTATATATAATATTTTCCAAGAAACCTGCTACTGATGCAAACACAAGTAATATTCTCTCTTGAAAAATGGAAGAAAATTATTGAAAAACCAATCAACCAGCCCTGGTAAAAGTAATTTCTTGATGAGAAAGGCAGATGTAGTTTTGCCACCTTCTAGTTTTATCTGCACCCTGTGAAGTTGTTTCTTTGTATTTCAAAGTGTAAAAAAAACTTACTTGATGTTCACGGCAATCAACCACTTGAAATTTTTCATCAAGACCTGTTATGGATAGGATCTGGTCCTCTTCGAACTCTTCTTTTGCTCGATCCCAATTGGTTGTTTACAGCTACTGGTTTCTGCTCTGTGCTCCTTGTGGTAACCATTCCATTTCTTCCTTCAATGTGTTTTAAGACAAAATCGGCACTTGTCAACCTCAACCCATAAATCATATGATCTGGTTGAACTGCTAATAACCCAAAAAACATAAGAAATATGAGCACTCTTTGTGTACTGCAAACCATTTCTCCCATTGAACAAACAAGAAGAATAGAGGGTGTTTCTTTGTTTGTTTTTTTCTATGTTCCATTCATGTAGATATGTCTCTTATTAATGGAATTGGAAATGTGTTTAAAGCAGTAAAGCCATGGCATGGAGGGACCCAACTAGAGGGGAATTTTGAGATTCACCCAAATCATAACTCTGCAACCTAAGCAAAGTAAGGCTGTTATGTTGCTGCAAGAATCTGGCATGGATGAATAAAGGGCCTGGAATAGCACTGCTTTTGCAGTTTTGCATGCCAAAACTAGGCGTAGGTTTAGGTTACGCTAAAAGATAGCAACTTTTCAAATTTGACTAAAAATTTAAAATGTTGGACTTTTTGATAATATTTTAAGTTAAATTTTTTATTTTTTTACAAGTTTCTCTACTTAGAAAATAAATTTTGATAGTTTTTTGATAACATTTTAATTTTTTGGACAAATATCGATACTTACAAAATAAGTTTCGATACTTGTCAAAAAAATCCAACCTAAAATGTTATAAAAAAAACCAAGCATTTTATATTTTTAGACAAGTATCAAAACTTAGCGTCTTTTACCTGCACCCTAAACTTATTGTATATTAGACTCAGCACCAAAACTAAACCTGACCTGGTCTCTTCCTGACAGAAGCCGTGGATGATTGGACCACCTAGAACTGGTAGATTACAACAGTTGCAAGCTGATTCCATTAAAATTAGAAAAGCTTCCAAAAAAAAGTAAGAGACAAACACTTCCTATATGTATAGAATTCCAAGCTCTCCTCCCTATACAACAAAAATAACACTCCCTTTCTTCTTTTTTTTTGCTAAATGTATTTCTTTATGGTTTATTATAGATTCAAGGTTGGTATACAAGAACATTTTAAGTTTTGATATTAGAAAATGCAAACTATCACATGCAATTTGGAATATTCTATTATTCATAAGCATAAATTCTTGCACTTTATCCTAAGTTTCGTGATTGGATTTAATGTTGCCATGAGATGTTTGGGCGAATGGTGGCCGGTCATGGTCCAAGCATTCCACCTCAACTAGCTTTAACTTGTAAATTAATGTGCT
Organism: Hibiscus tridactylites; assembly: GCA_958450335.1. Taxonomy (NCBI): domain Eukaryota; kingdom Viridiplantae; phylum Streptophyta; class Magnoliopsida; order Malvales; family Malvaceae; genus Hibiscus; species Hibiscus tridactylites. Next base: position 82,860,191 of record OY288276.1, read on the forward strand.
GATCATCCGCTTTTTATCATCCATTTGAAAGCATGTGATACAGTATAATATAACATAATGGATTTATATCCAATACACTGGCCGGTGAAAACTTTTAGTTTCAACAAATGCCTTAGTTTTAGGGTTTGAAGAGTTAGTTTAGGGTGTAAGGTTTAGGGTTTAAGTATATGAGTTTAGAATTTAGGGGTAATGGTTAGAATTTAGGGGGTGTGGTTAAAATTTAGGGTTTAGGTGTTAGGGTTTAGGGTTTCGAGTATTGTGTTGAGGTTTAAGGTTCATGGTTTATGGTTTGGGGTTTAATTTGAAATATTTAGCATGAAATTAATTTGAAAATTTTAGGATTTGGGGTTTAAGGCTTAATTTAAAATATTTAGCGTGGAATTAATTTGAAAATTTTATTGTTTGAGGTTTAATTTGAAATATTTAGCGTGAAATTAATTTGAAATATTTAGGGTTAGAGTTTAGGGTTTAGGATTTATATATGTGAAAATAGTATTTAGGGTTTGAGCTTTTGGCTTATAAATGTAGAAACTAATAAGAGATATATATTATATCTGGAGAATTATAGCACAAAGTTGTGCTTGGTGCAGTGGCAAAGCCATTGGCTTTACCCCTGGGAGACTTAGGTTTCAATCCACCCCACGCATGTAAAGAAAAATTTATTTTTCTCCTTTAAATTGGTGGTGACACGTGTCACCACATGATTGGAGGGGGAAATAAATTAATAAAATTAAATATAAATAATTAAAATCATCCAATAAGGTCTTGACACGTGTCACCACTTAATTAAATAATTTATTATTTTATTAATTGAAAATTAAGACTAAATTGAAAGAATGTGTAAATAACATGAACCAAATGTGTAATTTTTAAATATACCCATCAATTGCCATGTGGCAGTTCCGTCACTCCACCGTTAGGTTTTTAACGGCGGTGGTCAAAATAGGTTGATTTTATAAGTTCGGTGGTGTGATTGACATTTTTTATAGTTCGGTGGTTCAAATAGGTATCCTCAATTTGTTTGGTGGTCAGTGGTGTAGTTTTCCCTTATTTTAATTGTGGTTTTGTACTGTCATTCTTTTATATAATCTTAAATAAAAAAGGGTAAACTACTGCAGGGGTCACTTTCGTTTCCCGTTTGTACAGATTTAGTCACCACTTTTGAAAAGTGCCAATAAGTGGTCATCTACATTTTCGATGTGTAAAGACTTAGTCACTCCGACGTTATAGTCCGTTAATCCCCTAACGGATTGCTGATGTTGCGAAATTAATTAAATGACAATATCCACGTGTATTCCCATGTGTAAAGACTTAGTCAACAAGAGGCTTTTTTACTTTCCCTTTCCCTTCGTGTGGGGTATCCATCAAATATGCCATGTTTTTGGCTTGTTGCTCAGGAAAAGCCAGCAAAACCTCGGTCGTCGTCTCAGGACCAGCATTCTCCACTTAGAAGACATGTATAACAGCAGATGTAAAAAAATGCACACAAAAAAAAGACAATAAAGTTGAAAACACTAGCAAATTGAAAGAGAAAAGAAAAACGAGTGTTCCTGAAGCACCTATAAGTTGAAGAGATCCGAACAATGTGAGATGTCAAATATATCTGCAACAAAAATAGGAACGTCGTTAACATAAAGACTTACAGCTCACAACGATCAAAGATATGTAACTACAGTAGCAGATCATATCAACTCAAGAAATGAAGTTTCGGATGGATAAAATCTTCACAAACAGAACAAGAAGCAGTGAACCAATCAGAGAAATGAACTAGCACGGAACAATAGTAATGATATTTAAACCCTAGAAAGCTCGAGAAAGAAAAAAAAGGTGAAAACTTACGCGCCGATCTACTTTGGAAAGGACGAGATCGGAAAGTGCCGGTGATGCCAAAATGGCGATGGCAAACACGAAGAAGTAAAACCTGGAACCCTCCATTGTCGGACAAATCTCTACTGTCTGCGATTCACGCGTAATTGACTGACTCTCTTCTTCTTCTTCTTCTTCTTTTTTTTCTTCTTCTTCTTCTTCTTCTTCTTCTTCTTCTTCTTCTTCTTCTTTTTCTTCTTCTTCTTCTTCTTCTTCTTCTTCTTCTTCTTCTTCTTCTTCTTCTTCTAATTTTACAGAAAAATTTTAGGGTTGAAGAAAGTGGGGATTCAATAATGTTAGTCCTTTAAGTAGCAACCTTCTAACGTTATTATCCACGTGGGAATACACGTAGATATTGCCATTTAATTAATTCCGCCACATCAACAATCCGTTAGGGGATTAACGGACTATAACGTCGGAGTGACCAAGTCTTTACACATCGAAAACGTAAATGACTATTTATTGACACTTCTCAAAAGTGGTGACTAAATCTGTACAAACGGGAAACGAAAGTGACCCCTGCAGTAGTTTACCCAATGAAAAAAATTAAAAGTCACTACTTAAGATTAATTCCCAAGTAAATTTTGATAAATATAAATTTTAAATAGAATTAGAATTCAAGAAAATTCAACTCGAGAACAATCTGGCATGAGCTAAACTAAATCTAATCCAAATCCAACAAGCCCGAACTTGTAACTGAACAAGCATTAGTATATGGGTAATTACATGATACACTGGCTGTGAAAACATTTTGTTTCTGTAACTTGCGCCCTATTTTTGGGGTTAGAGATTTAGTTTAGGGTTCATAGTTTAGGGGTTTAACTTTATGTGTTTATAATTTAGGGATTGTGGTTTGAATTTAAAGTTTAGGGTTAAAATTTAGGAGTTATAGGTAAAAACCTAAATCCCTACCATATTACCCTAGAACCTAAATCTTAAACCCTAAATTTAAACCCTAAACCCTAAATTCTAATCCCTAAACCTAAACCCAAACCAAATCCCTAACCCATGAAATAAAAATAATATAGAAATAGATGAAAATAATTATTTTAGAAAAGTGGATTTTAAATATTATTTATTAAAATTTTATTATCAATAAAAATAATAAATCTTTGTTTTTTCAATAGTATGTGATTACAATGTAGTATTTATTCATATTTTTTCTTAACCCTTTATAAGTCACTCGCACATTGTTGACAAAATTGTTCAAACATAAATCTGTTAAGATAAACACCACCCTCTTTTTCACATAAACTCTCATTAAGTTCAATAATAAAACTTTGTTTTCATTTATAAAGTGAAATAAATTATAAAAAGTGTACATTTAGTTTTAAAGTGGATTTTAGTTAATTTTACAAATTTAATTATTTAATGTTTATGGATTCGAGTTTACAAGCATGCTCAGGATAAGTTTTAATGTGCGGATCCATGTCCATACAAAGTCGAAAAACTAGTTCTGTGAACTAACAAACAATAGTTTTTTTTTTTTTTGGGTATTTTCCATGTTTTATGGGCTGTTCGAAATTTATGGTTGCACTTCCTAACAATATCATCCTTTTGCCACTGGAGTTTTAGCTTCTTTTGTTCTTGTAGTTTGCGTTTTTTTTAACGGTACAGATAGTTAAACTTAACTATCTGTACTGTTAAATTGTTCGCTTAGAAAGTGATTAGGCCGACCAAGGCCATCTGAGAATACATACACACACATACCGTCGTTTGTTTAAAAAGAATACAACATATCGACATCCGCTTAGTGTAATCCGGAGTTAAAACTAACATTTGAATTTTGCGTTCTTATGTACCAGAGAGCTCAAGCTTAAGCGCTGCAAAGCTCATACATATACACAATGATGGGTACAAATTAAGTAAACTGCTGACAGCTACCCAATGTTTTCAGCAATTCATTAAAACAGAAAGCTATATCTATTTAGGGATAAACAAAATAAAAATAAAAAGCTTTCCGAGTCTCCTATAAGTCAAGCACTTTCCTGGTGGGTGGTCACCGCGGGTCCTGATGCTATGGTAAAATGCATACCCCTGCGCTGCCCGGATTGTAGTACAAAAGCAATCTGCGTTGCAGCCAATGCTGCTGCCTCCTGATACAATTATGATATACCAACTCAAATATAAAACCATGTCTGTGGTGTAAGGTTTCAAGGTCTGAAGAATCTCCCCTGGAAGGAAACAAACATGAGTTTTCTAATTCAAATTGAAGTAAAGAGATATAACCTGTCTTTGCCTTTGTCGCTGTAATATACTGATGGCCCAAGCCATTATGTAGCATGGCAAGAGAAATCCAGCGGCACGAAGCAAGAAAAGCTGCACAAATTACCAAACAATTTAAGACAAAATGGCTCAATGGTACTGATGACTGTATAAGAAATGTTAATGTGAAATATGGGATGCAGTTTGAGGTAAAACTTACAGAGAAAAAAGTAGACACATCATCCTCTGCATCAGCATCTGGAACAGTCAATGCATGCCGCAACAGCAGAAGGGCCATTAACTGACAAGATTGAAGAAAACATCAATCGTTTTGAAAACCAACTTTTAATTAAATGGTCATGTAAGAAATGAACTGCTTTTATATTTCAAGGGGGGAAAAGGAACAATAAAGGAACGAAAAGAAAGTTAGTCTTATGAAAATTTTCAACTGAGATGCTACGTAGCCCAGGACAGAATCTGGGTGGTTTTCCTTCAGACGTCAATGGTTGGAGCTGAAGGCTCAAAAAGACGGGCCAAGTTATTCTCTCCACTGTTAAGAAACGGGAAGGAGGGGGCACTGCTCCAGTTCTATTTAGGTGAAGAGAAGTTGGGAGCTAAAAACCAAAAACTCATGTAAACCAGCTCGGCTGGGGGTTGCTGTGGAGGAGGGTCTTATGTTAAACATGATAAGATCATAAGAAATTGAATATGTCCAGCAGATTCATAAATAAAAGCTTACGATTAGAGCAGCTGAACGGCAAAAGGCAGCTCCACTGGAATTTGATGCAGCATATTCATCATACTCAGCTTCCAAAAGTTGCCTTTCTGCCTCTGCAATGGCCAAGAGTCGAGGATCGCCCAAATCCAGAGGGGTTCCGGAGATTGTCCAGCCTCCACTAATAGACAGATGCAAAAAACAATACAATACAAAAAGCAAGTTTAGATCAAACTTTGTGATGGATGTCATGCCTGATAAAATCACAGCATATGCAAGTTTATCTTAAAAATTACAAAAGTCCAATCATTGTATAGAAATGTCTTACATGTGAGACCATCAAACTTACCCAATATCGATAGCAGTTTCTTCAGTTTGGGCACGAGGCGGAGCAGTATAACCAGGTTGATAAGGCTGCACAGCAAATTAAAAGGACAAACTACATCAGCAAGGAGCCACGCCAACCATTATCAATAGCCACTGAACAAGACTTATGTGTCAGTAAGGAATGGAAGGAGACGAACATGATAAGCCAGTGCTAAGAAAACAACAGTTTTTCCCATCATTCAAATGATTAAAATAATTTTCTCCCCAAAAGCAGTTTACACCTGATACTCATTTGCAACTACTTATTTAAAAATCCACAATCAGCACGAACCAACTTGCCGTAATGGTTAAGGAAACGGTTGTTGTTCCTAAAGGTTACGGGTTCGAGCACCAGCAGTTGCAGCAGGGTGATTGAGCATTCATTGTCAAATGGTTTTAGTATATTTAGAACAGATATTACTTGTAATCACTCTAGCTTTTATCAAAAAAAAAATCCACAATCATTGATCCCTTACAAACAAAAAGGGGAAACACAAGCTAGTTGAAGATCTCAGGACAAATTAAAAGGATGGAATCAAGTTGGAGCAGGCTAAACAAAATAACAACTTTGATAAGGGAATTAAGGAAAATAGATACCTGATGACATATCTCGCAAATGATATCTCCTTTCTCGTTGCACCAATGCTGCACGCATTTTCTATGCGCATACTGCAATTTAAAACAGATAGCATTAATAATACCAAAGCAATGCTAATTGCAAAATTTAGCTTCACATAATGACGTTCATCAAACTGAAAGCCAAATTGTGAAAGCTCAGGAAAATGCACTTTATATAATAATAATAATAATAATAATAATAATAATAATAATAATAATAATAATAATAATATCTTCTAAATCAAACTTTTATCCTGAACACAAAATAATAAAATAAATAAATAAATAAAAGAAATTACACGGAGGCTGCCGCTGCAGGCACAAGGAGTCTCCAGATTCTCAATGGAATCTTCCTCCTGGCAAATGCGGCACTCCGTCGCCTGAATGAGTGGCTCCTCCTCCTCGCCTCCTCGGACGATCTCATTTTCTTTGGCGGAGCATGATGTACCTGAAATCTCCGTAGAGGGAGCAGCCTCCGACTCCACCGGCTGTAATGGCACCGGCCTCACGAGACGATCCACATACAACACCAGGTGATCACTCATAATTTCTACAAACTTGACAAAATATTTATCAATTTTTACAAGTTGATTCAATCCAAAAATAAAAATAAAAATAAACCCCGGAATCGCGCTGAGTAAGAGCAGCGAATCGGAGGCTTCCGGAGAAAAGAGAGAATGCCGAGTTTAGAAATTTACCTCTTGCGGAGAAAATGGGGTGGAATTTATGCTGGAAGAAGGGAACGGATAAATCGGAGAGAAATTTTCCAATTAATTTTTGTTTAGCTCCCAACGCTTCCTTTTTCCAACGACTAGAGGCTTTGTAGGTTTAAACATTAACGGCTCCAAGGGTATTTTTGGAATTTAGGAATGGCCATTGCGCGTTACCTTATCTGTCTTGCCTGACCCCTTCCGGTCTTCTCTTTCCGTCACTGTCTCAGCAGTTGAAACTGCTAACCTTACCTGCTCCTCCTCTCTTCAACTCAGATACCCTACAAGCTTTGCATTTTTTTTCCTCACGAATATGGCACAAATAAAATTATATACATTAATATTGTAGCTTGAACAGTAAAAGTAAATTTGGTGTGCACTCAATTCGGATTTACTGTCCATTCTTATTTTTTTTAAGGGTTAACTACCGAATAGTCACTTTTGTTTTCTTTCAGTACAAAGTTGATCATCGATTTTAAAAAACGATCAGTAAGGTCACTTACGTTTTCGGGCGTAAACTTTTGGTCGCTTAGTCGTTTGGTGCCGTTAACCGTTGACAGCTTACTGACCTGGCAGCGAAAAAAATAAGGGTAAACTACTGCAATGGCTACTAACGTTTATCTCATGTATATTTTAGGTCCCCATATTAAAAAATAAACATTATGGTCACCACTAAAAAGGTTTCTTTCTAATTTCACCCTTGAATTTTTAATAATTCATTTTCAACCCTAAAACTTTGCAATCAATTAGTACAATACTATTATAAAGGCTTAAATGAAAAATAGGTGCTCAAAATATACCATTTTTTGAATTTTAGGTGCCCAAAGTATTTTTTTGGTAAAAATAGGTGCCCAAAGTTTCAAAAGTTAGAATTTTAGGTGCCTAATTGTTAATGGGTGTTAAAAAATATATTTAACCAATCAATGGTTGACACGTGACACTAATTTGATTTTTTTAAAGAAAAACACCTCAAAATTTTAGTTTTTTATAAAATCCAAAAATTTTGAAAATTTCACAAAACAGTCCCCAAATCCCTAAAATTACCCAAACCCCCAAATCGTCACCGCTTCTGTCGCCGATCGCCGCATCTAAGCACACCCCTTTGGTCGCCGGATCAAGGCGATCATTTCCCTCAACACGGTGTCGCCGGAAATGACGAAAGACGTGCAGCCGAATGTCAAATGCGAAATCGAAATTTGGCTGGCACGCCGTTCGTCGTTTCCGACGACGCCGTGTTGGGGGAAATGACCGCCTTGGTCCGGAGACCAAAGGGGTGTGCTCAGAGGCGGTGATCGGCGGCGGAAGAGTCAACGATTTGGGAGTTTGAGTTTGGGTGACTTTAGGGATTTGGGGACTGTTTTGTAAAAATTGTAAAATTTGGAGTTTTTTTTCATTAAATTGATTTTAAAAATAAAAATAGTTCCACATGTTGAGCATTGATTGGTTGATAATTTTTTTAACATCCTTTCAACGGTCTGGCACCTAAAATTATAACGGTTGAAACTTTGGACACCTATTTTTACAAAAAAAAAAGTACCTTAGGCTCCTAAAGTTCAAACAAGGTATACTTTAGGCACCTATATTCATTTAAGCATTTTGAATATGCTATGTAAACGTAAATTGAGCATTATTTTGTGTTGAATCATATTAAGAATTACAAACATAATTTGAAACATGGATGTATACGGTGATGGATTATAATATACGGTGTGAATTAAGGATTAATAGAATAGAAAAATAGAGATTGCGTTAGACGAAGAAGAATATGGAAGATGGCGGAGGAGAGAAGAAACAAAAAAATTGTAAATGTGGAGGATTAAATGTATAATTATATAAATTATTTTTATTTTAGTGGTCAAAATAGGAGTGAAGTAATAGTTTAGGGATTGTCTAGGTAATTTATCCTTTTTTTATTGTTTCATATCAACCTTCCGTCAAAGGTTAACGACATCAAACGGCTAAGTGACCAAAAGTTTACGCCCCGAAAACGTAAGTGACCTTACTAGTCATTTTTTAAAATCGGTGACTAACTTTGTACTGAAGAAAAACAAAAGTGACTATCCTAGTAGTTAACTCTTTTTTTAATTAAAAATGATGAAAATGGGCGGTACGAATGCACTTTACACAAAAAAAAATACTATTCAAAGTCGGATTGTAGGTAATCCAACTTCAATTTTTTTATTCTAAAATATCAAAACACGGTTCAAAGACTGTGGGAATTCCTATCATCTTCACTTTCACTGTAACAAATACAATATTTATGAAAATAATCTGACTTGTGTCATATTTGTGGAAAAATGTTAGGTGCAATATTTATGTAGTTTTCCCCATTATACTATATACATATATTATAATAATTAGGAGATATCAATATCATTAAACCATTGGTACAATAAAACAATCGATATACTGACAAGTGTTGGATGGAATGACAACGCACGTTGCATTCTCAAGGAAAGAATTTAGATTTGGATCATGAAGATAATATTGTTGGAAGGAAAAACAACGAATCCCAAACATGGATCATAAAATGAACATGAACTATACAAAATAATTCGAAGTGCCGAATAAAATTTTAAAAAATAATGTTTAATTTGAATTTTTAAAATTTTGAGAAGATTAAATTAATTTTTAAAATAAAAAATTTATATGAACAGATACTACATTGTAATCACCTTTAGACTATTAAAAAATAAAGGACTTATTATAGGAGACAAAAGACCCTTTAAGTCCTTATACTTCGTCCTGGATTGGACCGTAAATGAGACGAGACAGATCGTGAGCTACTCGAGCTCGAACTCGGTTCAAATTCTTAACGAGCCGAGTCGAGCTACTCGATACCCGACTCGAAAAGCTTGTGAGCTACTAGAAAATATAATATACTAAAATTTTTAAATTTAAAATCTAAATTTCTAAACCTAAAATCCTAAAACATAAACCCTAAACATAAGTCCTGGACCTTAAAATCTAAATCCTAAATTCTAAACCCAACAACCTAAACCTCTAAACCATACACTAACACCTTAAACATATGTCTTAAAGATTTTTACTAATATGGCTTTAAATGGACGAGACAGGTTGCGAGCTACTCGAGTCCGACTCAATCAACACTCGACTCGATTGAACTCAACTCAAACTCGAACTCGTCTTGAGTTCTTAATGAGTTGAGCCGAGCTCAGATTATTCAGGCTCGTTAAAAACTACTCGAACTCGAATCGAAATTTTAACGAGCTGAGTCGAGCTTAGCACAACTCGAGCTCGACTCGGCTCGTTTGACACCCCTAGTCCTGGATTGATAAACAACCTTTTTTTTTTGGAAATATTTGGTGTGGTCTCATAATATTATTTATTTATTTAGCCATTTAATAATATAAACATTATAAATTAACTGTTTAAATTTGACTTTCCTAAAATTTAACAAAGTTATCTTTTTATTGAGACTATTTGAAAGGTTAATCGGTTAACAAAGTTAAAATATAGATATAGGCTCTATTTGACAATTAGCGGATAGCGGGGAGTTGATAGCAGACTACATTAGTTGATACTTGATAGTAGATTACATTAGCTGATAGTTGATAGCTGATTTGACTAACGGATTGTATTAGCTGATTGTATAAAAGTGTTTGGTAAAATTACCTGATAGCTGTTTGATTATTTAATGAAGCAAAATGACATATAAGAATATGATTATATACGATACTTATTTGAATAGTTTATTAGTTATCAATATTTTGTATCTATTAATATTAATTAGATTATGAAAGATAATTTTTAATATAACATTACTAAGCATATTTGAAGGATTTATATATTAATTTATTATTTATATAATTATTTTTAATACAATTTAATTAATTATTAAATTTAAATACAATATAAATGTGTGAGAATAAAAAGGAAATTACAAAAAGTATTAGTTTACAAATGTCACGATGTAAATACGTGAAGTTAAAGAATTAAAATAGAAAATGTTAAATTTAGGTTGTTTGGAGATTTTTTATAATTATTATGGGTGAAAGGGTCTTTATAACTCTTATGTCAAAACTTCTAAGTTCAAAAAGCTCCTATTAGCAACTTTTTTTAAAATTAGAAGTTTCACCTAAATCCTCTATTTCAATCTGCTCTTTATCAAACATTCAAATTAACGAATTTGACCGGTCAAACTTCTAATTTTAACTCAAACTTTTAATTTTGACTCAAACCTCTCGTTCCTAAACATGACCATAAATATATGGGTTAATTTTTTTAAAAAAATTATATGGGTTAGTTTTTATAATTGTTTGGGCTTGCGTTTCCTAATGATTGATTTCCTGCTCAAAGTATATGATTACCAAAAACAAAACAAAAGCATGCACATTATTCTATTGTTTTTTTCTAACATCTTATTTATGTTTATACCTTTTATAGTTGCAACTAATGCTAGTTAATGGAGTAATATTAGGGTTTGGTAATTACAGAATATGGCATCTGATATGGCCCACTTCAAACCTAATTATTAAGTTGGCAATGCCATAGTTTACACTTTACATGTACTTTTCACATAAACTCAATTTAATCTTGTTACACAAGGGAGGGAAATCATTTGTCCCAAACTATATTCTCACGTTAAAAATTAAATTTAAAGTTTAATATTTAAGGTTTAAGATTAAGATTAATAGTTAGAGTATAGAGAATTAAAAATAATATATATATTTTAAGGTGTAGGGTGTAGAATTTAAAGTTAGAGTTCAAAATTTAATTTTTTAATATTTGGTCATAGGAATTAACATATTTAGAGGGTAAACTTTTTTTTGTTCGTTACATAATTCATCAAACTGGATTTGATTGGATTTTTTTATAAAAAGATATTGAAACAACTCTTAAATTGTTTGATTTTTTTCTTATACAAATCCCCATGCTTTTGTTGTACCTAATCTAGTCGTTATCTGTATTAAAATTTCATTTGAGGAATTAATGATTGAATACATGTTCAATATAAACAATATATTTTGCTCCAAATAAATAAATTATTTTATCAATCATTCAAAATCCCTAGAATATTAAAGCAATTGCAGATGCGAACCAGCATCAGGGACGTAACTATGTATGCGTTGGAAGGTGTTGTTGCCCCTCCCAAAATATTTTGGTATAATAATATTTAAGGTTTTTGTAATTTAAATATTAATCAAATAAGATTTTTGTCCTTTCTAATTTTTAAATTTAGAGACTTAATAGAGGATAAAAAATTTATGTCCCTTTTTAGTGTCTCTACTTATGCCCAAACACTAAAAAACACTACAAAATTAAATTTTAAGCCCTAACCCTATATTTTAAATCCTAAACCCTACATCATATACCCTAAAAATACACTATACCCTAAATTCCATAAACCCTAACCTAAAACCTTAAACCATAAACTCTAAACCTAATTTTAAGCGTGGAAACATAAGTAGGGACACCAAAAAGGGACAGAAGATTTACATCCCTTAATAAAGTCTTATTCATCTCAATATTTGATTTTATCTCCGTCTCTAGTTGAGATAAATTTCGAATATATGGAGTAGTAGTCTAACAATAAATATATAAAAGTAAAAGGCAGAAAGCCAAAATTTGCCCCTAACGTTTACACTTTTTGTTATTTTGGTCCTAAATCTTTTTTTTTTGAAGCACCTAACCCCTCAACGTTTTCTTTTCTGTGCAAATACACCCTTAGATGGACGGAACCGTTAGTCAACTAACGGCCAATCGTTCACGCACACATGGCAGGCTGATGTGGCATGCCCACGTGTAGTGGAGGATGACGTGGTAATTTGCTGACGTCATTCATTTATTTTAAAAAATAAAAAAAAAATATTTTTCGCGCAACCACTCATAGGTTGCCACGTGTCGTTTGATTGTGCATGAATAAAAACCCAATGCATTAAGCCTTGGTGGAGGTTCAAACCCAAGTCATTGGGTAAAGCAAGCAGACAACTTAACCACTGAATCAAGTAACCTTATTTGATGTTTACTAAACGCTATAATTTTTAAACAAAACGCAACACGTGATTATTTAAAAAAAATAAACATACAAAAGCACGATTGAACCCAAGAATCCCCAAATCAAGTCATTTGAGTTAGTTCTTAAACCTAAATCGTCAGAGAAAACCCCACTCTATCGTCAACCAAGTCAGTTTAAGAAGCAGTTGGAGTCGATCGAAGGATGGAAAAAAATGGTTATCCGAACATTGTTAGTGTATCTCGACGAGAGTTTGCGTATGATGAAGAAGAAAAAAAGTGTGATTGCGAGAAATTGGCTCCTAGACAAACTGCATGGAGCGATTCAAACCCTGGAAGAAGGTATTATGGATGCCCAGATTTTCCGGTAAGATAACAACCAAAAGAAAAATTTGTATTTATTGTGTATTATGCATAATTTTATTGGTTAGGGTTCTAACAAAAAGTATATTTTTCTGTTGATTTAGCGTGGATGTAAATATTTTGAATGGTATGATGCGAGAATATCAGATCGAGCAATTGACTTGCTACGAAAATTGTGCGACAATGAACGTATTTTAGCAAAGGAGAATAAGAGCCTTCGAAGGCAGCTTAGGAGTTGTGGGAGTATTTCAGCTGGTGAAAGCAGCAATTTAAATTTGGATGACAATAACAGTGTGCAAAGTGACTTCAAAGGAAAAGTTTTGACTACAATTGATGATGTTGTAAACAAAAAAGAGCTAAGGGGAAAGATTAAGAGTTTGAAAGAGAAAACAAAATCACTGAGGAAAGAAATTTTTTTTATAAAGGATAGCTCATTTATGCTTTGTTATGTATTGTATGCATTCTGTTGGCAATGGTAGTAGTAATGGTAGTTTAGAGTTTAGGGTAATTGAAAACCGCATTATGTACAAGAGAATGATTGAATTTTAAATAAAAATGATGTGGTTGAACTTTATTTGTTGCATATATCTTGACTATTTAATTGCATATTTGTTGATCAATTTTTTAATGTACTAAACAATCAACATTGTCTTACACCGGTGTAAATCAGTTCTTTAATTTACTAAACAATCAACACTATTTTACACTGGTGTAAATCAATTCTTTAATTTACTAAACAATCAACACTGTCTTACACCGGTGTAAATCAGTTCTTTAATTTACTAAACAATCAACACTGTCTTACACCGGTGTAAATTAGTTCTTTAATTTACTAATAAATTTCGGTTAATTCGAAAACCGACCAAATAATATTTTACAATATTTAACATTAAAAAATAAATAAATATTTAAACAGAAATCACTGTAACTAGAAGCACGTAAAGCACACAAGCATTTTTTGATATTGCAGCAAAAAAGTCACTTTCTACTAATAAAAAAATCATCTACAATATAATAATGTCAACAAAACACACATGGAGGGACCACTTTTATAAAAAAAAACCACAAACCCACAACAAACTAACCTTAAATATCTCGACGATATGAAAAAACCACAACGAAAATATCTCTCTTGTCTTCCGATTCAGAATAATCTTCTCTACAATTCGATTTAGGTTTTCTTATCAATTTGAGTTTAAGAAAAGTGGCGATAGAGTGGGGTTTTCTCTGACGATTTAGATTTAAGAACTAACCCAAATGACTTGATTTGGTGATTCTTGGGTTCAATCGTGCTTTTGTATGTTTAATTTTTTTTAAATAATCACGTGTTGCGTTTTGTTTAAAAATTATAGCATTTAGTAAACATCAAATAAGGTTACTTGATCCAGTGGTTAAGTTGTTTGCTTGCTTTACCCAAGGACTTGGGTTCGAACCTCCACCAAGGCTTAACGCAATGGGTTTTTATTCATGCTCAATCAAACGACACATGGCAACCTATGAGTGGTTGCACGAAAAATATATATTTTTTATTTTTTAAAATAAATGAATGACGTCAGCAAATTGCCACGTCATTCTCCACTACACATGGGCATGCCACATCAGCCTGCCATGTGTGCGTGAACGGTTGACCGTTAGTTGACTAACGATTCCGTCCATCTAAGGGTGTATTTGCACAGAAAAAAAATATTGAGGGGTTAGATACTTCAAAAAATCATTTAAGGTCAAAATGACAAAAAGTGTAAACGTTAGGGGCAAATTTTAGCTTTCTGCCAAAGTAAAACCAACTTCTTCTTCCTTTTAATCATGTTAGATGGATATCAAAACATTGATATTTTGTTTTCCACCACGTGGCTGAGGTTTGGGCTGCCACCTGCTCCAAATGCATCCATAAAATGATTCGCTTGGAAGAGTGAAAACCAGGTGAATGTTAAAAAAAAAAGCAGCCTGGTGAGCTGGCAAAAGAGATGCCATGCATTGCAAATGCAAGCACAAATGCACAATGTTGAGAATATTGGATCGGGTCCGCCCGTGATCGGAAGAACCCACATCCAAGAATTAAAACGGTGAGTGCATCTCCGACCTTCACACCATTTTACTAAAATGGTGTATTCTTTTTGTTACTATTCATTTTTCAACCTAACACCATATTTCAAATTCTCATACCACCATTTTAGTGTTGTCTACGGTACCACACCATATTTAGTGTGGTACTGTAGCAACACTAAATCTTTTTTAATTGAAAGAAAAAGTTAAAATGGTGTAAATGTGTTATAGTGCAAAGGTTGGAGTTGATTTCTTTACACAAAAATAATATTAAATATTTTAGTTTGCACCATTTTAGCACAAAGGTTGGAGTTATCTCTTTACACTAATTTTACTTTTTCACTCTTTCCAATTTTTTATATTATTTTTTACACCAAAATAATGTTATAGTGTTGGTGAAGGTTGGAGATGCCCTGAGATTGTTAAATAAAACTAGTATAATTATATATTTGGTCTTTATTATTTATACACTGGAAAAATTATAGGGTAAACTAAATAAATGACCACCATACTATTAGAAAAGTCGCGATTTGACCACCTTACTTTTTTTTCGAAGCAATTAAACCACCATACTATTAAATTAGATGCAATTTGACCACCAGTCGTTAGATGTTAACCGAATGGTGATGTGGCAGTTAAAAAATAAATGTATAGTTACACAGTTGGTCCTCGTTACTTATACACTCTATTAATTTGATCATAATTTTAATTTAATAAAATAAATTAATTATTTGGTGACACGTGTCATCACCTTATTGGAGGAATTTAATTATTTTAATTTAATTTAATTAATTCCCCCTCCAATCAGATTGTGACACGTGTCACAAGATTGGAGAAGGAAAATTGAAATTAGAGAATTGAGGATGGGGGATTTGAACCTAGGTTGAAAGGGTGAAAGGATGCTAAGCTTACCACTAGGCCAAATCTATTTTTGTGTTATTAAGTACCACATATATTATATGTTTATATCGTTATTAATGCCTGGAAAAATTGAAAGTAACAAAATTGGGACTGGGGGATTCGAACCAAGGATCTCTTAGTGAAAAAAAGCATGTGCTTGCCACTAAGCCAAGGTTATTTTGTGTTATAAAATACAACATATAATATATATTTCTTATATTACTGTTAATGCATGGAAAATGGAAGAAATGCGGTTTTAGGGAACTCGAACACAACATACTTATGATGCATAAAAACATCTAACACAATTAAATAAATCTAAAAATTAAATTAAAATTAACAATATTTTTTATATATTTTAAATTATGTTTAGTGCACGATTAAAATAAAAAAATTAAAATTATATGAAATTTTTTGTATATAACGATTAAAATATATAAAAATTTAAAATAACAACAATCCTGCACTAATTAAATTTGTAAAAAAATAACGATTAAAATATATACAAAATTAATTTTTTACAAATTTAATTAGTGCAGGATTGTCGTTATTTTAAATTTGTGTATACTTTAAATTTGTATATATTTTAATCGTTATATAAAAAAATTTCATATAATTTTAAATTTTTTATTTTAATCGTGCACTAAACATAATTTAAAATATATACAAAATATTATTAATTTTAATTTAATTATTAGATTTATTTAATTGGGCTAAATGTTTTTATGCATCATAAGTATGTTGTGTTCGAGTTTCCTAAAACCGCATTTTTTTCATTTTCCATGCAATAACAGTAATATAAAAAACAATTATATGTTGTATTTAGTATTAAAAACATAACCTTGGCTTAGTGGTAAGCACATGCTTCTTTTCACCAAGGGATCCCTGGTTTGAATCCCCTCATTCCCAATTTTGTTACTTTCAATTTTTCTAGGCATTAATAACGATATAAACATATAATATATGTGGTACTTCATAACTCAAAAATAGGCTTGGCCTAGTGGCAAGCCCAGCATCCTTCTACCCTTCCAAACCAAGTTTGAATCCCCCACCTCCAATTTTTACATTTTAATTTTCCTTCTCCAATCTTGTGACACACGTGTCACAACCTGATTGGATGAGAAATTAATTAAATTAAATTAAATAAAAATAATTAAAGTCTCCAATAAGGCGGTGACACGTGTCACCAAATAATTAATTTATTTTATTAAATTAAAATTAGGATCAAATTAATAGAGTGTATAAGTAATGAGAACCAACTGTGTAATTATACCTTTATTTTTTTAACTGCCACGTCACCCTTCCGTTAACCTCTAACGGCTGGTGGTCAAATTGCATCCAATTTAATAGTATGATGGTTTAAATGCTTCAAAAAAAGTAAGGTAGTCAAATTGCGACTTTTCTAATAGTATGGGGGTCATTTATGTAGTTTACCCAAAATTATATCAGTCTTACTTAACAATCACATCAGTCTCTCCGTTTTGTTTTAACGGTGGGTAGCTTGATTGATACCACTTAAATAGTTATGTAGTCATATTAAAAAAAATTGAAAGTATGGTGGCTATATCGACACCGACCCTATAACTAGATAATCATTTAAGTAGTTTACCTTACAATCTATTAAGAAAATGGAGGAAGAACGATAAAAATTAGCAGTTGATTATCTCTCTAATATTAGTATTGCCGTTGATGAAGGAAAAAAATATAAAAAACTAAAGGGTAAAATACATTATTCATCGCTCAACTATCTTGTCACTCATGTTTTGATCATTTTAAATTATTTTATTATTATTTTGGTTTGGCATGGTATTTTTTATTTTTACTTAATATAAACATAATTTAAAATAAAAATAAAAATTAAACTCAACCATCTACCGTCCACTATTTACCGTTTGCCGTCGTCAGATGCCACTGTCGATAGTGGTTGTTCGGTTTTGAATTTTACTAGTCGCTTCATCTCGACCTTTGAGTTCGAATTCGACCTCTATTTTGTCTGAAAATGCTCCGCAATTCACGATTCATGCAAAAATATTTTGATTTCTCTCTCATTAATTTTTCTTTACCGCTGTCGAATGAAACTCGTTTTTTACTTGTCTTTTTTGTGGCGATAAAATTTTTTAACGTTTGAATTTAAAAAAATTGTTCGTCGATAAAGGGCTACAACGTCAACTTGAATTGTAAATGAGCAATGTAATTTACCTAAAATTAAAAGAAAAACAACTCAAAAGAAAACAAAAGGAGAGCAATTGGATTTTATGCACCACTATTGTTTGATAAAATTGATTAACTTTTTAATAGATATGAATTTTAATTAATTCTTAAAATTACTGAATAAAATGGCATTGTTACAAAACTACACAATTATTTTCAATTTTTAATTCCATAAATGATATATTAAATACAAAAATATTTCTAAAACAATCTAGTTCCTGCTTTTAAAGTCATGTATAAACTTTTAAGGGTAAACTACACCACATACCACTCAACTATGAACGTTGACTCGAAAATGTCATCAAAATTTAAAAATATTCAAAACTAACATTGAACTTTAGTTTGCGATTCGAAAATACCACTCTGCCGTTAACTCTTAACACCCCCATTAAGTCAAAACGACGTCATTTTAAGAGTTAACAGGGGTGTTAAGAGTTAACGACGAAGTGTTATTTTCGAGTCACAAACTAAAGTTCAGTGTTAGTTTTGAACTTTTTTAAAATTTGATGGTATTTTTAAGTTAACGATCATAGTTAAATAGTATGTGGTGTAGTTTACATAACTTTTAAAGTCATAGGCTTCTCTTGTTGCAACAATACCTATTTCTTTCGATGGTTTGACTTTGTGCTTCTTCCATTTGCGATGGGAGTATCCGATTTTATTTTGGCTTGTTTATTTTATCAGTGAAAAAGTTATCGAAAAAATATAATAAAATTGAACACTCACTTAAGTACGATGTTAATCTTTTATAAAATTGAAAAACTCCTTTAAGTACGATTGTTTTTTAACGGTTCTGATTTCATCGACAAGCTACCATAATAGAATATTTAATCATATTTGACTATTGAAATTTTCTGATCAGAAGGTGTATCGTAAAAAACGCTACTCGAACGTCAGAATACCATAAAGATAAACAAAAATTGTGCTACAAATAAACGAAAATCGTGTCACATAGAAGAGCTTCAAAATAAAGAGATACTTACTTAAAACTAACGGCAAAGAGAAATAAGACGAATTAAAAAAAGAGCCGTCGTAAAAAAGTGATACTTTTAAAGAATATTTTAAAGAAAAAACTTTGAAATTTAAAAGAAGGAAACAAATTATTTTATACTAATTATATGGATGTAAATTGTCAGCCTCTTAAACATGTCTTCATTTATGCCTCACATTAAAAGTTAGGGTTTAGAGTGTAGAGTTTAAGGTTAGAGTTTAGGGTTAAGGTATAAGAAATTTAAGATAGGGTATATTTTTAAGGGTGTAGTATTTAGGGTTTATGATTTGAAGTTTAAGTTTAAGATTTGTAATTTAATTTTCAAGTGTCTTTTTAGCCTTGACGTAAGAATGAACATACTTAGGGGCAGAAGATTTTTGTTTAAAAAAATTAAAATATTCATTTTTCAGTAAATGAACCAAAATTCTATCTTTAGTAATTCAACGTATGAAAAGAAACATACTATTCATAGTTATAAGCATTTGCTGTGGGCGTACAAATGTGAAGTTGTCAAGGGTTCTGTTGAGCACGGAAAGAAGAAGAAATATGGTCCCATTCTCTCAAGATTTTGAGCCCCTGATATCTCCCTAGCATCATGAGCGTCGCCATTGGATTTGTTCCCGGTGATTCCCGGAAAGTCGACCCGTCCACAACTCTCAACCCTTCCACTCCATAAACCTTATAATCACTGTCCACAACCGATCCCACCGTGCAACCTCCATGGTAGTGGTAGTAGGTCTTCACATTCTCTTTGCAGAATTTCCTCTGCTCCTCACTGCTAGTCATCAAGTTATTCTGGCTTTTAACCCCAAGGTAAAAAGCTACTGACCGAGACTTGGCCACTCGTTCAAGCAAATGTATCATCTCTGCACAAGCGTCCAAGTCCTTTTCATCATCTAGATAGTTGAATTTCACTGAAGGGTTTTGCCTCGGATCACTACTGTTTAACTTAAGTTCACCTTCCGATACCGGAAACGCAACCTTGGCAGCGATCGGCATTCTCGTCGCATTGAAGCTAGTTGCTATAACTCCCCCTTCAATAATGAACTTGAAGTCCTTTGCAATCCCTGAAACTTGTGGGGGATCTGGTAGTTGGTTTTGTGGATTTTTGTCCACCAAAACAGCAATACTAGGATTGTCTTTCATTTTTTTGCCTACTCCTTTCAAGTTCATCACATGTGGGATGTTCAAGTTCTCGATGTGTTTTCGGTGTCCGATGCCACTTAATAACAGAATTTGGGGACTACCTAATGCCCCGGCTGACAAAATCACATCGCCACCGTTTGACGAACAATTCTTGGGTTGGTTGAGATAGGCTTCGTATGTTTGATCCGTGCTGCCATCACTCTTTATGAACCTTATGCCCTTCACTGTTGTCCGAGATGCATTGCCTGCAGATGTTTTAAAACTGTGAGATCATCTCTGATTCTGAATATCTATGCTTAGTGCTATTACTTTCATTTAATTTTCCTTACCATTGGACTCGAGGATGATGTTTTTTACCGTTGCATTCAAAATAACCACAATGTTTCCGGGATTCGCGGCCTGCAGAAGATCGGCCGAGGTATGTCTTACGCCCCATACATCAAATATACTTCCACCAATCTTGGTTCCCTCAATATGTTCTAAACTGTAGCCGTTGTAAGGTAGAAATCCAGCTTCAAGAAGGCCAAATTCCACAACACTCTGCCATGGTGTCAATTCAGGTATAGAGACTATTTTGGATTCCACCCATGTATAAGCCTCCTTAACCAATTCTTTATCCCAGCCAGCCTTGTCAATGAAATCCTCGCTGGCTCGACTGTAAAACCCTCCGTTTATAGCCGAAGATCCGCCGAGTACTCGTCCTCTGCAGTTCCTAACACCATCCGTGGATGTGAAGTCTTGTGCTACTGATGAAAACTCATCTGTTTGAAGCAATGAGAAACCATAAAATCTCTTCTCCAACACCCAAGGATTGCCGTAAGGCGATCCACCTCGTTCTATCAGTAGCACCGAGGATTTCTCGGAAAGGGTAGCTGCCAGGGGACAGCCAGCAGTGCCTCCTCCTACAACAATGTAATCAAAGGATTTACCTGCGACTTGTTTCACATCAGAAGTCATGAAAGGAAGTTCCCCTACAATGAAGAAGGTCATTAGGATCATTATAATGAAATTTTTGGCAATAGAAGAAGCACCACTACCTTGAGTCTCCGAGGGAGAACATAAAGACAGATCAAAAAACAAGAAGATACATGCTTTGAGAAGCCTGTCATGGCGAATTCTTTTTCGGAATTTAATGTTCAATGCTTCCATTTCTTAGCTCAGGCTTAAGCAGGAGGGGTAGACGGTTTATGTATAAGCAGGAGGGTTAGCACAATGGGAATGGTTTTTTAGCTAATGATCTGCTGTTTTTGTTAGAAGCTTACAAAATGATTCTGCTGCTATGATGATTTCTTCTCCTTCAAGTTGTGCTTTTTCTTTCCAATATCAAATGGAAGGAAAGCCAGGCTTAATCATAATACCACCAACATCATTTGAAAAATACAGAATAAATAGTGTGATCACACTTGATAATTACTGGTCGGAGGATTACAATGATTTCCTTTGTACAATTTTGGTGGCTCGGCTCCTATATCCATGGAAAATAAAGTACATCTCATTGACTTTCTCTGTGTTTGTTTTAAGACTAATCTAACATATAAATAAGTACATTAAATATGGTAAACTTTATGATAAGAAACCTGTGGCAAAATTTAAAATATCGACCAGATATTATATTTTTTATGATTTTAAAAAGTAATTAATTTTTTTTTGAGTATTTTGATAAACATGATGACTTTGGTATTGATATTTGAATTGTTGTGTTTCATGTTTCGTGTGGTAATGTTTTAATGTATATTGTCATGGGCCAATTTTTTCGACCCGATCAAGTAACACATCAATGGGTCAAGGGGCCAATTCCAACAAGCATTTCCCTAAACCCGAAGCACACCAGGGCGCTGGGCTCCCCAAAGGAACGGAGCAACACATCGAGAGGCCGAGTGTGTGCTCACCAAGGGACGACAACCGAGGGGCGTAGCACGGGGAAAATCGAGAGGGCCACGCCCACACCTCGTGCGTACATTCCACCGCACCGACGGGACGTGTCCGCAACCCACGGGGCCGGGTGTGCGGACCAAGGGACTAGACGTACGGGCCAAGGAGCCGAGCAGGATGAGCCTGCCGCACCCCAAGGGGCCGACAAGGGTGCACACCAAGGGGCCTAAGGGCCGGCACCAAGGGTGCACTCCGAGGGGCCTAAGGGCCGACACCGAGGGTGCACACTGAGGGACCTAAAGGCCGGCACCAAGGGTGCACACCGAGGGGCCTAGGGGCCGACACCAAGGGTGCACATCGTGGGGGCCTAGGGCCGCACCCTAGGGTCCGATCCCCCCGCACACCAGGGGCCGACAGCGACCCACGCTCAAGGACCGAGCAAGTCGATCACGCCGCACACCAGGGGCCCGACAACAATGCGCGCGGAGGGACTGGACAGGGCCAGCCGGACGCACCCCACGGGTCTGCACACGACCTTGGGCCTAGCCTCCGCGCAAACCAGACCTCCCTTGGGGTTTAGGGGCCACGAATCCTTTTGGGACAAGGATTACTTCTCCTTGAAGGAGTAGGACATTAGCTATCCTAGTTAGAGTAGGATTAGGACATATATAGGCTATTTAAAGAGGCTTACCCCCACCTCATTATGATATTTCAGTTGTTCTTTGGCCTTGAGCCATATTTTCGTTAAGCATTTTAATAAAAGGTGCCAGGCATTCACTCGACTTTTCCCCACATCACTTTTCTTTGGCCGTCACCCTCTTTGTGTTAAATCTTTTCCGCACGGATCTAGGCACTCTCGCCTAGATCGTCAGGCTAACTTAGGCTCCACGCACGCACTAAGGTGCCAAAGGCTGCATGTCCGACTGATCGGGATTCTAGGGACGTGACAAGTGATATCAGAGCAAAGGAGTTTGCTCGGGATGGCCAAGAAAGACGAAACTGGGGCGACATCAAAAGTCACAGAAACCAAGTCAACCGACAAGGGAACTGACAAACCAACCGATAAAGCGACCGACAAGAAAAGGGCTTCTTCGAAGGATCGGTTAACATCACTCGAGGACAAGATAGAACGACTCGAAACCAAAGTAAAAGAGACGGTAGAGTCCCTCGATAATGTCGACGATCGCCTCGAAAAGCTGGAAACCAACGTCGGTCCCCTCAAAGATGAAGTCGCATAAGGATTTCAAAAGCTTCTCGATGAAGCATACGAAAGATTAAACCGGCAAGATGTTTCTCTTCAAATTGCAATGGAGGCAACAACGGGAGAGCTGTTAGGGGAGATTAAGAAACTCAATGCTGAATTATCCCTCTATAAGAATTTCGTGCTGACCGGCATGGTGGGCAAAACAATAGATACCAAGCCCATGATCGACGTGCCAAAACCAAAGGAGTTCAAAGGAGCAAGGGACGCTCAAGAAGTGGACAACTTCATTTGGAACTTGGAGAATTACTTCCGACTCTCTGACATCGATGACGAGGACACCAAGGTAAACACCGCTTTCGTTTACTTAGTTGATACGGCCCTCCTATGGTGGCGTCATAAGTGTTACCAATCCAAAGGTGGGACGATCCCCATCAAAACGTGGAAAGAATTTCAATTCGAATTCAAAGAGCATTTTTACCTAAAGAACACTCAAGAAGAAGCCCGGAAGAAGCTTCATCGACTAAAGCACGACGGCTCAATTCGGGAATACGTCAACAAATTCACCGAACTCAGGCTCCAAATTCACAACATGAGTGAAGCCGACGCTCTGTTTATCTTCAAAAGCGGGCTACAACGTTGGGCAAAATGGAGTTACACCAAATGGGGATCCAGGATCTTTCCAAGGCATTGGACACAGCCGACTCCCTTGTAGAATTTGAACACAAGAAGTCAGACAAGCCAAGAAAAAAGTCGAAGTACGAAGACAACGACAAGGAAGATCGGGATGGACAACCAAAGGGTGATCCCAAGAAGCCATCAAACGGAGATTTCAAACTCCGTAAGCCGTGGGTAAAGAACAACAACCATCCAAGGAGATGATAGCGAAGACGAACTAGAACCCACTAAACTAAATGCCATTATCAGTTCCATGAAGACTAAGAAGGGTTCCAAGGAAAAGAGACTGATGTTCATGGACATCACCTTGGCAGGCCAAGAACTGACTGCGCTAATAGACACAGGCGCCTCATAATTGTTTGTGTCAGAACATACTGTCGAAAGACTTGGCCTTAGAGTTGTGAAGGCAAAAGGGTTTATTAAAACCGTAAATTGTCCGTCGACTCCTATCACCGGGATAATGAAAGGAGTCAAACTCAACATCGGCGACTGGTCCGGCAAAGAAACCATCAAAGTAATTCCCCTTGACGACTTTGACGTAGTAATTGACATTAATTTCCTTAACCGAATCAAGGCATTCCATGTTTCGTTCTGCAATTGCTTGTACATACTTGACCCTAAGCGCCCATGCGCGGTGAAGACGAAGCGACAACCCGAAGTTAGGGCTAAGATGGTGTTAACCATTCAGTTCCACGAAGAGGGACGTAAGAAAATGCCAACGCCCTTAAGAACAAGGGCACATGAGAAGCCGACCATGTCCAAAGAAGTCCCAATAGAGACGGGACAAGTTTCACCCGAACCACCAAGGACTCTCCCACCAAAGCAAGAAGTCGAGCACAAGATCGAGCTTGTGCGAATGACAGGGCCGCCCACCCGGGCATGTTTACATAGGCGGACCAAGAAGCGGGCAAACAAAAAGCGCAGGGACAAAAACTTCCAAGTTGGAGACCTAGTCCTTGTCAAGTTGATTGGAATATCACACCACTCAACTGCCCACAAAAGGCTTGTACGAAAGTACGATGGTCCATTCAAAGTATCTAAGCAAGTGGGTAAGAAGACCAACCAAGTGGAGTTGCTATCGACCATCCAAGCTCATCGAGAATTCAATGTTAGTTCACTCAAGCCATACCATCGAGGAAAGATGGGCGATGTTCAGGGCAAGCCACACCAAACACCCAACAAAGGAAAAGTCTCCTATGTCGATGAAATTGGAGACATCCAAGCGGAAAGGGTCATACAACGATCGGGACAACAACCAAGGCATGAGTACTTTGTCCAATGGAAAGGACTTCCCAATAGCAAAGGGAGCTGGGAACCAGCCAAGGTCGTATGTCAGTTCAAAAGACAAGTAAATCGATGCCATCTTAACCGAGCGACGAGGGCGTCGCTAACTCCAGTGGGGGAGAATGTCACGGGCCAATTTTTTCGACCTGATCAAGCCACATATCAAGGGGCCAAGGGGCCCAATTCCAGCAAGCATCTCCTCAAACCCGAAGCACCAGGCCATACCAGGGCGCTGGGCTCACCAAAGGAATGGAGCAACACATCGAGAGGCCGAGTGTGTGCTCACCAAGGGACGACAACCGAGGGGCGTAGCATGGGGAAAACCGAGAGGGCCATGCCCACACCTCGTGCGTACATTCCACCACACCGACGGGACGCGTCCGCAACCCGCAGGCCGGGTGTGCGGACCAAGGGACTAGACATACAGACCAAGGAGCCGAGCAGGATGAGCCTGCCGCACCCCAAGGGTCCGACAGGGGTGCACACCAAGGGGCCTAAGGGCCGGCACCAAGGGTGCACTCCGAGGGGCCTAAGGGCTGACACCGAGGGTGCACACTGAGGGACCTAAAGGCTGGCACCAAGGGTGCACACCGAGGGGCCTAGGGGCCGACACCAAGGGTGCACACCGTGGGGGCCTAGGGCCGCACCCTAGGGTCCGATCCCTCCGCACACCAGGGGGCCGACAGCGACCCACGCTCAAGGACCGAGCAAGTCGATCACGCCGCACACCAGGGACCCGACAACAGCGCGCGCGGAGGGACTGGACAGGGCCAGCCGGACGCACCCCACGGGTCTGCACACGACCTTGGGCCTAGCCTCCGCGCAAACCAGACTTCCCTTGGGGTTTAGGTCCCTTGGTGTACTTATATTATATTAAATGGTGTGATGTGTTCAAAGTACCATTTTGGTTATTCAATTATGCTATGTTAGGTTATGCTTTAATGTGTTTATGTTGGTCTTTATGCCTTATATTGTATGTGACATTGCTGGTTGGAAAATCTTGTATGTTGAGTGCTTCTTCTTTTTTTCGATAAAATGTTGAGTGCTTCTTTGATCATTGAAATAGTGTTTAATAAGTGAATTTATGTTATATATGTCTTGCTTATTAATTGGATAAGTTTAAGTGTAATTTGAGTTTAATCACGTGATTAACCATTAAAAATGAAGGTTTTAGTAATATTCAAAACTTTCTTGAATTTGCAAATTAGTCCTTAATTTTTTAGAAATTACCATTTGGTCCATGAGTGACACATATGTAGGTTGTTTTAGGGTCCCTCTTATGATATGCAATGTCATTTAGTCCTTATGAATGAAATGAATGATTGGTTGTGAAGCTTGCTCGTTTGGTGTTTGTGTTGAATTGCTTGATTCTTAGCTTTAAGTTTCGATCTTTCAATTGTTCGGTGTGACATCTCTGGCCCACTCCATGAGGTGTTACAATTATAACATAACAAATATTGTTTTGAATCTTGGGCCTAGCCACATAAATTGATTGAAGTTGGTTGGCACTATGAGAATGATTTGCTCGTTTTGTAGGGAACTTATAAAATGATATTGCTGCTATGATGATTTCTTCTCCTTCAAGTTTAATTTTCTTTTTCATTCCAATACGGCACATTGGAAAATATACAATAAATACTTTAAACAGATTACTATGATTATTGATTATAACAATTCTTGTAACTTGGTTATCATCGGCCAGTACACTACTATCATGACAATGATTCTTCATAACCATGACCACCTGAAATTCGAGTTCTGGGACCGGCTTCAACGAAGCATTAGACGGCATTCCGCTATTAACATCGGTCACTTTTCCAAGTTAGAGCGAGAGAACAAAGAGATGTCTCTGCGAAATATGCATTATACCTTCTTTCGATATCAAATATTCTTTCAAAAGTTGTTGGAAGTTCAATACATATGACAATATACATAGCCTGTGAACAAAAGATTGCTTCTAAACAATCAGGTTCCCAGCTTAGATTATATTTACTAACAACCATGCAGCATAACAGTTCCAAACCATGCGTATTAGCTGATCTATTCCCTGTTGTTCAAGTCTATTGCTTTTGGACCCAATTCCATGTCATTTTGGTATTGGTCGTTGAGATCGAATGACCCCAACAAACCACACTTCCTCAATTGACTACCAGTTTCCTCTCCAGGAAGCTCCAATCTTTTAGCTGCTGGCTGCTCAACACATATGTCATCAGAAATGTTAGAGCCACTTCTTTTCTTTCCATTAACTTGATTGCCTGAGCCGCTAATCGAACGCTTCTTTTCGGGGTGAATGTCCATTAAGTTAAGTTCAACAAAAATACTAGATTTCTGGGTACAGATATTCTCATTTTTTGGTGGCTCCTCATCGTCCTTTCTTCCCGAGCTTTCAGAAGATGTCAATGAGCTCTCCATGGAACATATAGTACCTCTCATTGGCTTTCTTTCCGTCTGTTTTGAGCTTGAACCTCCTACTTCTGTCAATTCCGAAAACGAAGAACTCATGCAACCAGTGTTAACCATTGAGACTAGTTGAGAGATTTCGGCTTTGGCAAGTTCTACACCAATAGAAGATGAGGTATACCCAGACAATGTTTCTTGTGCTTTCTTTAATACTGATTGTAAGTACTTTCCTTGAGCTTCAATTCTTAGCTGTAAATGTCTCTGGACCTGAATAGAAAAATAGCTTGATTGCTTGGTACAAGTAGATGCGCCGACTGGAAATCAGCTATTTCGGATTTGGTTCAATAGGCCATACCTCAATCTGTTCATGAAGCTTTCTCTGTACTTCCATCTGCATTTGGAGAGCCTGAGCAATCCGCAAGCTTCTGATGAACAGTATAATTAGACAGTCAATACAATCTGTCTTATTATCATTTCCAAATCCAAAATTTATCAGGAACCATGGAAAAAAATAATACTCATTCATCTGCTTGTGAGTTCCATCATTTGTGTCACTACTCAAATCCCCATTACTGCTCTGTATCTCATTGTAATCTATATCACAATGAAAAAAAGATCATATTGCTGCGAAAGTCAATATAATAACCTATAAGCAGCAAGCAATGAATTCTTAATCTCACCATCAAGTTTATTGCTAAGGCAGATTTCTGTTTGTTGGCTTTTTGCCAGCCTGTATTTCTGCAAGAAGAAAATACAGTCAAACCTTGATTTCTTTGAGATCTTAGCATGGTTATATATTGAAGAGAAATTACCTGTAAATGGCTTTTGAGATGGTACAAAGTGAGTCCAGAAATTCCTATGACCCTCATCAGATTCTTTGGGGTTGCTTCTGTCCAGAAATAATAAACACAAGGAAACATGAGAAAATTCTACCCATAAAAATAACAGTATGATTAGACAAGGTGATGATGATGATGATTAAGGTTATCTGAAAGTATTAAACTTAACTGTCTGGCCCTCCAAGTTGATTGACAGCTTCAACAAATCTTTGATGAAGTTCTAGAGTCCACTTCAGCCTAGGCTTTGCATCAGTTGACAGAACCAAATTCATGTCTTGATTTTGCATATTTTGCAGACCCTCAATGTTTTGTGTTGTGTAAGAGAGACAGGCAGAGGGATGCAGAAAACTGAAACTCATGTGGGTTTTGATCCCTTTTTTTTTTCTGTAAGAAGACTATGCTTTCAATATGAAGCAGCTGTACTTCTCTTTATAAATCTTGTGAGTTGTTGAGCTGTCCTATTATTTCACTCCATATCAGGAAACATAGGTGGGGCTGTATTAGGGAGGGAATATATGCCATGACCTCTGCCTCTTCCTTCTATCATCTCCCAATTCATATCAACTTTTCTTTTTAATTTTTCTTCTTTGACTTGGAAGAGGATGGATGGAGAGAATCTCTGATACAGCAAAAACAAAAAAAGAAAGCAACACATATCAATTTGATTCTCAAAAGGAGAGAAAAGAGGAAAAGTACATGGTTTGTTTTTCTCTTCTCACAAACACATTTTTCTTCTCTCTCTCTCTCTCTCTCTCTCCCTGCTTTGATTCCCTTGCTGAGTTAGTTGAGGTAACAAAACAAACCCGAATCCGAAAATTCGTTATGTAACATAAACCCGAACCAAATCCGTTCGACTACCACCTCTACGAACTAGGTAAGATGAATGATGGGTGCAATTTTCCTAACACTGTGAGAAGCTAAATTGACAGGAAAGCTTATTTATCCTTTTGATGCCAGAAAGGGTAAACCAAATGGGCAATGTCTGTTTTTTCTCCTTTGTTTTTATTGTCCTTTTTTCTTAGAGGAGGGGTGTGGTGTGACTGGCAGATTCTTTTTGTTCTTTGCATGGATGAAGGAATCAAAGAATCTTACATTAGATTTTGGGACCCAACTGGCCCCATTTTTCTTATAAAGAAAGTAACCTTGAAAAGGTGAAACAAATCAGTCCATCTTAATAGATAACACAACCATAAACTGGGGGGTGAAAATAAGTAAATAACCCCATAGTATAAATTCTTCCCTGGAAATTGAACCAAAAGGACACACAAATGTGTACGTTTATCCCATTATAGGAGAATCTCAGGCCCTTTGTTTTCTTTTATACAGACTGGCATTAGGGCCGACAGCTTGACGTATATGGTACTCCATTTGGAATTTGCAACTTGAGTTTCACCTTACCAAACACACATCTACCATTATCATCCAAGCAGCACCTGCAGTAAAAACTCAATATGTTAGACCAGGTGTAGGCCAAGCTCAGACATGGCACAGAGTAGTTTTCAATATACTGCCACTTGATTGGTGTAAAAGCTTCCCATAGTTAATTGATGCACACTTTCTCCCAGTATGCAAGCAATCAACAGGGCTCCTTATGCTAAAAGATCCATAAAAAATATGTTCCAAAGGGAATGCTAGCTTTAAATCTGTAATCCAAATACAAGCAGACCTGAAAGAAAAGGAATTTCATACCAAAAAATAAAGAAATAAAGGGAAGCAACAATGGGCAACAAGAAACTATAAAAGTGAATTGATTCGGATTAATCTGCAGACTTCTTGAGCTACAGTCAAGAGTTAAACTACAGGAATCAAAACCAATGATTGATCTCCAAAGCATTTGCCATCTCAGTGCCATACATTCAGTTGGTCTGCAAAATTGATAAGCTGTTTTTCAGGATTCAATTTGATAAGGAAGATAAGATGCCAAGTGTTATTTTATTAAGGCAACCAGAAAAGCAATAAGGCAGTTTCAATTAATTAAAGAAGTACAAGATATGTCCAAGGTTTCTCTAGGATTGCTTGAATACATGCCCTTACCAAAGAAACATCCCCCAATCAGTTGACTAATTACAATTTTATAATTAGTTAGTTGGATACAATTCAGTGAGCATAGAATGGAAGGTCCACTGATGAGATTGTTACAATCATCATTCTGTTCAACAAAAAATAATTAACAATGAAATCAACATGGTGGACCGGCAAGTGGTAGGTCCATCTTCGCACCAACATAGGTTCTTCCTGAGTAAGCATCTACTTCTTCTCTCCTAGAGCTATAATCCATCAGTGGCAAGCTCATAGTTCATACTCGAAGAAAGGAATAAAATTATTGACAAGTTTTCATTATGTGTGGCCCGAATGTTTGAAAAACAAGAAAAGGAGAGCCATATGAGAACCTTTCTCTTTAACCAGCTGAGGTACTTGATGCTTTAATATATTCTATAACTGGTAAAGGAGATTCGGGGATGATGCCAACCCGGCCCCTGGTATTTTTAGGTCAGTAGAAGAAGGTCCAGTGAATCAAAAGTCATACAAACAAATGTGCCTCATCAATTATTGTTCTTTAAGGGACCCATGAGAAGAGATTTCATAAATCCAAAAGCAAAGAAGAAGATGAGATCATGAAAAGAATATGGCCTCAGGAATCTAGAAAAGTGAAACAAAAGGAACTAGTCGCCATCCAACTAAAAGATAATGGAAATTTCAGCTGAAATATTGTGTCAAGCATAGTCACCCCAACTGAAAATGACGTTTGCAATATGTCACAAATCAAATTTGTTTCTCCATATCATTAGGGTGATTGATTATTTTTACAATAAGAAAGTAACCAGCAAGAAACATCACATGTTCAAATGAGACAGTTGAATGTTTCAACAACATATCAATCTGTAAATAACATCAGTAAAGTAGAGGGGTAAAAAGGAGGTACAATGACAAGCACAGGCAGTTGAATATTGCTGATAAGGACACTGTTGTACCCTTCAAGCTGGATTCTTGTTTTGGTTGAGTTTAGTGGTAATTCATGTAACTATCTCATTTCCATAACTATTCAAGCCATGTTGGTGCTTAAATACTTTCTTGTTTTATTAAGGGTTCTTACTTTTCAATTTTCTACTTTCACTTGACAGAATTGTGTTCCAGAGGTTCAAGTCCATGTCCTTGTTTCTCTAAGAATGTGCACAAAGCTACAAAGGAAGAATAAGATTTAAATAAGAAGAAAGCAAAAGCAACAAATGCACCTGCAAAAAAGCGAACAAAATTTCAGTTATGGGAAACAAATTCTAAATTTGTTTGAAGGCATCTAATGACATATACATCTAACTTTTCATATTTTTAGAGAAAATTCTTCTAAATTCATATTCTAAGGCTGTGGAAGAAACAATAACCATGAATTCACTCCGCTTAAGTTTATGCAAGTTATGAAAGTTGAGAACCAGCGGTAAACAAACAGTACATAAATCCATCCTTCTCATATCCTCTTCCAATTTCTCATAATAATTTAAGTTGCATTCTTTAGGTGTTATAAACTTGGAAGCTGAACCTGGAAATGAACTGAATGCATGTTCCAGATATGAATAAATAAACAAGATTAAATTTTGTACATAACTTGATTAGACATGGAACTCAAAAGGACAATGTAATACTTATTTCACTTAAAACAATACTCCTATCATTCTAACCATAGGAGATACACCCTTTGCTGTATTTTCAATTTCCTACGGCTTCTTAGTTCTTAGTTCTTATCATCATAGATTATTAAGTAAAAAGAAGAATACTTTGTGGTAGTAAGCCTTTAGCCCCAGAAAGAAAATGGCAAAGGGAAGACAGAGCATTGGGTTGGAAAGGTAAGTGATGATAAAAATGTGGTTTTTGGTACAACCAAGTAATGTAAACAATGACATTGAGATTTCAGAGTTATAAAGCAAAGAAAAAGTAACAGTTTTTTCGAGCTTTACCGGTCAATGAAAGTGAACAAGTGTTGAGACATTTCAATGCTTTTCAAATATAATGTTAACACATGAAAATTTGAATAAAGCAAAAGCCTCCTGAATCCATGGGTGCGGCCGGATAAGCCATTGTTGATTCAACGCCGACCGATAAACATGAAACCGGTCAACGCATCACGGAGAGTTCATCATCGCCTTCATGGCAAAAACCAGCCATTTGACCTTTCAGGGTTTCGTAATGAAACTCAAAAGCCCAACAGCAGGTCTGTTTATGCCTTGATACCATACAATGGCCTGATCCAAAATACACCCTACCCTATCATTATCCATGATTAAAAAGAAAAACAAATTTGGACCGAATACTATAAAAGTTTTTTATAAATATCATTCTAGTTCAGTTTGTTTCATTCACAAACAACGTAAAAAAATTTAAATTTATTTAAGAGACTTAACGTCTTATCTCGTAATCCAATTAGTAGTTGATTATTAAATTACTTTTAATATAATACCTAAATTACTTACACCTCTTCTGCTCGTAAATCAAAAAAGAATAAAATGCTTAAATTCATGCTCTCCTAAATGTTACGGTAGCAATTATGCTAAACGAATTATAAATCAGTCGATAAATTTATTAAATTATTAATTTGAAAGAAATGTATTATATATGCAATGTCAATTATATAGGTTTACAAGATGCGGAACAAAGTTCAAAATCCTAGCCGTATAGCATAATTTTTTTTCTCGTATTTCTCTTCTTCTTCTTTTTTTCTTTGTTTCTCTACGACTAAAATGTGCTATTTTAATTATTTTGTCCATCTTTTTATTTTGGACCGTTAAAATGATTTAAATACGCACTTACAATTATAGTTTGTTGTTCATGGTTGAGTTGCAGTAATAATTGTATTATCAACGTGCCTTATTATAATGTGTATTTTTATATTGTTTGTTGATAGTTTTACCTTTCATCGTCGATATTTGGTGATATTTGTATATATCTTTTGTTTTAAATCTTTGGTTTGGATTTTTACCTTTTCCTTGTGTGGTCCTCTTATTATATCGAAATACCAATTTATTGTTTTAATGGTTATAGGAATATGGGGACAATATATGATGCACTAGAGGGAGAAACAAAATATTCCACAAGCACCTTAATTGCAAAGGTTAGAGATTTAGTTTAGGGGTTTAGAATTTAGAGTGTGTGGTTAGATTTTAGGGTTTAAGGTTTAGAGGTTAGAGTTTAGGTTTTATGGTAATATGGTAGGGATTTAGGTTTTTACCTATAACCCCTAAGTTCTAACCATAAACTCTAAATTCAAATCATAGTGCCTAAATTCTAAGCACATAAACCTAAACCTCTAAACTATGAACTCTAAACTGAATCCATAACTCCTAAAATTAGGGCGTCTGTGGAAACAAAATATTTCTACCGCCCGTGTATGATATAATTACCTTTAAATTATTTGTTTTTGTTTACTATAATACATATATTTATTGTAATTTTAGATATACTATTATTTAATAAAACCAGTGAATTTCAATTAAAAAAAAGATTATATAGGTTTGCAAGTTCATGGGAAGTTTAAGGCAGCCTTTTCTGGCCACTTCCTCTCGCCCGGGAAGTATCCAGAGTCCAGACAATTATAAAACCCCTTAAATAATTACAAACTATTCATAATAATTTTCCCCTGATATCACAGAGCGGCCTTGCATTTTACATGATGGAATCTAGATGGTGCTTACATCGCCTGCTGTTAAACTCTAACATGTTGCCATAAGTGCTATACGAAGAGAGCTTCTGTATCTGGGCTAAAAGATATTCCAGCTATCTCTCTAAAAATATCAATTTCTTACATTTAACATACTTGGACTTTCGTATTGAGAATATGATTTAAATTGTTGTTGTGATCGTATTAATGGTTGTGGTATTTTTCGTTGTTATAGACATAACAAATACTATTGCGGTCAGCCGGTTATTGTAGCCCATTATTTTTCACAATAACAATTTCAAATTGTGTCGTTACTGCTATATAGCGGCCGCTATTTAAATCCACGAAATTTGCAGGCTCAGCCATGGCCAGAAATCGACCGTTCAATGTGAACTTACACATCTTATTACTTCCAAGTTCCATCCTTCCCTTCAATACAGCAACGGACTTTGATATGTTTCTTATGTCCCACAATCATCGGTGAAAATTTAATAGTGAAAAGGTTTCTTTTAAGAAGAAGACAACTACCAATACGGACAACAAAGATCGGAGAACAAAAAAAATGAGGGTTTTAATGTTAGAATGGTGAAGTTTGGCGTGATTTTTGGTTAAACAAATAAATGATTCACATTCAGATGGACAAAATGAATTTGCTAAAATTTATGGAATTGATCGGCGGTCAATAGCGATAACTAGAGCCTGGAAGTGGTTTTGGTGTCTATTTAACTTTTCTAAAACGATATTGTTTCGATATCATCTATCATGTTAAATGCCGTTAATTATTTTATGGTTGAATGAACAAAATAAGAGTAAACGAAAATTGAGCAATTAAATTAAAAAAAAATTGATATCAAAATAAGAACGAGAGTAGAGTGGATTTGTAGTTTATCCTAAAAAGTAGTACAAGTTAAAGAGCAACAATTCAGATTATTAAATTAAAGTTAGTTCCAAAAGAGCTTTTAGATTAGATATGTTCCCGTGTAGTTGGCATGAATCCTGACTCCTGAGAAAGATTCTACAGGTGCTGGGAGTCGAGGATATTCGACAGTTCCCGACACCAAGGCAATGGATTCGAGAAGCTATGTTTGCATAATTTATGCAGTTCCATGAGAGAAAGGACAAGTTTCAAGTTGCATGCTTTTGTCTCTCTATGCCACATCATCATCATGCCGCTTCTATGATTATTTAACAAAACGAAACCAAGTTTTCCTCGTAAATTTTCATGATTTTATCCTCAAACATTAGTAAACAACATTACAATCTATACTTGTAAATGGAAACATGAAGCCTGCTTATTGTGTTCTTATCTGTGGTTTCTTCTCCATCTGATTTCTGTTTCTTCACCAAAGACATATATAATAACTCATGTAATACAAAAAGCTGGCCTGGAATGTCTATTTCAACACTCACCTTGGGCTTCCACTGGTCATGGCTTATCTATCTGGTTCAAAAACCATTGGAAGCATTTATAGTTATTGAAGGCAACATGCTTATTTATGATAATAATAATAATTGAGTAATACTTTCTAAAAAAATTGTTTTGAATTCATGGAAAAAGAAAGTATCAGGCTATGACTTGGAAAAGACTGATACAGAGACTATACCTACTGTCACCATCTGAAAAAAAAAAATCCTTTTTTATCTCTAATGGCCTCTCAGTTAGGTTGGAGCACTTGGAAAACCCCTTTATTCACGAGTCACGACTCCATTTGGCTCCTACTCCAAGAAAGTCAATGAAAGGTGGTGGAACGGTCTCACAGGGGCTGCGGTTGCTGCTGCTGCTCGCTCCCACTGATGATGAAGGTTCAACTTCAATGGCTGAAACTTGAGCTGTGGAATCTGTGATGCTTTGGGACTGTTGCATTGCTATCCTGTATATTTGGGGCTCTTCAATGGGCCTTTCCCAATATCTGGTATGCCTGAACATGCCCATTATGCTGCCATTGCTCTTAACATCTGAAAAAGTAGAGAAACTAGTTACATCAGTCAATGCCTGTAAAGCACCACAATGATTGAACACAAAACCTAAGCGTTGTTGTAACAAATTCGAGGCATTGTAGGTTACCAAAAAAGAAAACAATGAGAAACAGCACAGAAACCCAAATGAACAAAACTGCATCATAAGAGAAGCTTAAGAGTTGCACACCAGGGAAGAAATCAAAAGGTTTCTGCTGTGAGCAAAACCCATTATGATGAGGGGCATTCTTAACCCCACATGCATCAACAGCACCGTTGAAGGCTCCAAACTGATAGTGGGAGATAATGCTGCCTAGTCCTCCAAGTCCATTGGGCATATTGGGACAGTATTGGGGCGGCTCCGCTTTTGTTGCTGCTGCATCTCTGCAGACAAAGCTTGGAGTTTCTTCAATCTTTCTATAAACAGATTGACTCAGCCTCCCCCTCCGCCTCCTGTAGGCACTCGATTGTTCTCTATACTTCCTGGCCATAATCACATGCCAATGGTTCTTCACCGCATTATCAGTTCTTCCAGGGAACAACCTCGCTATCATTGCCCATTTGTTACCGTAAAGTCTATGAGCTTGCATTAGCCTCTCTTCTTCTTCTTCGGTAAAAGCTCTTCTGTTGATCCTAGGGTCCAACTGGTTAAACCATCTCAGCCTGCAGCTCTTACCTTCAAACGCCAAGAGACAAGAATCAGAACAAATGAGCCTTACTGCCTTAGCTTAAAACAAAGAATAAAATAATACTGTTTTCTCTTTTTTTCACTATTTTTACCTGATCTTCCTTCCAACTTCTCTGCTATAAGATTCCAGTTCTGAGGGCCATAAAGAGCAACAAGTTCCTTGAGCTTAGCATCTTCTGCAGGCCTCCAGTGGCCTCTGGCACAAAGCTTTGACTGTCCACTGTCTGATTCCTTGCCGCTTACCGCATTCTCTTCATTTAAGTTGGCATTGAGGTTAATGGTCGCATTCTCTTCATTTTCCCTTGAGGAAAAAACAGCACTTGAACCTACAGTGTCATAGTTCGGACCAAGAGAAAGACAACCCATGTCTGGGAAAACCATCCCCATAGAGGAACCAGGTGAAGAACAGGTTGAAGATTGACAGCCGAGACTATTCATGTGGTGTGGTGCATATAAAACAAAGTTGTTGCCCATGCCTCCATTTCCTCATCTGACAAATGCTGTTACACAACTGTTACAACGTTGCGTCACCTTCGTGCGCACATAATATTAAAACAAGAGAAGCAAGTTTGACAAACAGTGAGCAAAGATTAAAACTTGGAAACAGGCAAAAATAGATACAAGGGGTGGGTTTGTATACACAGCTGGTTAAGAAAGGGACTAAAAAAGAGAGCTTGAAGTAGTTAACCACCCTGACTGAACTAGTTTCCTTCTTTTCAACAAATCCAAATCATTCGCACGTGTATAAGTAAAGCTTTCTGTGTCTTTTTTTTTTCTCTCTCTCTCTCTTTCACTCTCTGATAGGAATGAGGGTGCTTAGGTTGTCCCACTCTGTAATAACAAGAAAGGCTTGATAATGTGGATGAGTAGACAACATTTTTTCAAAGACATAAATTTGAGAGCGTGAGACAAACAAGCCCCTATCAAATTTAACCTATCCTTTTCTTTAAGGTGAGTAAAACTCACTCGACTCGAAAAACGAAATTTATGACTCAATTTGAAAAAAAATAAAATGAATTTAAGTTGTAAAATAAAAATTTGAATAACTCAAATTTTTTAGTAATTAGTGGGTTGATTTTTAAGTTCGAGTCGAGTCCCACAATTTTTCCTGATATATATGTACCAATATAAAAAATATGAAGAAATATATGTCACATATAAAAAATGATGAAATATACATGCATATCTTATATGATTAGAAAAAGTCGTTTAAATTGGAATCAAACTATACTATAACATCGATAAATAATTACATTTAAATTTGTATATGAACTCGAAAATTCGACTCGACTCGAATGGGAAAAAAATTCAAATAAAGTTTGAGTTGTAAAATATGATGCGTAAACTCGAATAACTCAAAAAAATTTACTTGACTTGATCGAACGCTCACCCCTACTTCTTCTCTATGACCATCAAACATCAGCCAATTTTATGGTCGAGTCTAAAATGTTGCATGTCTAGGGTATCGTCAAAAAACTAAGTATCGATGCTTACAAAATAAGTATGAAAACTTGCAAAAAAAAAACTCAAAAAATCAACCGAAAATGTTATAAAAAAAGTTTAGCATTTTCAATTCGAGGACAAGTTTCGAAACTTACCGTCTTTTAGCGATTTTGATACTTGCTCGTATTGAGTAAGTTGGTAAGAAAGAAATAATAATAATTTACCGCGTTTTTTACACATAACTCGCTTTTAATAAGATGCGAATTTAAAATTCGCTTTTGATAAGATGCGAATTTGAACCACGTGAACTAAAAGAGAGTATTTTTTTCTAAACAATCAAATTTGAGGTTATTTTTCTAATTATTTATTAACAATAAAATATTTCTATAATAAAACCCAAATATCAGTCCTCTATACAAAGAAAGTAGTTTTTAAACTTGAGGAAAGGGTTAAACCTGAGTTTCAGTCAACCACATGAAGTTGAAACCAATAAGTTTTTACAGGATACATCTAGGGTGAGTAAAACTCGACTCGACTCGAAAAAATTGATATTTTTTTTTCAATTTCGAGTTATTCGAGTCGAGTTATTCGAGTTATTCGAGTCAACTCGATTAACTCGAAAAAATTTCGATTTCGAGTCGGTTTGGAATTTGCCCAACTCGAAAAACCGAATTTTACAGTTTTGCAATTTAGTCACCGATTTCATTTTTCTTCAATTCCTCCTTCATTTTAAGTCCATTTTTGACCAAATTTGAACCACGTATTCCTAAACCAGCATAGAACACGTATTTATCTTCAATTTATATTTTTAAAAATAAATTTCATATTTTTTCAATTCAGCCCCTTAACTTTGCATGATTTCCTCATTTTTTCAATATCTCCTTCGTTTTAAGTCAATTTTGACCAAAATTGAACCACATGCTCCTAAACCAATGTAGAAACTAGAATACCTATTTAGATTCAATTCATATTTTTGAATTAAATTTCCTACTTTTGTAATTTAGCCCCTCAACTTTGAATGTTTCCCATTTCTTTAATTTCTCTTTCGTTTTAAGTATTTTTTTACCAAAATTAAACCACATGATTCATTAACACTATATAATATCTATATAACTTCAATTCATATTTTTAACAAATTTATTCTTTTTTTTAATTTAGCCCTTTAACTTTATATTTTATTCAATTTGATCATTCAATTGAATTTTTTGTAATTTTTTTCTTTACATCAATTCATTGACTCATTTATACCCCCATCAGTACTTTATCCTCAAAAGTTCCTTATTTAAAAATAATATTATAAATATATTTTAGAAGTTTAGATGATATTTTTTTTATTAAATAACATTACAAATCTTACTTATGCATGTGAAAAATAATATGAAGAAATATATATATATATATATATATATATATATATATATATATATATGCATATCTTATATGAATAGAGAAAGTCGTTTAAATTGGAATCAAATCGTACTATCATGGTAAATAATTACAATTAAATTTGTATAGAAACTCGAAAACTCGACTCGACTCGAACTCGACTCGAATTTCATAAACTCGACTCCAATCGAAAAAATTTCAAATTAAGTTCAAGTCGTAAAATATGACGCGTCAACTCGAATAACTCGAAATTTTTTACTCGACTCGACTCGCTCGAACGCTCACCCCTAGATACATCATTCAGGACAAAAATCATCTGTTTCTTTTTTTTATTTTTTATGCATTAACCCTAAAAAATTAAATTTTAAACTCTAAGTATAAATTCTACACTTTAAATCTTAAAAATTCACCATACCTCTAATTTTCTATACCTTAATCTTAAATCTTAACCTAAACATAATTTTTTAGTGTTGAGACATAAATAAAGACATTGTGAGAGGGCAGGCGATTTACATTCCATACAAGCCTTTCCTTTCCATACTAACTAAAGGGGTAAAAAAATTATTGGCGTTTTTATCCAAATATTTCATATTTTATGGTATTTACTCATTTGACTCTTTAAAAAAAATTAATTTCCAATTTGGCACACTCTTTTCAGGAACTCGTCTGTCTGGTATGGCAAATTTTATGTATTTTTATTTTTTAATGAAACTCACCTGGATTGTATGTTAAATTTTATATGTTTTCATTTCTTTATTGAAAACTAATAACGAATATCTCATGAAACTCGTCATACCATTCAGGGGAGTTCAAAGAAAGAGTGCTACATTGAAAATCAATAATTTTTTGAATGTCAAGTTCATAAATAATATAGAAAATAGCATATTTGGATAAAAGTACCAAAATTATTGTAAGATTTTTTTATCATTTTTATGTTAGAAATATGTATTACTAAATTGGTATCGTTATAAAATTTGTTTTCTTTAAATAAAATTAAATGTTTTATTATTATTCTATAAACTGGCGGTGAAAACTAAAAGTTTTCATAAGCGCCTTAGTTTTATGGTTTAGGGGTTTAGTTTAGGGTGTAGAGTTTAGGGGTTTAGGTATAAGGATTTAAAATTTAGGGATAGTGGTTAGAATTTAAAGTTTAGGATTAGAATTTAGGGTTTAGAGGTCAAGTTTAGTTTTTAGGGTAATATGGTAAGGGTTTATGTTTTAATTTATAAACCCTAAATTATAACCATAAACTATAAATTTCAACAACACCAATCCCTAAATTCAAAACCCATACACTCAAACCCCTAAACCATAGACCCTAAACTAGGTCTCTAAACCCTAAAACTAAGGTGCTTGTGAAAATTTTTAGTTTCCACCGCTAGTGTATCAAATAATTACCCTTAAAAAATTAATTTTTTAATATTTAGTTATATTTAAAGTTATAAATAATACAAAAAATAAAGTAAATTAAAAATATGAATAATTTATTAAAACTATATATTAAACCAATGATTTGATTTTGATAAAACAACGACTTAATTGTAAATAAATAAATTTTTAAGGTACTTAAAATTACTCACAAATTGACAAGCATTCAAACTAAAATAATTTTTTAAGTTAATTGTTTTTAAACTCACTACAAAAAAATGCCCTATACCGACAGACACAAATCCGTCAGTAAAACACCAAAAATCCGTCGGTATAGGGTCTAAATCTTTTTACCGACGGACAAAAAGGAAATTCCGACAGACAAAGTGTCGTCGGTAGTACGCTTGTCGGTATAAAGTTATACCGACAGACGAAACCGTTGGTATAGATATTCTGACCCTATACCGACGGACAGAACCGTAGGCATAGGTATTGGCTACCCCGACAAATTAGGGTATATATTCCGACGGATTTTATTCGTCGGTATATATTATAGCTTTTACTAACGGTTTGTCCGTCGGTATAGGTTCTACCTGTACTGACGGTACGACCGTCGGTATAGGTTCTATCCATATCTTTACTGACGCTTGTGTCCGTCGGTATAGGTATTATGTAAGATCTCTATAAAGTATTTATACCGACAGTTATTTCGTCAGTATAGGTGTAATTGGTATTTATTTGTTTTTTTAAATATTAATAATTATTAATACATTCCATTATTTTTATTTAATATTTTTTTATTTTAAATATTAAAATTAATAAAACTATTAAAACAAAAATCATTTCATTTTTTAAAGAGAAAATATTCAATTTAATGTTCAAATAAAAAAGTATTTAATACATAATAAGCAAAACATGTACGTACATATTTCAAAATATATATATTTTTTAACCTATACCGAGATAGAGGTACTTGTTGCCGAACACTCTTCCAATGCGAGCTTCCCATCTCCCATTATGATGATGTTCGAAATATTTTTTAACCTCAAAAACAAGGACCTCTTGGTAGTCCGATTTCTCCTTGAATAAAATGCTTTCAACTTTCAGAGAATGTGCTTCTCCTGCAGCAAAAATTTCAAACATTGTGCAATGTGTAAGAGGTATTCTGTTGAGTGGATCGCAAGATTGATATTGACCAAGATGGGGGTGAATTGGAAATTTAAAGGTTTTGAGGTGGAAATTGCAAATTGAAAATAATTGACAAGGGATTTAGAGTGGTTCAAGTTCCAAATGAACTCTACATCCACTACCTTAGCTTCACTAAGGATTTGCAACAATTCCACTAAATTGATCTTCCCCTTTTCTAGGACAAGGAGGCAACCCTTTACAATTTCGGTTGATTTTTCTACCCAAAAATCAACCCAACCCTCACACAAGTGAACAAAGAAATTTGATGGCTAAAAGGTATCTCTCAATACAAAAATTAGCCCCAATACAAGCACTCAACCCAATTGAACAAAATATGAATGCAGATTACAATTGGGATTTTTACACAAAATGGGATTTTTGCACAATTGCTTGAATTTGATGTTTGGATGTTTGCTTTAGGATCAATAGTTGTTGCTGGTGCTTTTAGAAGTCTCTTTTATACCTTCTCATTGAATTCTAGCCGTTGTGGTTGTTGCACTCATCAATAGAGCCGTTGGGGATGTTATCTCACCACCATAAATGCAGTCTGCAACAACCCGTTTCGAAACGTGGGGTACCTGTTTCGAAACGGACTAAAATAGAAAGAGCCGTTGGGGTGCATTTAAGAGCCCGTTTCGAAACGCCTTAGGGCTGTTTCGAAACACCTTTGCCACTGTCAAGGGTCGTTTCGAAACGGTCTTAGCCCGTTTCGAAACACCTTAACGGTTTTCAGAAAATCAGTTAAAAACAAGTTCAACGGTCTTATTTTCAAATTAAACTTAAGATATGTTTCGAAACGATTTGGATCCATTTCGAAACGGATTTGCTACTGTCAAGGGTCGTTTCGGAACGACCATAGCCCGTTTCGAAACACCCTATTTATCTTTAAAATATTCAGCAAAAATATCTCAACCGTTGGCCTTTTTCAAATCAAATATGAAGAACAGTTTCGAAACGAGACATACCGTTTCGAAACGGGGTCAAGTGTTTCGATACACGTTTCGGAACGGTGGTCGACAGTGATGAAAACGTTTCGAAACGCCTGAGGGCCGTTTCGAAACAGGAGCTTGAAAATCACTGTTTTAGCTTGAAACACTTAGAAAAATATTTGAAAAACTTTGTTTTTAACTTGGGCATAATCTTAAAGTTATATAGGGATATTTTGAGGACTTAAAATTCGTTTTGTCATTTTCAATTTAGTCCTTAGGTTTTTAGTTATATTAAAATATTTGTTTCACAATCTCCCCCTTTTTGATATAACAAAACCAAAGTTAGAATTTTTGAGAATTTTGAAAGTTTTGAAAATATTCTAACTCCCCCTTAATTTAAGATAGGTTTTTAAAAAAAATGTTTAACTTGAAATCCAAGTTGTAAAGCTTTAAAAACCTTTTAAAATTTAAAACGAATTTTAGTTTGTGGCTCTTAAATTTCTTCTCCCCTTTTTGTTAGATCAAAAAGAATAATGAAAGCTCATAGAGAAGACAAAGGATTAGTACCAATAAGCATTAATATGCAACCATAATATTAATTCATAATATCAAAATATCCAAAACATAAGCCAACATTAAGTTCAACATAAAATCCCAAATAAAAAGCCAAAAGCATAGGTTCCTAAAACATAATAAAACATAAAGATGCAATCTTAATCCTAAAATGCATAGATAATATGATATGATATGATATGAAAATCCTAGGCCTCGTCATCATCATCCGAAGAATCATCATCGCTCTTGGCTTGAGAACGGTGAAACTTCATCCATTGCCCATAGAGCGTAGAGAAGGATAGATCCAAGTTTGAGTGGGAAGTCTCAAGAGTATGAAGACGATCCTCGACATTCTTCAAACGATTGTCCATAGATTCAAAACCCGAAGCAATGCGAGTGTCCAAAGCATTGAACCGAGTGTCCAAAGCATTGAACCGCTCAGTAATGAGAGCCGTGAGAGCTTCATTGTTTGCAACTTGAACTTGCGGTGGAGGAGCAACGGGAGGAGGAACGGCTTCTCTATCAATTCTTTCCCAAACATCATTCACATATGTAAACCTGGACTTGCGAAGGGATGACTCACCAATCTTGGTCTTGCGAGGTTCCGGAGAGTCGTAGGAACAATCGATGCCAAGATCATGAAAGATGTAGCTCAAGAGTATGCCATAGGTAAAAGACTTCAACTCATTTGTGTCAATAAGCTTGATATTATTGACTATTTCGGCAAAAATTATTTTAGGCACATTAGGGCGCTCACCCTTACGGAAACACTCAAGCCAAAAATGATCAGTTTGACGGATATGAGAGTATTTACCTCCGGAAGGTCGAATGAACCAAGAAACCATCAAGTGAAGAACGCGATCGTGCACATCCAAAGTAAGTGCCTTACCGGTGAAAGTACCAAAGTGGCGTTCATCCTCAAGACCCTCATCCTTAAGTTTAAAAATAGACTCCAAGAGAGCAACATTGACAACAAACTTTTTGCCCAATAAAGAAGATTCAATTCCTATAATCTCAGTTTTGGACTCATCATAAATAAAGCGAGCATTAGAGTAGAAAAGGAGTACCATGTGTTTGTAGCGAATATCAGGAATGCTCAAGAACAAGATAAGATTCCACTCGCTCAAACGGTCGAGATAACGGAATAGGAATCGCTCGGAGTTGAGGAAGTCAAGATCAATGACGCGTTCTTTACGAATTTCGAAATCCTTGACATAAGAGAAGCGAGCACGCATCTCCGGAGTTTTAAGGGATTTCTGAAAAAGCAAAGTCAGATTCGGACGAACGCTCGAATCACCGGTTTGAACGGCCTTGCGCTTTTTGTTAGCTTGATCCGCCATCTAAAAACATTAAGCAAGTATATTTTAAAAT
This sequence comes from Hibiscus tridactylites, assembly GCA_958450335.1. Taxonomy (NCBI): domain Eukaryota; kingdom Viridiplantae; phylum Streptophyta; class Magnoliopsida; order Malvales; family Malvaceae; genus Hibiscus; species Hibiscus tridactylites. Next base: position 82,905,106 of record OY288276.1, read on the forward strand.
TAAGTGTATGCATTGATATATAAAATCAATCCAATAATAAATCCCACTTAGGTTTTTGAAACAAAATTAAAAAAAATAAAAAAATAGTTAAAAAAAGACGACTGAAAAAATTTATATTCGAATCAAAAATTTTGAGATTTTGAAATTTTTTTACAAGATATGGAAAACCCACAAAGTAAAAACTATAATGTATACAAAAATAAAATTTTCTAACCTAAGATTCGAACATAAATTGAAAGAAAAAGAAAATATTAAAAATTACCTTAGTTTGGGATTTTGGATGATTTGATGAAAATCCTTGCACAATGTTGATGAAACTTGCTTAGACTTGAGTTTTAGAGTAAAACCCCTCACAATTTTGTGAAAATCAATGAGTTTGAGAGGGTATTTATAGAGAGGGAAGCGGTTTAGGGTTTTAAGAGTTTTGATAAAAAGTAAATTTTAACATTAAAAGCCCTAAATAAAACAATCCGCGATTCCGTATCGGAACGGTCAAGACCTGTTTCGAAACGGGACGACTAGGGTTTGACCGTCTTGAGACCATAGACTGACCGTTTCGATACGGTGTTGACTGTATCGAAACCCTGTTGACCCGTATCGGAACACGTTTCGATACACCCCTTGGCAGTAGCAAAAACGTTTCGGAACGCTTTTGAGGCGTTTCGAAACGCCCTTCTCTCAGAACAGGATTTAAGGTATCCGTATCGAAACAGGGTCACCCGTTTCGATACACCTGGGCCTGGAAGTGCAGAAAAGGCTCTAAAAGTGCAGAAAAATGAAGTTTTAAGAGGCCTAACATGCATAAATGTTATGAATGAGCAAGCAAAACATATTCAAGCATAAACATACTCCCCCTAACTATAGGCATGGATGAAATTAGGAGTTTAAACACATCAACATGGCATTTCACAAAATCAAGCATATTTAAGCACAAAAGAGGTCCTAAAAGGTCAAGATAGGCTAGCTAGACCTAACTCTCTCCTAAGGGACCAAAAACGCTCTTTGTCTAAGGGTTTTGTAAATATGTCCGCTAATTGATTCAAGGTGTCTACGTACTCTATAATCACATCTTCCTTAAGGACATGATCTCTAATGAAATGATGCATTATTTTTATATGTTTGGTTCTAGAGTGTTGGATGGGATTTTTGGTTAAACATATTGCACTAGTGTTGTCACATTTTAGGGGTATGGTTTCAACTTTAATTCCATAATCTAAGAGTTGTTGCTTCATCCAAAGAACTTGAGCACAACAACTCCCTAAGGATATGTACTCGGCTTCGGTGGTAGATAAGGCTACACTATTTTGTTTCTTAGAGAACCAAGATATGAGCATACTACCTAAGAATTGACAAGTTCCCGAAGTACTTTTCCTATCAATTTTGCAACCCCCATAATCCGCATCCGAGTAAGCATGAAGGTTGAAGGTAGAGTCTCTAGGATACTAAAGACCTAAACAAAGAGTGTCTCTAAGGTATCTAAAGATTCTCTTAACGGCTATAAGGTGAGACTCTCTAGGACTAGCTTGAAACCTAGCACACAAGCAAACACTAAACAAGATATCCGGTCTACTTGCGGTAAGGTAAAGCAAAGATCCAATCATAGAACGATAAAGTTTAGAGTCAACACACTTACCTCCTTCATCTTTGTCAAGCTTTGTAGATGAGCTCATAGGAGTGGCTTGAGGCTTTGCATTCTCCAAGCCAAACTTCTTGAGCATATCCTTTATGTATTTTGCTTGGTTGGTGAAGGTGCCATCCTTCTTTTGCTTGATTTAGAGTCCCAAAAAGAATGAGAGCTCCCCCATCATGCTCATCTCAAATTCACCTTGCATTAACTTAGCAAACTCTTGACAATGACATTCATTAGTAGAACCAAAAATAATATCATCAACATAAATTTGAACTACTAAGATGTCATTTTTATACATTTTTATAAAAAGTGTAGTATCCACCTTACCTTTTTCAAATCCTTTTTCAATAAAAAAATTTGAAAGCCTTTCATACCAAGCTCTAGGAGCTTGTTTTAAACCATAGAGAGCTTTGGTAAGTTTGAAAACATGATTTGGAAATTTTGAATCTTCAAAACCCGGTGGTTGTTCCACATACACTTCTTCATTTATAAAACCATTTAAAAATGCGCTTTTAACATCCATTTGAAAAAGCTTGAAATTATGATAACATGCATATGCAAGCAACATCCTAATGGCTTCCATTCTAGCTACGGGTGCATAGGTTTCATCAAAATCTATTCCCTCTTCTTGAGTGTAACCTTGTGCTACAAGTCTAGCTTTATTTCTCACAATGTTACCACTCTCATCTAGTTTGTTCCTAAAGACCCATTTAGTTCCTATTGTAGATTGATTACTAGGCCTATCAACTAATGTACATACATTACTTCTCTCAAATTGATTTAACTCTTCTTGCATAGCCATAATCCAAAAGTCATCTTTCAATACTTCTTTTATATTTTTAGGCTCTATGCATGAGATAAATGCAACATGGTTCATTAATCTAAGAGAAGAACGAGTGGTTACCCCCTTGGATGGATCACCCAAGATTTCACCATCTTTGACATAGTTCAACTCCCTTGGGTAGCTCACTTCCTTTTCCTCAATAGCCAAGTCCTTCAAGGCTTCAAGAGGTGGATCTTGTGTGTCTTCTTCTTTTGTTGGAATCTCATCATCCTTTGAAGTTTGACCTCCATCAAAGGCATTTATGATTCCTACATCATCATCATCACAAGAATCCTTCATAGGAAGGAGGTTATCATCGAATACAACATGAATAGATTCTTCTACTACTAAAGTTCTTTTGTTAAATACTCGATAGGCTTTAGAGGTTAAAGAGTAACCTATAAAAATGGCTTTATCACTTTTTGCATCAAATTTACCTAAGTTATCTTTTCCATTATTTAAAACAAAACACTTGCACCCAAAAGGGTGGAAATAGCTAATGTTAGGCTTTTAGATTTTAAAATCTCATAAGGTGTTTTCTTTAAAATTGGCCTAATCATTACTCGATTTACAATATAACAAGCGGTGTTTGTGGCTTCCGCCCAAAAATATTTAGGTAAATTATTTTCACAAAGCATAGTCCTAGCCATTTCTTGTAAAGTTCTATTTTTCCTCTCAACTACCCCATTTTGTTGAGGAGTTCGAGGAGCCGAAAAATTATGGCTAATACCATTTTCATTTAAAAAATCTTCAAACCCTAAATTTTGAAAGTCGATTACATGATCACTTCTAATATGTGAAATTCTAAGTTCAAGATCATTTTGGGTTAGTTTTGAAAATGTGATGAATTTTTCCAAAGCCTCATCTTTAGTACTTAAAAAGAGAACCCAAGTAAATATAGAAAAATCATCAACTAGCACAAAAGCATAAGATTTACCACCCAAGCTCATAGTCCTAATTGGCCCAAATAAATCCATGTGAATTAGTTGTAAACATCTACTAGTGGAAACATCATTAATGGATTTAAAGGAAGACATATGTTGTTTACCCTTTGAGCATGCATCACAAATTTTATCATTTGAAAATTTTATTTTGGGTAAACCTCTAACTAGATTTAGAGAGACTAGTTTTTCCAAAACACTTATGCTAGCATGTCCTAGCTTCCTATGCCATAACCATGCATCATTTTCATTTTGAGCAACTAAGCATGCATGAGATGTATGAATGTCATCTAGATGCACCATGTATATATTCCCTATGCGATGACCTATGAGCATAATGTTATTAGATTTAATGTCTATAATTTTGCATCCATTTTTATCAAACAAAAAATTAAATCCTTTATCACATAATTGACTTATGCTCAATAAATTGTGTTTAAGACCATCGACATATAAAACATTTTCAATGAGAATAGTAGAGTGATTACCTATGGAGCCAATACCTTTAATGTGGCCTTTGGAGTTGTCACCAAATGTTACTACTCCTCCACTTTTTGGCTTTAAATCCATGAATCGACTCTTGTCTCCGGTCATGTGTCTCGAGCATCCACTATCAAGGTACCATGAGTTTTGACTTTGTGCTTTGGCCCTGTAGCAATGCTCCCCCTACAAACAAAGATATTAAACTTTGGTTTTTGGTACCCAAATCATTTTGGGTCCATGAGTGTTAGCTCCCAAAACCTTGGTTCCCTTAGGAATCCAAGATGACATAGCAATAATATTATTAGATTTTACAAGTTCCTTAGGAACCCATACACTTCTAATTCTTTTAGCTCTACTATGTCTAGGGTAGCTACCATGTTTGTAGTAGTTAGTCTTTTTCTTAGGTTGGTGTGTTCTAGAGGATTCTCCTACTTCATGCTTGACACTACCAACATTTTTTAAAGACTTTTTGAGCTCATTTAGCTCACCCAACACCTTTTGGTGTTCACTATTACATTGAGATAAAAGGTTATTAAGATCAACATTTTCATCTTGAAAGAACTTTAGTTCATCTTTTAATCCTAATATCTTTTTCTCAAATTTTGAATTAGCTTGAGTGAGTGAGTCATTTTTCTCATTTAGTTCTAAAATGATTTTCTTGTTTTTAATGACCGACTCTTTAAACTTCTCAACTAATTCATCATATACCTCTTGTAACTCATCATATGCATCATTTAACTCTTCATATGAAAAATCTAAAGTAGATGAGTTAGAGGTTACCAAGGAGGAATCTTCCTCAAGTGCCATGAGACAAAGATTAGCCACTTCTTGTTCGTCATCCTCCGATGACTCCTCATCACTCCAAGTAGCAAGCTTGGATTTGAGTCTCTTCTTCTTCTCAAAGCCCTTCTTCTTGAGTTGAGGGCACTCCGAACGGATGTGGCCGAGTTGTTTGCACTCAAAGCAAATGATAGGATCCTTTCCTTCTTCTTTGTTCTTCCCTTTGAAGTCCATCTTTCTTTGGATTTTTCTTCCCCTGTTGGACCTCATGAAACGTGAGAACCATTTGGCTATCATAGCCAATTCTTCAAGTTCATCCTCATCACTAGATGAGCTCTCATCAAGTTGTGAAGCTTTAGCCTTGAGAGCTATTCCCATCTTCTTCTTCTCAACCTCAAGCTTCTCTACCCTTTTCTCTTCTTTCTTCTTCTCATTTTCCCTTCCTTGCTTCATGATCTCATGAGTAAGGAGAGAACCCACAAGTTCATCAAGCTTCAATGTTTTCAAGTTCTTTGCTTCGATGATAGCGGTTCTCTTCCCATCCCACGACTCGGGAAGTGAATAGAGTAGCTTCCGGACAAGTTTGTCTTCCGGTGTGATCTCTCCAAAGCCCTTTAGACCATTGACAATCGTGGAGAATCGATCAAACATCTTTGACACCGTCTCATCGGGCTCCATCTTGAAATTTTCATAACTAAGATTGAGAATTCCAATCTTAGTTTCTTTAACGTCATTGGTGCCTTCATAAGTGGTCTCAAGAGTGTCCCACACTTCTTTGGCACTTTCAATTGATGAGACCTTTGAGTAGATGTCCGGACCGAAAGCACAAAATAACATGTGGAGAGCTTTATCATTGACTTGAATCTTTTTCCTCTCCTCTTCACTCATCTCCACTTTCTTCTTTAACACCATCTTGCCTTCACCGTCTTGCTTCAATGGTATGTATGGCCCATCCTCAATGAAATCCCACACAAGATAGTCATTTGACTTGATGAATAGACGCATTCTATTCTTCCAAAAAGAATAGTTATCACCGTTGAAGAAGGGAGGCTTTGTGGTCGATTGTGACTCGTACATGCCGGAACCGGAGGTAGAAGTCATCTCTTGATATTTTGATGATCACACTCTTCCAAGGAACTCCTCTTGTGGTTGTTAATCCTCAAAGAGTTAGGCTCTGATACTAATTGTTGAGTGGATCGCAAGATCGATATTGACCAAGAGGGGGTGAATTGGAAATTTAAAGGTTTTGAGGTGGAAATTGCAAATTGAAAATAATTGACAAGGGATTTAGAGTGGTTCAAGTTCCAAATGAACTCTACATCCACTACCTTAGCTTCACTAAGGATTTGCAATAATTCCACTAAATTGATCTTCCCCTTTTCTAGGACAAGGAGGCAACCCTTTACAATTTCGGTTGATTTTTCTACCCAAAAATCAACCCAACCCTCACACAAGTGAACAAAGAAATTTGATGGCTAAAAGGTATCTCTCAATACAAAAATTAGCCCCAATACAAGCACTCAACCCAATTGAACAAAATATGAATGAAGATTACAATTAGGATTTTTACACAAAATGGGATTTTTGCACAATTGCTTGAATTTGATGTTTAGATGTTTGCTTTAGGATCAATAGTTGTTGCTGGTGCTTTTAGAAGTCTCTTTTATACCTTCTCATTGAATTCTAGCCGTTGTGGTTGTTGCACTCATCAATAGAGCCGTTGGGATGTTATCTCACCACCATAAATGCAGTCTGCAACAACCCGTTTCGAAAAGCGGGGTACCTGTTTCGGAACGGACTAAAATAGAAAGAGCCGTTGGGGTGCATTTAAGAGCCCGTTTCGAAACGCCTTAGGGCTGTTTCGAAACACCTTTGCCACTGTCAAGGGTCGTTTCGAAACGGTCTTAGCCCGTTTCGAAACACCTTAACGGTTTTCAGAAAATCAGTTAAAAACAAGTTCAACGGTCTTATTTTCAAATTAAACTTAAGATATGTTTCGAAACGATTTGGATCCGTTTCGAAACGGATTTGCTACTGTCAAGGGTCGTTTCGGAACGGCCATAGCCCGTTTCGAAACACCCTATTTATCTTTAAAATATTCAGCAAAAATATCTCAACCGTTGGCCTTTTTCAAATCAAATATGAAGAACAGTTTCGAAACGAGACATACCGTTTCGAAACGGGGTCAAATGTTTCGATACACGTTTCGGAACGGTGGTTGTTGAGTGTGTAAAAGTTCTATTATTTACACCCTTTTAACCCATATTTCTACTGCATTCAAGCATCATTGCATTGCATTTAGGCCAGTTTACAGTAAAACATCACAAATTCACTAAAGGCACAGATTCTACTAAAAGATGGCTGATTTTGCAGGTTACTGCCATGGTTGATGAAGAAGGCAGGCGTAGGGCAGCGAAGCAGAAGAGTTGAACTGGACAAGCAGACGATAAGGACGAAGCTGCCATGGACCTGTCGTGACAGCAAGGTGACAGCAGCCTTATGAAGAGGAAAAGTCAAGTGGACCTCGATAGATAGAGAAAAATCTGCTCGTCTGTCGTGTGAAAGCCAAATATTTTTCCAAGCCCCGGATCAAAAGATATGTCAAGCCAAAGCTCAAGGAGAGGAATCCCCATGAAACAAGGAGGCGGCTGAAAAGTAGGAATCCTTAGAGATTAAGCATTTAATAGAATCTTACTTTTCATTAAAGTTGTAATCCTTGTTAACTTAGGATACTTGAGCCCAAAGCTTATATAAGGGCATAGTTTTAACCTAGGAGACATATACCCCATAACCGATAACCTAAATCCCCCTGCCGTTTACCCGCCGTCGTTATGTTCTAAAAACCCCCTAGGGCCACGGGTTGTTTTGTAAAGTAGTTGCAAGGGTTGTTTTGTTTTAGGATTTTCCTAGTTCAATAAAATAAACTTCAAGTTCTCTTATTTCGGTTTTAATATCTTGCAAGAGCATCGGGAGAGCATTGTGAGGTTATCCATTTACTTAGCATCGGGAGAGTTAAGTATACGAAAGAGATAAGAGCGCGTTCTCTAGTTTATAGTTGAACCATCTCGTGCCTAGGGATAAGGCGAGGTTAAGTGGCTAAGGAAGAATTCATACACATCGGTGTTCATCCTTCGATTCACGCCGGGAGGTATCATCAAAGACGTGATCATCGACAGACTTGGACCTAGGGATAGGCCAAGGCAGATCTGGGATTCTTGCCAAACTTGGAGTACGGAGTTAGTGTGTTCGCTGCCGCAACAACTAACGGACAGCCGCCGCGACAGGTGCTGTCAGCGACGGGCGCGACGACAGAACTGGAAATCCTATGCATTACAATACCTGCACTACTAAGCAATTCAATACCAGCCCATTCTCTCTATCTTGATATTCCAACTCTTTTATTTACGTTTTTACTTTATTATTTTCGTGACAACTTTTTAAACTATTCCCTTTACTTCGTGCAGTGAAATAAGGTGAAGCTATTAGCCCAATCCCTGTGGAGACGATATCCGATACTTCGTATCACTTACTACTTGCGTCGTGTACACTTGCACTACAATTGCGATAGACTATTTTACACGCAACAAGTTTTTGGCGCCGTTGCCGGGGATTGGCAACATAACTACACCTTTCTTTTATTGCACTTTTTATTTTTGTTTTTCTTTTAATTTTTCTTTTTCTATTTTTCGTTAGTACTTTCAACTCTTGCTTTTCACGAGGTTCTCTTGTTTATGCGCAGATCCAAAAGAGGCGAAGATCCTGAGTATAAATTAGATCCGGAAATCGAACGTTCCTTCAATCTCAAGAAACAAATTCGCTACCTTTTAGACAAAAACGAATACCTCGAGGAACAGCTAGAGAAGATGGGCCATAACCAACCTACCGGCGGTCGCATACCACCCCTTGGCGATAACCACCCGCCTGTTGGTGACCCGCCCGCAGCAGATGGACGACGGTCATGTCGTGACTACATGTTGAACGATCATGTAGAGCTGGAAACCACGCTGCCGGATATTGATGTTGATAACTTTGAGCTTAAGCCTGTCATGTTTAGTATGATCAACAATGCCGGGCAGTTTAGTGGTGCTGCAACAGAGGATGCTAGAGAGCATCTCAAAACGTTCCAGGAGATCTGTGGTTCGTTTAGACTGCCAGGAGTTAGTCCGGAGATACTGAGGCTTCGATTATTTCCTCATTCATTGAGGAACAGAGCTAAAACTTGGTGGAATAAACTAACACCGGGTTCAATCGTAACTTGGGCAGATCTAACTCGTGAATTTTTATCTCGTTTTAATCCTTCGCATTTATCTGAGCGATTACGTAACGAAATTGCTACTTTTCAACAGGAAGATGACGAGCCGATGCACGAGGCCTGGGACAGATTTACTACTCTTCTTCGAAACTACCCAATGCATGGATTCCCCGTCTGAAATCAGGTTACAAAGTTCTATAATGCTGCCAACCTACAAACTCGCATCCGAATTGATTCTGCAGCAAATGGGTTACTATTGGATAAGGATCCGGACGAGGCATTGCAAGTTTTGAAAAACCTGGCCAAGAATGAGGAACAGTTTCCGACTGCAAGAAGAGGGGGTAAACGGGTACTTGCTGTCAAGGATTACGAAGCCGACAACACGATGAAATCACAGGTAGCCTTCCTTACTAAAGCAATGAAAAGGTTATTGAATGATGATAGTTTACAAGGATTTGCTGTTGAGGAAGTATGCGATATATATGAGGGAAATCATAGTAGGGATGAGTGTCCAATAAATGTAGAAGAGGGGAAATATGTTGGAAATTACAAGCCAAATTATAATTCCAACAACTATAATCCCAATTAGAGGAAGGATCCTAAGTTTTCATGGAGTAATCCCAACAATGCCCTGAATCCTCAAGCACATAATCAGAATCAGGGAGGTCCTAGACTGTTGACGCGACAGCAGTTGCCGCAGAACCTGCCGCCGCCGCAACAACAGCAGCCACCAGCTGCCACGAGTAGTATACTGGAACAGACTCTGGCCACTTTTATGTCTCAAACAGGTACTTACATTGAAAATATGAATCAGTTTGTCAAGAAAACAAAGAATTTCATGGATAAGACGGAGATGAGGATGACAAATCATGAGGCTACTTTAAAATCTCTGGAGACACAAATGGGTCAGGTGTCACAACATATTAAGCCAAGGCAGAATGGAGGATTCCCTAGCAATACTGAAAATGCTAGACCACCCACACATGAGCAATGTAAGGCGATTACTACTAGGAGTGGGAAGAAGCTACCAGGGCCAGAAAAAGCTGAAACAAAAAAGGAACCTGCCTTAGATAAACCTGCCGAGGAAGCTGCCCCGACAGGTGATAAACAGACTGCTGCCGATGAGCCTGTCACGACAGCAGAAGCGACAGAGGAGAAAAAAAGATGAATATCGTCCTCAGATTCGCATGCAGTGGGAAGGACGCATTGCTGATTACCGTCCCCCACCACCCTTCCCTCAACGGATACAACAAGCTAAGCATGAATCTCAACTTAAAAAGATTTATGATATTTTTAAGCAGGTTCATATTAATATTCCATTGTTAGATGCCGTTAGGGAGATGCCCGGTTATGCTAAATTTCTCAAGGATGTTATGTTGAAAAAATCTGAACTTGGGGAATTCGAAACGGTAAAGATGAAAGAAGGTTGCATGAGCATTCTTCATCGGCAGCCACCCCAGAAAAAGAAGGATCCGGGGAGCTTCATCATACCTTGTGTAATCGGAAATAAATTCGTGGGTAAGGCACTTTGTGATCTTGGTGCTAGTGTTAATCTAATGCCCAAATCTGTTTTTCAGAAATTAGGTATTGGGAAGGCGCGGCCCACGACAGTAACTCTGCAGCTAGCCGACCGCTCTTACGTTCACCCCGAAGGAAAAATTGAAGATATTTTGGTAAGAGTGGATAAGCTTATTTTTCCTGCTGACTTTCTTATCTTAGATTGTGAGGCAGACGAAAATGCACCAGTCATCCTTGGGCGACCCTTCTTAGCCACGGGAAGATCACTGATTGATGTGGAGAAAGGAGAACTCACCATGCGCGTAAACGATCAAGAGATTAAGTTGAATGTTCTCCAAGCGATGAAACATGCTGATGTGGACGAAGAATGCAAGGCTATCATTGAGGTGACCGTTGATCACCCCTGCATCAGGTCAGGCTGTCATGATATAAAATTTGGTCACTGCTGCGACAGCCACTTGCAGGCCTGTCACGACAGCAACGACGACAGCACCGACGACAACGACTCCTCTAAATCCGATACATCTGATACTAAAGGTCAAGAGGAGGTAAACTGGATGGGCAATCGTCCAGGTAAGTTATTCGAACCTTTAAATTATACTTCGGATAACCATTTAATCCAAAAGCCATCTACTGTTGAACCACCTGCCTTAGAACTGAAGCCCCTGCCAGGGCAGCTTAAATATGCTTTTATCGGTTCAAATGATACGTTGCCCGTAATCATCTCTTCTAAGCTGCTGCAGGAACAGGAACGACAGCTAATCGACATGCTAAGGCAGCATACGAAGGCGATTGGATGGACGATAGCAGACATTCAAGGCATTAGTCCGGCGTTATGCATGCACAAAATCCTCCTAGAGGAAGATCATAAGCCGACTATAGATGCCCAAAGGCGGCTAAACCATGCGATGAAGGAGGTAGTGCGTAAGGAGATAATTAAATGGTTAGATGCTGGTATTATTTACGCGATCTCTGACAGCAAATGGGTAAGCCCGGTGCAATACGTTCCAAAGAAAGGAGGAATGACTGTGGTAACCAACGAGAACAATGAGTTAATCCCAACCAGGACTGTGACCGGTTGGAGGGTTTGTATGGACTATCGGAAGCTTAACAAAGCTACCCGAAAGGACCACTTTCCTTTACCCTTTATTGATCAAATGCTTGATAGATTAGCGGGTAAACCTTACTATTGTTTTCTTGATGGGTACTCAGGTTACAACCAAATTGCTATTGCACCAGAAGATCAAGAGAAAACGACTTTCACATGCCCCTACGGAACATACGCGTTTAGGAGGATGCCGTTTGGACTCTGTAATGCACCTGCCACCTTCCAAAGGTGCATGATGGCCATATTCTCCGATATGGTAGAGGACTTCCTAGAGATTTTCATGGATGATTTTTCCGTCTTTGGAGACGATTTTGAGAGCTGCCTCGGCAATCTTCAAAAGGTACTTGAAAGATGTGAAAAAGCTAATCTTGTTTTAAATTGGGAAAATGTCACTTTATGGTGGATGAGGGGATAGTCCTTGGCCATAAGATTAGCTGCCGTGGGATAGAAGTCGACAGGGCCAAGATAGAAGTCATAGAGAAGCTGCCGCCGCCAACCACAGTCAAGGGTATTAGAAGTTTTTTAGGGCATGCTGGTTTTTATCGCAGATTCATTGCAAACTTCTCAAAAAACACGAAGCCCCTATGTCATCTCTTAGAGCAGAACCGACCCTTTGACTTTAATGAAGAATGTACTGAAGCATTCAAAGTTCTGAAGGAAAAACTAGTGACAGCCCCCATAGTACAGCCACCAGACTGGACACAGCCATTTGAAATTATGCGTGATGCTAGTGACTACGCTGTCGGGGCAGCACTTGGGCAGCGCAGAGACAAGCTGTTTCACGTCATATACTATGCCAGCAAGACGTTGAATGACGCCCAAGTGAACTATACCACCACAGAAAAGGAGCTGTTAGCTGTGGTGTTCTCCATTGACAAGTTTCGTTCTTACATACTTGGGACGAAAGTAATAGTGCACACAGACCATTCTGCCCTGAAATATCTGTTCGCAAAGAAGGATGCAAAACCTAGATTGATACGGTGGATCCTGCTATTGCAAGAGTTCGACCTTGAGATCAAGGACAAGAAAGGGACAGAAAACCAGGTGGCAGACCACTTGTCAAGGTTGGAGACGGGACAGAGTCTGCCAATAGATGAGACACACATACTGGAGACCTTCCCAGATGAGCAGCTCTTTGCTGCCGCAATCGCTGTCGCGACAGCCATGGCGGCAGGTAAGTCTTCTGAACTCCCCTGGTATGCTGATTTCGTTAATTTTATAGTTAGCGGAATACTTCCTTCTGATCTTAACTATCAAGCCAGGAAGAGGTTTCAAAATGATGTTAAACATTATTATTGGGACGAACCTCTTCTTTTCAAAATGTGCGCAGATCAGGTTATAAGAAGGTGTGTACCACAAGAAGAGCAAGAAGACATTCTCCATCACTGTCATGCTTCACATTATGGAGGTCACTTAGGAGGCAACAAAACTACTACCAAGGTGCTGCAGTCAGGGTTCTACTGGCCGACACTGTATAAAGATGCACAGGACTTTTACAAGAACTGTGACAGGTGCCAACGGACAGGTAACATCTCAAGGAAAAATGAGATGCCACTGCAGAACATTTTAGAAGTCGAGATCTTCGACGTTTGGGGGATTGATTTTATGGGACCTTTTCCATCTTCGTGTGGAAATTTGTACATCCTCCTAGCAGTAGATTACGTCTCCAAGTGGGTTGAAGCCATCGCCACTCAAAAGAATGATGCCAAGACGGTCCAAGAGTTTTTGCACAAAAACATTTTTTCTAGATTTGGCATCCCTAAGGCGATTATCAGTGATGAAGGGAGACATTTTGATAATAGGGTAATTGCTGCCGCCTTGATGAAATATGGTGTCAAGCACAGAATCGCGACAGCATACCACCCACAGACCAATGGACAAGCTGAGATCTTCAATAGGGAAGTTAAGAACATTCTTGAGAAGATGGTTAAGCAAACTAGGAAGGATTGATCTTTACTTCTGAACGATGCATTATGGGCATATCGGACAGCTTTTAAGACTCCATTGGGCATGTCTCCATTCCGTTTGATTTATGGGAAAACCTGTCACTTGCTTGTCGAGATCGAGCACAAAGCATATTGGGCAATCAAGGCAGTGAACATGGACTTGGACAAGGCAGGCTAGAAAAGGTTATTAAATCTCAATGAGATTGAGGAATTACGGACAATGGCCTACGACAACGCAAGGATCTACAAGGAAAAGACTAAGAAGTGGCATGACAGGAAGTTGCTGCCACGACAGTTCTGCCCAGGGCAGCTTGTGTTGTTGTTTAATTCTAGACTGAAACTCTTCCCAGGGAAGCTCAAATCTAGATGGTTCGGCCCGTTCCAAGTGGTCCAAGTTTTTCCTCATGGTGCCATCACGATCCAATCATTAAAAGACGGGCACCAATTCAAAGTCAACGAACAGCGCCTCAAGCATTATCAGGGGACTGAAGCCCCAGGAATACAGGAAGTGGTTACTTTAGGAGATGTCCTACAAGGCATCCCTAATTTAACCTAATTTTATTTTTATTATTTTTATTATTTATTATTTATTAGGAAATTAGATTTATTTTATTCGAATAATGTTTTTATTTTTTCTGTCTTTAGGAAATAAAGGAGTCAAGAAGAAAAGGAGAAGTGACCCAAGCCCACCATCCATCCATCAGCCCAACAAAGCCCATTTATTGAAACATGCCGTTTCGGTTGCCACCGCAGACGGATATGTAGAACTAATGTTTTGATATAATATTTGAAAAATGTTTTGGACTAAATTGAAAAGAATTTAAAATATGTTTTTAGTCAAAAACAACTTGAAAAATATGTTTAAAATGTTTTGACTTTGCACCTATATTGAATATACATTTTAAAGTCAAGAAAATGCCCAAAATACATGTTTTTAGAAGAAAGTTTCGAAACCTTAAACAAGGTATCGAAACTTATCTGGGCAGTAGCCCCTGCCTTTGGAAACCTAAGCAAAGGTTTCGAAACCTTTACAAGGTTTCGAAACTTTGGCCCTGTAACGGCTACAAACGGCTATAAAACGGCTAGTTTTTCTAAACCCCTCTTAAGGTTTCGAAACCTCTTAAAAGGTTTCGAAACTATTGTGCAGGTGAGCATTTAAAGCTCGACTTTAATGGCTTCCAACGGCTCCAAAACATCCCCAACGGCCATAAACGGCTAGAAACTCAATTGGGAGTATAAAAGGGACCTCCAAGCATCAAGAGAAGGCTAATGCTCATATTGTCAAACATCAAATGATCAAGAAATTGTCTTAGTGCTTAATTTGTCATTTCTTGTATAGACAAACACTAGTGAGCCAAAATTGTCAAATTTGCTCAAGTGTTTTAGGTTTTGGGTGAGTGCTTCATTGTGCAAACAAACACCTATTAGAGGGTTTAAGTTTGCTTTCATTATCTCTTTGTAAAAGAGGGTTTGATCAAGGCTTGGGTAGAAGCTTGATCGGTTGTAAGGGTTTCCTCCTAATCCTAGAAAAGGGGACGAATCAATTAGTGGAATTGGTTGAGAAATCCTTAGTGGGAAGCTAAGGTAGTGGATGTAGACCTTGGTTAGAAGGTTGAACCACTATAAATCATTGTGTCAATCTTCATTTTAGCTTCCTTAACCCTTCCACCCAAATATCCACCTCTCCACCACTTGGTGAGCTAAATTGGTTGATCGAATCGAGCATCGAACAACTCAACAATTGGTATCAGAGCTTGGCTCAATCGAAGAGGATTCACATCCTATTGAGGAGATCCGGCAAGCTCGATCACTATTTCATCAATCGGCTCAAATGGCACAATCAATCGACAAACCGCCTTTCTTTGACGGAGACCACTATGCCCATTGGAAGACAAAGATGAAGTTCTTCATCAAATCAAAAGATTACAAGCTATGGGATGTAGTTGAAGATGGTCCGTTCATGCCTCAAAGAAGAAAAGCGGAGTGGAGTGCCGACGATCGCAAGAAGATGGAGCTAAATTGCAAAGCTTTGCACATTCTATTTTGTGCATTTGGTCCATCCATCTATGAGAAGATGTCTTCTTGTGAGAGTGCCAAGGAGGTATGGGACAAGCTTGAAGTCACATACGAGGGGACAAATGAAGTCAAGGAGACCAAGATTGGGCTCCTAACCTTGGAGTATGAGAACTTCAAAATGGATCCGGAAGAGAACATCGAGAAGATGTTTGATAGGTTCTCCACCATCACCAACGGTCTTAAAGGTTTTGGAGAAGCCATCCCGGAAGAAAAGCTTGTTCGAAAGCTCATCTACTCACTTCCCGAGTCTTGGGACTCAAAGAGGACCGCCATCATCGAAGCCAAAAATTTGAAGACTTTGAAGCTTGATGAACTTATGGGGTCTCTTCTCACTCATCAAATCATGAAGAAGAACAAGGAAGAGGAGAAGAAAAGGGAAGAAATTCGAGCTATGGGAGAGAAGAAAATCAAAGGGCTTGGCATCAATGCAAGTGCCATGGCTCTCAAGTCCTCCACATGTCATCATGAAGATTCTAGTGAGGAGGATAGTGAAGATGAAGAGATGGCCTATCTCTTCAACAAATTCACCCGGTTCATGAAGAGCAAAATGGAAAAATCAAAGCATGAATCGATGAAGAAGATGAAGGACTCCCACAAATCCAAAAAGAAGGGATCATCTTCTAAACAAGCATATGTGGCCACATGGAGTGATGAAGACTCCACCGATGATGAAGTAGCCCACCTATGCTTGATGGCCCTCAATGAGGGGGAGGTAACTTCTAACTCATCTATTTCAAATTCTTATACATTTGATGAGTTACAAGATGCCTATGATGATTTGCTTTTGGAATTCAAGACATCATTTTCTAAAAACAAAAAGTTAATTTCAAAAATAAAAATTGAAAATGATTTGCTTTCCAAAACAAATCTTGAACTTGAAGCAAGATTAAAAGATTTTGAACAAAAATGCTTTGATTTACAAAATTTGCTTCTAAAAGTTCAAAAAGAAAAAGATTTGATTTCAAATGAACTTGAAAAGAAAAATAATTTTCAAAAATCAAATTTTTATGTAAGACAATCTAGTGCCCCTAGATTTGTGAATGGAAAATGTTTTAGAAGTGTTTGGGTCCCAAAAGGACTAACCACTTCAACTAGAAAGGATGAAATTGAAAAATGGATTCCTAAGGGGACTAAATTTTGTGCTACTAACGTTTATGGATCCAAAGCAATTTGGATACCAAAAATTACTTGATTGTCTTTTGCTAGGTGTGATGGAGATGTTCAACAAGTCAAACATTAAGGGGGAGCTCCATGCACACAAGGAAGAACACTTGAAGAAGGGAGGCTTCACATCCTACCTTGAGTTCAAGTGTTGGTAAAATTCTAGTTGTTTTTGATTTCTTTTGTTTATTTTTTTTAATTCAACTAGATGATCATATATGATGGACTAACAATTTCAATGATGCTTTGAGTAAGGGGGAGCCAATTTTTAAAACCAAAATTTTAAGTGTGTCAAAAATTTTTTTGCCTCCTATGTTATCTTGAACTTAAATGTCATTTTAAATTCTTTTTGATATAACAAAAATGGGGAGAAATTGGTTTGAAAAATTGAATTTTCAAATGAATAAGGGGGAGCTTTATTTGATTTCATATATTTAATCTCTTATTCATATTTTTAAAGTTAAAGGGGGAGAATCCCAAACAATTTTTCAAGTTAGTTTTATTATATCAAAAAGGGGGAGATTGTAGAACTAATGTTTTGATATAATATTTGAAAAATGTTTTGGACTAAATTGAAAAGAATTTAAAATATGTTTTTAGTCAAAAACAACTTGAAAAATATGTTTAAAATGTTTTGACTTTGCACCTATATTGAATATACATTTTAAAGTCAAGAAAATGCCCAAAATACATGTTTTTAGAAGAAAGTTTCGAAACCTTAAACAAGGTATCGAAACTTATCTGGGCAGTAGCCCCTGCCTTTGGAAACCTAAGCAAAGGTTTCGAAACCTTTACAAGGTTTCGAAACTTTCGCTCAAAGGTTTCGAAACCTTGTAAAGGTTTCGAAACTTTGGCCCTGTAACGGCTACAAACGGCTATAAAACGGCTAGTTTTTCTAAACCCTCTTAAGGTTTCGAAACCTCTTAAAAGGTTTCGAAACTATTGTGCAGGTGAGCATTTAAAGCTCGACTTTAATGGCTTCCAACGGCTCCAAAACATCCCCAACGGCCATAAACGGCTAGAAACTCAATTGGGAGTATAAAAGGGACCTCCAAGCATCAAGAGAAGGCTAATGCTCATATTGTCAAACATCAAATGATCAAGAAATTGTCTTAGTGCTTAATTTGTCATTTCTTGTATAGACAAACACTAGTGAGCCAAAATTGTCAAATTTGCTCAAGTGTTTTAGGTTTTGGGTGAGTGCTTCATTGTGCAAACAAACACCTATTAGAGGGTTTAAGTTTGCTTTCATTATCTCTTTGTAAAAGAAGGTTTGATCAAGGCTTGGGTAGAAGCTTGATCGGTTGTAAGGGTTTCCTCCTAATCCTAGAAAAGGGGACGAATCAATTAGTGGAATTGGTTGAGAAATCCTTAGTGGGAAGCTAAGGTAGTGGATGTAGACCTTGGTTAGAAGGTTGAACCACTATAAATCATTGTGTCAATCTTCATTTTAGCTTCCTTAACCCTTCCACCCAAATATCCACCTCTCCACCACTTGGTGAGCTAAATTGGTTGATCGAATCGAGCATCGAACAACTCAACAGGATAAGACAGGCTGTCAACAGACTTACACGACAGACGCAGAAGCGTGCGACAGACGCGTAACAGACGCATAATTATGTGTCAGACGTGTCAGACACGCTAAAACGCAACAGTCGCCCCGTTATTCTCGCCTGCCGTTACGGCATTAAATGGGCAGCTCCTCGACCGCTATAAAACCCCATTTGCACTTTCATTTTTCTTCACTTCTGCTTATTCTCCCTTGCTTTCTCCTCTAGTTTTTCATTTGCTTTATTTATTTTTCACAACCCTTGCAACTAATATGTCGTCTAGACAGACCCGCCGCAGTGCTGCCTCAGCCTCTTCTTCAGCAGCCGCAACACCCTTCGCCACAAAGGAGTTATGGGAGGAACGAGGTTTCGTTTACATCCGACAAGCACCCAACATGGGACTCCGACCGTTCATCACAAGGGCAATCATGGCTCAACTATGGGAGCAATTCGCCGAACAACCTGCAGAGCTGAATGATACATTAGTCCGGGAGTTCTATGCTGCTATCGACAGCAGAACGACAACATCTGTCACCGTTCGAGGAGTAAAGGTGCCCTTCACAGCTGACAACATCAACCACATGTTTGGCCTCTACTTCGTCCCTGATGATGATGCCCACCAGAAGTTTCTAGACACCCTCGATGCTGCTGCCTATAATGCTGTCATGGCGGAGGTGACAGAGGAAGGAACAACCTGGACAACAAGCAAAAAGAACCCCCACTCTGTCAAAAGGGGGCAGCTCCTCCCTGAAGCCAAACTCTGGAACGCTTTCATCAAAAAGCGTATCATGCCCTCCTCCCACCACACGACGGTAAACCAGCAGCGGCTCGCCCTCATTCACTCAATCATGCACGACAGGCCTATTAATGTGGGCCGCTATATGAGGGACAGCATCCTGGACTGCACCTTCCGCTCCGACTCCCGCCTCTGCCTGCCGTTCACAATAACTTCACTATGTCGCTGTGCTGCTGTCCCCGAGGAGCCCTCCGACAAACTAATCAAGGGCAGAGGCTGGACAGACAACAACATCAACAGCCTCATGGAGCTGGTAGTAGCTACACCTATCTCTTCCTTCAACCCAGCTGCCTCACCAGCAGAGTCGGATGAGGAGCCTGCCCCTGCAGCTGACGCCGCAGCCGCCCCGACAGACCAGTCTGCCCTCATCCTTGCTGCTTTACAATGGGTGGAAGAGAGACAAATGGGACTCATGACTTTCATCCGGGATTTCACGAACTCCACGGTAAACTTCATTACCCACACTTTAAATTTTTCGGATGTTAATTTCCCTACTTTTCCTGCCCATTATTTCCACATCCCCTCCCCTGTCCACACACCCACACCACCGGCCTCCCCACATTCCCACTCTACTGCTTCCACCCCGTCACCTGCCCCGACGGCAGCAGGCAGTTCACTGGCCGACACCTCTTCCAGAGGAACGAAGAGACCTGCCTTCGATGACAGCCCTCTGATCAGGAGGAATTTGGAGAGGGAATTTACGCCGGTCAAGAGGATAAAACACGTGGCAGACAGGAAATTAATGCCCAAGGCTAGCACCACCACCAGCAGCACTTGGGACAGTGGCAGCAGTTCCGACGTTCAGCTCGTAGAGCAACCTGCCCCTGAACCTGCCCAGCCTCCTCCATAGCCCAGACGCCGCCGCCAGATCCGTGTCAGCAGCAGCAGCGAGGACATTGATTAAATTTAAGTCTTTTTTTTATTATCCTGCTGCCTGCTTATATTTATTTTGTGATGTACCTGCCCTTTACCTGTCATTTTGTATTGAGGGCAATGCAACCCTCGAGTTTGGGGGTGGCAACCCTCCATCATTAATGGAGTCTTAAGTACATCTTTTTATTAATTGTTGTGTCTTCTTTTCAAAAGTTCAAAAAAAATCAGAAAATATAAAATTGTTGGCTTAAAACTGTGAATTTAGCTTACCTGTCATGAAAGCTCTGTCGTGGCAGCATCTTTAGGACAGTTTAGGGAGAAGTTTAGAACCTTTCTATAGTTCTGAAAACTTAAACACCTTTGTGACTGTTATATTGCTTAGATTTCTTTTAGCCAAACTAGAATAGGATGCTTAGATCTTGAATAGCCCCTGGAGGTGCCTAACACTGGCTCTAGGAAAGAAGTTTAGCAAAAGAAACTCAAAAACCTAGAGGTGCCCGAAATTGGCTCTAGGAAGCTAACTAGAGGTGCCCAAAACTGGCTCTAGTAAACTTAGCTTGAAAATAAAAAGAAAAGAAGCATGAAAATGTACCTTCAAAAATAAACTTTGGCATAAAAATTCGAGTTAAAAAAGTTGAACATTCTAGTGAAACTAAGAGAGTCTTAGCATATAACTGTTCACAAGCATGCACACACTGCACGAGAGCTATAGGGAGATTCCGGACAGATCCTAACCTTCCCGACAGGTTGCTGCCGCCACAGAGAATGAGCGACGGGTAAGGGACAGTTCATTGTTTGAAAGCCAACACAAAAGTATTTTCTCTTCTTTTAGGTTTAATTGCTTGAGGGCAAGCAAGAACTTGAGTTTGGGGGTGTGTTGAGTGTGTAAAAGTTCTATTATTTACACCCTTTTAACCCATATTTTTGCTGCATTCAAGCATCATTGCATTGCATTTAGGTCAGTTTACAATAAAACATCACAAATTCACTAAAGGCACGGATTCTACTAAAAGATGGCTGATTTTGCAGGTTACTGCCATGGTTGATGAAGAAGGCAGGCGCAGGGCAGCGAAGCAGAAGAGTTGAACTGGACAAGCAGACGATGAGGACGAAGCTGCCATGGACCTGTCGTGACAGTAAGGTGACAGCAGCCTTATGAAGAGGAAAAGTCAAGTGGACCTCGATAGATAGAGAAAAATCTGCTCGTCTGTCGTGTGAAAGCCAAATATTTTTCCAAGCCCCGGATCAAAAGATATGTCAAGCCAAAGCTCAAGGAGAGGAATCCCCATGAAACAAGGAGGCGGCTGAAAAGTAGGAATCCTTAGAGATTAAGCATTTAATAGAATCTTACTTTTCATTAAAGTTGTAATCCTTGTTAACTTAGGATACTTGAGCCCAAAGCTTATATAAGGGCATAGTTTTAACCTAGGAGACATATACCCCATAACCGATAACCTAAATCCCCCTGCCGTTTACCCGCCGTCGTTATGTTCTAAAAAACCCCTAGGGCCACGGGTTGTTTTGTAAAGTAGTTGCAAGGGTTGTTTTGTTTTAGGATTTTCCAAGTTCAATAAAATAAACTTCAAGTTCTCTTATTTCGGTTTTAATATCTTGCAAGAGCATCGGGAGAGCATTGTGAGGTTATCCATTTACTTAGCATCGGGAGAGTTAAGTATACGAAAGAGATAAGAGCGCGTTCTCTAGTTTATAGTTGAACCATCTCGTGCCTAGGGATAGGGCGAGGTTAAGTGGCTAAGGAAGAATTCATACACATCGGTGTTCATCCTTCGATTCACGCCGGGAGGTATCATCAAAGACGTGATCATCGACAGACTTGGACCTAGGGATAGGCCAAGGCAGATCTGAGATTCTTGCCAAACTTGGAGTACGGAGTTAGTGTGTTCGCTACCGCAACAGCTAACGGACAGCCGCCGCGACAGGTGCTGTCAGCGACGGGCGCGACGACAGAACTGGAAATCCTATGCATTACAATACCTGCACTACTAAGCAATTCAATACAGCCCATTCTCTCTATCTTGATATTCCAACTCTTTTATTTACGTTTTTACTTTATTATTTTCGTGACAACTTTTTAAACTATTCCCTTTACTTCGTGCAGTGAAATAAGGTGAAGCTATTAGCCCAATCCCTGTGGAGACGATATCCGATACTTCGTATCACTTACTACTTGCGTCGTGTACACTTGCACTACAATTGCGATAGACTATTTTACACGCAACAGTGGTCGACAGTGATGAAAACGTTTTGAAACGCCTAAGGGCCGTTTCGAAACAGGAGCTTGAAAATCACTGTTTTAGCTTGAAACACTTAGAAAAATATTTGAAAAACTTTGTTTTTAACTTGGGCATAATCTTAAAGTTATATGGGGATATTTTGAGGACTTAAAATTTGTTTTGTCATTTTCAATTTAGTCCTTAGGTTTTTAGTTATATTAAAATATTTGTTTCACATATTCACTAGTTCAACTCAAGGCTCCTAAGCTCTAATTCATAGAATAAATTACTATGATAAATTATACAAGGGCGACTGGGACTCTAGCACAGTGAGAAGGTAAAGAATAAAGGTACTTCAAAGAATTTTAAACATATATAAATTACAAAAGAAATTAACTCACCAAGCCACATAGGATGGTTGGTGGCTTTATTTCAGATACTTTCTTTGCCCATTTCTGGTAGGCTTTGCTTTCTTTCACTTCTCCTAAATGGTCAAAAATAAAAGGAAAATCAACTAAAAGCTTTAAGAATTTAATAGGCCTCAGAATCATGCACATCCTGAATTTGGCAATTTCATGTCGCAATGGTAACTGGAGCAATGATTTGATTATCAAAATACAGAAACTTGCTTACCTACTGCACAAAACACAGAAGGGAATAAGCAGAAAGGTCTCGTCATAACGGCTTTTAATCGTCCATTTTCAAATTAAAAACCAGGTAGGAACTAATGATACAGTTTCATTATACTTCCGAAACAGAAAACCAACAAGGCAGCTCGTGTAAATAAAATTTGGAAGAAAGCCTCACCGGAAGCTATTGCATCATCAAGCAAATCCTTGAAACGGTGTGAGTCAAGCTTGGGGTCCGAACAAAGCATTGAACAGAAGAGCCTGTCAAAGGGACAAAAGATTAGAAATAATCAGGAAAGCATAAAGGAAACACACACATGCACACACTGCTTCTCTTACTTATTCATATTGCCCTTGCACTTCTTATAAAGATCAATTAAATCTTTCTTCTCCGATCCAGATCCCCTATAGTTTGCTTGAAACTCTTTAATATCAGCCTCAGTAACCTGGGGTTGATTAAACCATAGTGAATGGAATGGAACTAAAAGCCAAAATTCTAATAACAGAAAGGGAAGAGGAGTCAACAGAGGATGCTACCTTTTTGTACATTGCCCTGAAAAAGGTTTTCAAATTCTCAACATCTCCAGCAAGGTCCTGATCAAAAAAATTATAGAAACAAGTTAGAAACTTCTCAATTAGTAAAGAAACAAAATGGACTTGAATTGCTTGTATATCAAAAGTAACCCTCACGAGATGCAGTTTTCAATCAAAATGCAACATAGAAGTAACTCTGAACTTGTATTTACTTGGACCTGGATGTGAATACCGAAAACAAGTTTTGTGCAAAACGGGTATTTTTCAACTTCTAAAAATGTTTTTCCATGAATGTGAAAGGTTATTGAAGGATCAGTATCATACTTGTTGGACACTAGTGTCAAACATGAATACTTCAAGCAAAATAAGATTCAGTATAACATAGCCATGAACTACATTTACTCACAGCATCATCAACACAGCCAGTCTGGTCGTAGACTGCACGCTTCTCATCGTCACCAAGAATGGATATCACCTTTTGCAATTGTTGAAATTTCTCTTTAGCTTCCTGTATATATGAAGGGAACCAAAATTTTACCATATATTCTTAAGCACACACAGAAACAGAAAAGAAAACCTAGATTATACACACAAATTAGCTTCAGCTTTTACCTCATTACCAGGATTTTTATCGGGATGTAGTCTCAGGGCCAACTTATAATATGCTTTCTTAATCTCCTGCTGAGATGTCGTCTTTTCAACACCAAGAACCTACAAGCAATTCATAGTGATTATGCCTTCTCTGAGCCATTCCCACTATTCCTACAAGAAACATAATCATTCAAAAAATATATGCATGGTGATACAAAGAAGTAAAGATGTTTCTTTTAGAAATTTATTGCAATTAAGCCAAGTTAACCTCATTTTTTTGCGTATATTACAGAAACAAACATATATACAAAAAAGTAACGCAACGCTCTGATTCTCTCCCGCGAAATTTTCAAAATGGAAGAAACTAGGGTTTTGAAAAGCGAAATCAAAACAAAGAATCTCCAAACCCACCGATTTTCAAGCTCAACGAAATCAATAAACAAAGAATCTCCAAATAACAGCACTGATAAACCCCAGATTAAACTAACTTACAGATTAAAGAGAGAAAAGAGACTGACCTTCGTTGCTTGCTTGTTGGTGGGACCGAGCGGCCTGAGGGACGACCAACGGCGACAAGGAGAACAGCGAGGAGAAGCACGAGGAGGAGGAGCACGAGCATGGGATTTAGGGATTTTTTAACTTTCACGATTGATTTGGGGATTTTAACTTTTGGAGGAATCCTAAACCGCAGAAACAATTAAATCACATGTAAAAATTTTAATCCCGTATATCGACGGCCACAAATAACCGTTGGTCTAAACTAAACCTATACCGACACACACAAAACACCGTCAGTATATGGATTATTTATACCGACACACAAAAAAAATCGTCAGTATATGGTTTACCTATACCGACGGTCTCAGTACATCGTAGGTAAATATTACAGCTATACCGACGTATTTTTGTTTTCCGTCGGTATATATTACATCTATACCGACAAATTCTGTATCCGTCGGTATACATCAGAACTTTTACTGACAGTGTTGTTTTCCGTCGGTATATAGTATCTATAGCAACGACTTGTGTCCGTCGTATAGCCGGGCGTCAGTATATGTACAATTTTTTGTAGTGACTTCATATTTTTTTAAGTGTTTTGGTACTCAAACAAACTAATTTGATAAGTGAGTACTAATACAACCATGTGCGTACCAGTACAAGTTTTCGTTACTCGAAATTAGTTTAATTCAAAGGTTAACTGAGTACCGGTACGAGGCTTAAATTTTTTTAAAGAATTTAAAAGTCTTGTCAAATTTTGGAGCGAACTTATTTTTAAATTGAATTGAGTACAAGTACGATAATACGCGTACTGATACGCTAAGTTCACATTTATTCCTAGATTTTTCAATGAGTAAACTCAATATTGGTATGGTACGAAGAGTTTCAGTACCCCTTATAATTTCTTCACTCCGTACCGGTACGCAACTGTATTGTAACGATTATTTCTATTTATGTGTAGGTAACGAAACAGAAGCACGCGTATCGATACTCACTCTCGCCAGACAACATTTAATGCGAGAAATTTACAACCCAACAGTTCTATTTAATTTCCCAACAACCTAAACGGCTAGAAATCAATAAAGAGGTATAAAAATAAGTCTTCAGAGCTTCTTCAACAACAAGACAACTATTCTAAAGCATTCAAACACATATCTAATACCTTTGAGCTTTTATTGTAAAAATCTTGTATCCACTTGAGTGTTCTTCATTGTAATTCTTTTTTATTCAAGTGGTGGGGTTTAGTAAACTTCATTGTGCAAACAATCTTCCTTTGGAGGAATTTCATAGTTTGTTTTTTTATTTCTAATTTTAAGAAATAGATTACTAGACTTTGGGTATAAGTCTAAGATTTATGAAATTATCTTTTTTAGCCTAAAAGAAAAGATAAATTAGTAAATTTGTAAAAAAAATTCGTGTGGATAACTAGTGAATATATACTTTGTTGTAAAAGTTGAACCGCTCTATAACTTGTGTAAATTTTTTCCTTTTGCATTTATTTCTATCAAAAGTTTTAATTGTCAATTCACCACTCTTTGACCATTTTCATTAATTGATCAACACAACACTATAAAAAAATTAAAAAATATAATAACAAAATCCTACAAACTATTGTTTTGAAATAAAAACAGAAAAAGCTTACAAACTCCACTTTAACTCTTTCCAAAAGCATATAACTTCTTTTAATCTTTATTCATTTTTTCAAAACCATTCGAAACTAGAAATTAACACTAATATCATACTTAATTCCTTCAAGAGTAAGGTCAATTTCATCAATTTTATGTGCTACATGTAAGAGTGTAAATGAACAGAACGTTCAATAAACTGTTCGTAAACCATCTGTTTATTAAGCTAAATAAACGAGTATGAACAAAATTTTTATGTTCATTTGATAAACGAACACTAATAGAGGTGTGTTCGATTCGTTTATGTTCACGAACAAACTCATTTATCGATTCGTTTATCCGATTCCTCTTTTCATATATATATATATATGAATAAAAGGCAAAAACGAATTATTGTGCTTAGTAGGGATGACCATTTACTCGATATGGTTGGTTTCGACCTGACCCGTTCGGGTCAGATTTTTAATAAAAAAATTGAGTTCGGGTCGGGTCGAGTTGGGCTTTTATTAAGGGTGCGCTCAGGTTCGGGTTTAGGGTGGAAAATACCCGACTTGGGTTCGGGTTTAGGGTGGAAAATACCCGACTCGGGTTAAGGGTCATTAAATTTAATTTTTTATTTACAATTTAGTCCTTCAAAATGTATTTTTTACAATTATGTCCTAAAATTAATTTTTTCTTCTTCTAAATTTCGGGTCGGGTTTAATATATTTATTTTCGGGCCGGTCGAGTTAAATTTTTAAAAAAAAAAATAATTGGGTCAGATCAAATGCGGGTTTAAGGTATTTATTTTCAGATCGGGTTTGAGTGGGCCAAAACCGGACCCGACCCGTGTCCATCCCTAAGCTCGGACAAATTTCTAATCATTCCAGTTTGAAATAATATTTAGAATATTATATGTTGGTAAGAAAAATAAGTAATTTTACAATATTTAATGTGATGACAGAAGTAACAGGAATGTACTATTATTTGGGTGGTGATAACAAAGATTTGGACGGCCAGAAGTTTGAAAACAATAGGAAATTTTATGGTAAGACACCTTAAAATGTGGCTAAAATAAAGTACAATCGAAAATTTTATAAAAATTGTAAGAATTTTGGTATTGACTTATTTGGTGTATACTGAATTTCTTATAAAAAAATTTAAATATTTCGAAAAGGTAAAAATTTTGGTATATACTAAAATTATTACAGTTTTTTTAAAAAATTCGGTATATACCAAAAAATTGATACCAAAATTCTTACAATTTTTATAAAATTTTTAGTTGCGTTATAAGGCCTTTACGTTAGAAAAACCTGAAAAGAAGAGGTGAAATTATTTGGGAAAACAAAGGTCTCGGTGGAAGTTGAAAGCTTTACTTTCTTAGCTGAGTCATTTGTTGTTAAAACTAAAATGGCCGGGAAACTTACTGCACTGACCATTAAAGCCGGATTTTCCTTGTTTTGCATGTGAGCATGCTCATAGCCATAATAAGATTACAGGCTTGTCATCATGACATTGGGAACTGGCATCCCTGTTTGTTTTTATCATATCTACCTAATTAATTAAAATATCATTTACTGGCTATAGGTAAAAGCCAAAACGACAAACTATTGGTCTTCAACCGTTCAGAAACTATTGTGTACTGTAGTGAAACAGCTGCAGAAAAATATGCTTTGGCAGTGTGTTTGGGGAGATATTACCATCAGCAGGTGATCATCACCAATCAGCACCACAACTAATCAAAATAATACAACGGTTAATTTATAAGTTCTGTTTTTAGTGTAATTAGACACACTATCTTCAAAAATTACCATCTAGTTGCTTTAAGAACATAACTTATGAGCAGACCCGGCTTTGAGGTAGGACAATAAGAGCACTCGCTCATTGCACACTGCTCAGGGAAATTATATGTTTGCAATTTTTTTGAATCTTATTTGTTGTTGAGGGTTAATTTTTTCTAATACTTGTTATTAGGGGTTTAATTTTTTTACTTGTCAATATGACTATTTTTTTAATATTTATTGTTAAGGGTCTACTCTTAAAATTATTTTTTTTCAATACTTGTTAGGAACCTGATTTTTTTCTCAAATATTTGTTATTACGAGCATACTCTAAAATTTTTATTTTTTTATATTTATTATTAGAGCCTCAAATTTTTAATTCTTGTTATTATGGACTTATTATTAAAATTTATTTATTTTTCATAACTTGCTATCATGGATAGGGACTTAACAACCACCGTGATTTCTACATCCCGTTATTCCCATTATGTCCAATAGCATATGTTATTAAAAATTTTAACAACCGCAATACTCATATTGACTAAAATAACATTTGTAATGTCCACTATCACGATAAACATAACACAATCATAAATACGTTCTCAATTACAATTTAAATATATGATTTATGGCCTATTTTTTAGATTCAGCCTAAACACTAAAAACTTAACGCCAGCCCTTCTTATAAATTAATTGCTGTGATATTTTAGTTAATCATGAACGCGAGATATCTTTGCTCAAAATCAAAGTTATCACTCAGCTCCCTTGTTTTTTTCTCTGCGTATTTGCACGTTGTTTAGACGAAGAAAGAGGTTTTCGGTGTGAAGTAGACGAGTGTATATCTATTGCCTCTAACCACGCCTCCTTATATGTCTCATACTAAAAATATTTAAAAATTAAATTCTAAACTCTAATCCTAATTTTCATATCCTAAACCCTAAAAAGTATACAATACTCATAATTCCCTACACCCTAACCCTAAGCCCTAACCTTAAACCCCAAACCCTAAACCTACTTTTTTAAAGTGGAGGCACCAATGAGGGCATAATTAAGGGGTAGACGATTTTTATCCGTAGTAGACAATAAACATAGGATGCTTCGGTTTGGATGGAAATCATCTACCCCTTAATTATGCTCTCATTGGTGCCTCCACTTTAAAACAACGGGTTTAGGGTTTGGGGTTTAAGGTTGGAGCTTAGGGTTAGAGTATAAAGAATTAGCAGTAGGATATGTTTTTTAAGGTTTAAGGTTTAGGATATGAAAATTAGGATTATCACTTAAAATTTAATTTTTTAAGTATTTTTTAGTAGATGCATATAAAAAGGCATGGTTAGGGACAAAGGATTTTTACTCATTCGATTTGCGCCGTTTTTTGTCTTCGTGTCGTTATGTCCCACGGCTTGGCTAATAAATAATACTATAATACCATTATTAATGAAATCTGTTGTTATTTATGATCTTTATTCATACTAAATAATAATACTGAGTTTCTTCATTACGTCATAGCATAATACTCTGATAATTTGGTACTGAACAGGGATTTGTTTTACCCTCATATCTGCAGTCAAGCGTCAGCAAAGCAAATCATGAATGTCCATAAATTTAATAAGGCAAATAAGTGGCTAAATTATTTTTTTTCAGATGGGTGCTCAAAGTATTTTTTGAGCTAAATAGGTGTCTAATATTTTTAAATTTTTTATTTAAGTGTCTTGTTGTTATACCCGTTAAAAAGCTAATAAAAGCATGACATGTGGCATGTCGTATTTTCAAAAATGTCATAAAATTCTCAAAATAGTCTCTAAATCTCTAAATTCTTAAGTCCCAAATCTCAATTCCAGTCGATGTAGCCGTCAATCACCAACGCCGTGCCCACCACTTCTATCATCAGACCCTCACGTTTATTTTCCTATTCTTCCGTCGCCGATAGTCGACAAACGACGTGCCTATCGTCGAAATAAGTCGAACTCGCAAAGGAAAAGAAAACGATCGTCAACAAATGGCGGCCGATCTGCCGACGAACGACGTTCAAGTCTTGCAGCGTGATGAATGGACACGACAATGGTCAAATTTAGGGATCTAGGGATTTTAGGGTTATTTTGTGAATTTTGAGAAATATAAGATTTTTTTTAAAAGTAAGTTAACGGCATGACACCTAAACGTGTAACTTTGAAAACATTAGACACCTACTTAGCCCGAAAAATATTTTGAGCACTTATTTAAAAAAAAAGAGTATAATTTGAGCACTTATTTAACCCTTAATACATTTAATAATCTAACGGCTTTATTAAAGGACTGAAAGCAAAACAGTATTTCAGTTTAGTAATTTCAAAGCTCATGTGCTTGGGTTGGTTAATACTTAATACCAACTAGGGGATGGGCTCCCACAACAACCCCAAGCACATGTGGTTCAGTTGGTTAATACCGAACACGACTTTTCGAATGAAACATGTACCCCATACAAATTGTAGGGCTGTTCCTTAAGATTCTGTCCTGGGGAACCATATGAAAAGCAAGGCAAGATGGTGCACTGTTCCTTGAGATTTGTTGGATATCAAGCATGGAGGTCAGTTAGCTTTGTCTGAGGGCTCAACGGCAGCCACAGCACCTTGGGATTTATACTTTGCCCATACCATGTGAATGTGCTAGATGTGACTTACTTCCCTTGGGACATTATTTCAATATCCTGTCCCATTTTGGAATGCCAAATTATATTCTTTTTTCAACAACCATCATTGAGCTACTTTATCAGTATTAATTATTAAAAAATGATCGATGTAATTTTCTGATTAATAGTTTGATACTAACAAGTAGTTATAAACAGTATTGTGAATTCTGTCTGTCTAACATTTCCCAGAAAGTTGAACGTAACTAACTGCAAACCTCATTATTGTAAACAATTTCATGGTAAAAGTTATATTGTGTCGTTGAAGACAACTTCCAAGACCAAGGTAAGGCCAGGGCATGGGCGGAGCTACATGAAGAATTGAAGTGTCTGTTGACGCGCCAAGATTTTCTGAAAATTCTTTTGTTATATATAATTTATATATAAAAAATTAAAATATATATAAATGACGCTTTTTATAAATAATTAATTTCTCTTAAATACAATTAAAAAAATGACACTCCTTTTTTTTTTGCTCCGCACCTCGGCTTGAGTATGTTTTTAAAGAAGAGCGAGGGATTCATGCCTGCACCACATAAATGCATCTCTTGTAGCACAAGGGATCAGAAATGTACCTTAGTTACAACAGTGGAAAGGAAAAGAACAAAACAATTTAAATATATATATTGAACAAAAGAAATATATATATATATATATATATATATATATATAAGTATATACACCTAACGAAAATCAGATAGAGGAAGGAAGATAAATTAAAGCAATACTGGTTTGATATCCTCTTTAATCAGTCTGGCGTGTGGTCAAATTTTCTTCTTCCATGATTGCTGGCATGCATGCATGAATTGACAGTAAAACTTATATATATGTATGTGTGCATGCATGCAGCTTGAAAAGCCATGGAAGAATGAAGGGAAATGCATTTGGCTGCATGCATTGTGCAAGATTCTTCTTTTGAATAATCATGAGGCCTTTAATTGCTTGTTGTGTAGATGTGCAAGAAGACAGAAGTGGAGCAACTGTGCATATGGGGGGGACTGATTTTGTTAGAGATTTTCTTACATTGATTTGAGGCAGAGAGACACAGCGATCACTGCTAACATTGAGAGATTTGTCTGTGCCTGATAGTGTTTTGAAATAGTTTCTCTGCTACATGTGCAGAGAGGAACAAGTGATTGCAGCTATCCACCACGTGCGTAGACCCTCCATGGTGGTGTTCCAAGCAAACAAGTAGGCCCAAGGGTTCACATCTTACAATCCAATCCATTGCTTCCTTTGACCTTTCCTTTCCATGAAAACCATGTATGACAGAAGCAAAAGGAAATATGTTTTGTTTCTGTACTGTAACATCCACCCTACTGGTTTTGTGTTACCAAAACAACAGGCTTGACATTTGACAAAGCAGATGAAAGTGGGGTCAAAACTAATAAAACTGCTCTCCTACGCCCAGACAGCGTCGCACATGCTGCTGCGAGACTTTATGGCTCACTGAAACCCAATGCCTTCTTTTCTTAACCGATGTTGTTGGGGAAATGAATGCAAGTTTTACCTCTACAATAATGGATTCAAAACCTACCCTCCAAACAGTTGCTAAATTTTAATGTTTTCCTAACTGCTTCCCTGTCCACAAGGCATCAATCACATCAATTCAAATCATATGGTTGCCAGTACCATAAAATAAATCTACATTCGAATTTTAGCGATAATATTTTGATATAAACAGTTATAAACCTCCTATTTTAATATTACAATAGATACAAAATATTGTTAATTATGTTTAGTTCAATTGACATGACATTGAACTATATATATATAAATATAGATCAAACATACTTAAAGAGTAAATTTTTAAAGTTGGTTTTTAAAGCCCAATATCATTTTGAACCCATTTATCTCCATTCATTTCTTTTGTTAGCTCTAGCCGTTGTTTTTAAAGTTGGCCAACGGAGGGTTTGAACTAGATGTTTCAGGTTCTGGATCTATTTTTAAAGAGTAAATTTAGGGTGGCAATCAGGTGAGTAATAATAAAAAATCGTGAGAATCTGAATCGACGAGTATGGGGAATAACCAAAATTTTTACCTACAGAAACGGGAATGAGGGAAGTTTTATCACCGAAGCTCAAAGGGGGATGGAGATGGGGATTGCTATATTCGAATCGTGGAAATAACCAAATCGTACTTGTATAAATCACGTAAAAATTCCCGAAAAATATCCGCATGTATCCCCGATATTTTACAATATTTTACAAAGTTAAATGGTCATAAGAGTAATTTGCCCTTAATAAAGATCTAATCTCCCATAACTTAATATGGCCGGCTGTAGTAAGTTTAGAAATTCTACTTATATTCCATGAAAATAATTAGGAAGTGGACTATACATCGTTGTAAACGTGATTCAATCTAGTTTTGTTAAAAAAAATACGGTGATAGACTTCAATAAGTATTTAAAAAGATATGAATATTTGAATGTTGAAAGGTCATAAAAATTTGGCAATAGATTTCTTAGAAAACGTTTTTAATATTGAATTTGAAAAATCATCAAATATTCTACAAGATAAATCAAGAAGTAGGCCTTATATTCTATAACCATGGGAGTTATTAATTTTTGAGTGAACAAATGTTAGAAAAATGTACCAGACTGTTTCCAAAAACAACAATGATATTGACTTCAGAAATTCGTCACAAATTATACAAATAAAATTAGAAGAGGTAAATTATATGGTTGGAAAAATTATCAAATCCAGTTCCTTTTAAGATAAATCAAGAAATAGTTTGTTTGTTGTTGTCAAAATTAATTTTATCATTTATGTCTGTAATTCTGAAAATTTAGTGTTGAGTTTTATTTTAATGTATTAAAATTTGTTTATTTTTTTGGATGGGGATTAAACAAAATCTGCAGGGATCTGTAAGGGATGGACACAGAAAAAAATAACCAAAATGTTTAATGAAAATTCTCCAAAACCGTAACCTCAAGTGTTGAAGACTGAGTGGAGAATACAAAACCGTCTTCGATCCGCCTCAGTACCACCCCTAAGTAAACTACACTAATAATCACCAAATTATTACTTTTTTTTATTTATTTTTGTCACCACACTTCTTTACATTACGTTTATTTTCTATTTTAATCACTGACCGTTAAAAATGAACGACAATGTTGACACAAATGTTTAAAAAATATTCATGATACATGAATAAAATTATTTAAAAATGACACATGAGCTGCTTACGGGGATAGCAAAAATGACATGGTAATTGGTAAATCAAAAAAGAATTCATGTAAGCGTCATTAAAATTTTTTTGACAGTCAATTCCAAAGATAGGAAAGGAACGTAATGTTAATAACGATATTGCAAAGAAAAAAATAGTTCCGTGATCAAAATAGGAAAATAACGTAATATTAGTTACGGATTTTTTTCAAACTAAAATCTCAACCAAAATACTTTATGAGTATTATCATTGTCAAAAGCAATAAGGGCAGCATTGAAGTGTAGGTAGGATCCATATGAACAAAAAAACATTATTTCAGAAGTAATAAGATCCAAAATGGCAGGAATAGTTCATAAACTAAGAAATATGTGGGAATGACTTTTCTACCATTAGGGGAATGACATTGTTGGTAATGATGCAATCCCACCTGGGGGTAATGCTTTCAAACCAAACCCAAAAATGTTTTTTCGAAAAAAGATTATTATTACCTTGATAATAATCTTTTCCGTGAACCAAATGCAACCTCAATTCTCAAAACCAAAAGCTATTTTTCTATCGGCAATGATACATTTTATTAATAGAGAGAAGCTTGAACCAGACAGAAAAAATACAGAAGTCTACCATCCAACAAAACCACAATCAATTACAAACAACACAATAAATAAATGTCATACTCACTAAATACTAGCCATGAATGCAAAAACCTCACTAATCATCCCACCTTAACACCATAGCCTAAACACCGCTCACTAATTCTCCAACGTTCAATTTTATAAACGAACTCTTGGATATTAATTCTAAATCTTCATTTCATTGCCTCGGACGGAGTTAAATGAATTCTAAACCTTCATTTCATTGCCTCAAACGAAGTTAAATGAATTCTAAACCTTCATTTCATTGCCTCCTATAATGCGCAATCAACAATGGCTGGCAAGAGCTAAGAAAAATGAAAAGCTTCTAAAGGGGGAGGGGGTAGTAAGTGAAAGAAGGGTGGAAAGAAAGTAAAGATAAATGGAAGGCATTACTAACTAAACATAAAAATCTATTGAATTCAATATATTTTCAGGTTTAAATCAATTGAACTCTCTCCTTTGTGTTTGCAGGTCCTTCTATCCTTCTTCCTGATGCACAAAAATGGAGCAAAACTTAAAAACATTTCACTCTTATTCTTATTTTTCATAAAATAACAAATTCCAGTAGCATAATAGCAATTTCATCGGCAATTTCCAAGAATATGACAGCAGTATGTTTAGTGCACATGAAAAAGGCCAGAAGTACATCTAAACTATGAACCTTGATCTTCTACTAGAGGGTAACAACCACCGGCAAATCCTGATTTTGTTATTTTCGAATCAAGCATGATCTGGGTGACATCAGAAAATAATTAGCAACACTTTCAATCAATTTCATCCTATTGACAAACTGTATTTTAGCTATATTGGTTCTTGTAATCCCTCTAAGTCCAAGCATCATCTTAGTGGCATTCTAGCATTCCATCCCCAAGTTGACAAGTTAAAGCATAAGCCACCTTACCACAAATAGACTCGATGCTATATTAAAACCTTGTGCATTTGAAAGATAACGAGGCACACATATTTGCATTTGTACCAAATTGCCATCCAACTCCAAGTAGAAAGCAGCGCAATGGTATGAACCAAAATTCCCTAGCAATGATAAAATGAAGCTAATAAATAAAAGAAGAAACCAAACAACTAGCCATACTTATCCCGTCAAATTAATGAGCTGCTACTCACAAAGTATTTATTTGTAAATTAATCATGTGAAGTAGTAGTTCAAAGAAATATATTTGAGGCAACTTGACTACCAAGGCGAACAACAAAGCATATCTTTCCATTATAATCTAACAGTGCAAATACAGGGAGTACCAGACAAGCATAAGGAGAAACCAAAGGCAAAAGCAATGAAATATCTACAACTGAAATGGTACCCAAAAAAATCAAATAGCAACGTTCAGTTCGCAAGATACCCTTATGCATGCCAAGGACATTAGGCTGATCAACTTCCCAATGCAACAGACAGTGTATGAAAGCACAAAGTAAAAAGGGTTCATCAGCAAATGTCTGAAATGTCACCACAGTATTTCCTCCTCTACGCATACTAAAAGCAAAACAGAGACTCTTAGAATCCCATTACAATTTTACAACTCACAGGGAGACATGTTATCCACCATGTCTTGAATCATGAGGAAATGTAAAAACAGTGAACCTCTACTATGCGGACATAAACAATCGGGTTAAAATGCGTCTGATAAAAGCATATAAATCTTAGTATCTTGCTTCCCATACCATACCATATCTCAAACAATAAAATATGCAGTCTTTTTTTTTCATTCTAAAAAAATAAAGTAAAAAAGGAACTATTTTTCTTATGCAATTAATCTTTAACTTGCACACATGGCTGCTTAAGATTGAAATCTCTTATATCACAGATATACATTCTTCAATGGGAAGCTTAGTAATTATCAGCAATTTCCCAAATTCTCACCATCAAATTAAGAACAGAAAAGAAAAATCGAAATAAAGTTGGAAAGGAACTTACAAGAACGAAAGGCTATGTCTTATGAAGTCTTTGCAATCTCATCTCAATTAATCTAGCATTAAATTCTCCATCACTAACCCTTAACATCTTTGACAATGGCAATTTAAACCCACGTTCCACTAAAGCTCTATGCCTCGGCTTAATCTTTTTCTCTAAACTAAACGAAAAATACTGGGGGAACCTCGTTAATTCCTCCAAGTCACCTTCCATTTCCTCCAAGAAAAACTCAGCTTTAGGCCTCATATTATTCTCCACACTCAAAGTCAACAACCCGGGTGACCTCGCCACCATCCGGTTCACCTCCGGCTCGTCAAAACCCAGGGACCGAAGGAAGTTGAGTTTGGGCTTCAGGGTGTTTTCCACGTTGGAAACTAAAAGAAGGGTAGTATGGGAATTGACAACGAGTCCGAGGGAAGTGAGGAAATGGAGAGTGGGGCGGAGTTGGGTGGCGACGGGGGAAACCAAGAGGCGAGGGCAACGGGTGAGGGAGAGAGGGAGGTGGGGGAAAGGGAGAGGGACTTCGTGGAGGAGGAAGTTGATCGGAGGGAGAGGGTCGGAGGTGAGGAGGAGAGGACACATGTCGAGGATACGGCCGATGGAAGGGCGAGAGAGGCCGACGGAGGAGAGGGAGTGCTCGACGGAGAGGAGGGAGGAGAGCGGGGTGGAACGGAGGGAAGGGTTTAAGTGGAGAGCTTTATGGGGATTGATGTTTAAGGATTGGAGGTAGAGGAGCTTTTGGCGGAAGAGGAGACCACCGTCTTTGGATACCGGAGGGGCGGTGGGCGGATATGTAAGGAAGGGTTGAGGATAATGGAGTTGGAATCTGCAACTTTGCATATTTTCACTTTTCCTGCTGTGATGTTGGATTGGATGAAAGGAATTTCATTTTAGGATTTTTCTTTTCTATCTGTACTTTCATATTTTATTTGGGATTATTATTTCCTAGGCTACTTAATATATCATCGAAGCCCTTGGTTAATTTAATATTATTAAATAGTGAAATATTATATTTTTAAGTCCGTATTCTAAGTCATATAAAATAAAGTAAGATAGACATTCTTAGCCACCCAACCAATTAGTGGATCTTAATTTAGTATTATTTTTAAAAAGTGTTTTTAAATTTTTTTTTGAACAATAAAACTATTAACATTGAACAAAAAGAATAAATACAAAGCAGAGAAGAAGCACAAAACAATAACAAAACCTAAACAGGCTCGGGCAAAACCTGAAAAAACATACATACAACAAAATAATCCGCAATTGGAGCATAATAGGCACCAACGGACACGACAGAACTGGAAGAACAACACAACAGATGAAGAAGAACAAGACCAACCATCAACCGGAGTCAAAGAAACACAAAGCTAGTAAATCTAGGATCTCGTACTGCAGGACACTCCAGTAGTCACCGGAGAATGGAATTAGTTCATGAGAATATAGAGAGAAAGCCAACAGATCGTCGCGATAGATCTGAGAAGCAACGACGTTTGAGGGAAGGCAGAGTCGGAAAGTATAGCCATCAGGTCACCGCCGATGGAGACGAAATAGAGGAGAAAAAAAATAAAAAAACTTGAGAAAAATAAAAGAAAAGGGAATAGAGAACAAAGAGAAGGAAAATAAAACACCAGCGGTGAAGGTGTCGCCGAACCTCCCAACCGCGACGAGCAAAGCCACCCAAACATGCTCTGATCAAATTGTTTCTTGAGAAAACCGTTTCTCTTAGACCTGACAAACTTTACCCGAGATCCGAGAACCAAACCGGTTTACCCGAACTAAGACCCAAAATCGACCCGGACATGATGACTCAAAATTTGATCTAAAACTGAAACTAAACCGAAATGGATCCGAACCGAATGAATTCAAACCGAATGGACTTGAACCTAAGAAACCAAAAAAATAAATAAAAGATATTAATAGAAATAAAGAAAAATGAAATATGAACAACCGCACAACTCACCAAAAAGTCAAATATATTGGCTTTATAAAGCCATATATAGGGTGTAAAAAACTAACCAACCTAAAAACTTGATTAAAACTGACCAATCTCCAATTAACACGAATCGAAATAACTGAACCGAAATGACCAGAAGTACAATAAAACCGAACAAGAACTGAACCAAAATCAAATGATATTAGACCTGAAATAATCGAAATTGAAATCACTCGAACCGATTAACCCGTTTGCCACCTCTGGTTTCCCTCAAAACTACCAGCACAAGAGATGGCAGATAGGAGCCCTGAGAGCTAGGCTGACGACCGCCAGAAGAGTCAAAAGACTCATCAAAGGTGGAAGTAGTTTATTTATTCGAAGGAAAACTCAACCGAGCCACCAACGGCTGGTGGCTGGTTAAAACGACACAAAATAAGCTACAGTTTTCTTTGGGTTAGAGAGAACGATGCAAAAAATTGTAGAATTTTGATGTTTGATATTATTGTCAAAAGTATTTTTGAAAAGATAAAATAATCATTTTATATGATATTTTAAAGTAAAAATAAATTATTGTTTTAATTATTTACTTTTTAAAATATTAAAATCATTTTAATATTAATATTTAATATATTATTTTCAATATTAATATATTAAATAAAAAATGACAATATTAATTAATTTATTACATTTAGTATATTAATTGAATATTTAATATAATAATTCAATATATTTCATATTTACTATTAATATTATTTGAGTATATTAAAATTATTTTAATGTATTTTTATATATTAGTATTGATATTAGTATTATTTTCATATTATTTTAATAATATTATTAGTTTAGTTTTAAATTAATATTATTTTCATATTATTATTTTAATATAATATTAATATTAAACTAAGGAAAAAACTTTGATACACAAGCCGTGTAAACTTTTTTGTTTACACATGCCTTTTAATTTTAAGGGTTACAACTTTAGTTTAGGTTTTAAAGTGTAGGAGTTTAGGTTGTAGGTTTAAAATTTAGGATATAGTATTTAAGGATTAGGGTTAGAAATTTAGAATTTGAGATTTATAATGTAAATATGCAAGATTGTGTAATTAGTTTTACACAACATGTGTATTAAAATCTTACCTTTAAACTAATATATCATTATGCATGTATAAACTTTATTTTAACAATCATTTTGAGTTAAATAATTAAGTGTAAAAAATAATTTCTCTTCAAAAGTGATTTTTCACTTAAAAAACTAGAAATTTTAGCTTTTAATGTTGGGTGGAAAATCACTTTTCTAACCTTGATTGCACACTCAATTTGTAGGTGTTTCGCGTTGCTTAATTTGACATTGATTATGAAAATTATGGTGAAAAGTGATTTTATAAAAAAGAGTTGTAAAAAAATGATTTTGAAAAGTGGAGTTTAAGAATTTAGTGTTCGGTATTGCTGTCAAAAAGTGTTGTTGGAAAGACAAATGTCTAGTGTTTAGAAAAAAAAGTGAAAGTTAGATTTAAGAATTAATAAAGGTTAAACTTTTCATTTTAAGTTTAAACGAGATTTTTAACCTCAAAAGCTAAAAGATATAACTTTTGGGTTTGGGTCAATAATCACTTTTCAAAAGTGATTTTTCTATTAAAATTCAAGTGTTTTTCTGTAACCCCATCGTTCCGACCTAGCCAGCAGACCGAGTCGAACGAGTTACACGGGAAAATCGAAACGAAACCCGCTAAGGCCTCACTCTAATTAACAACCTTATTTTTTCACTTTATTAATCTTGACTAAATGTCACGTTTAATCCTATGTGTGAAGGCAAACAGCGGAAATACGAACACGGATACGAACCAAGCAGAGGGCATACGGTGATTTAAACTTACCGAGTAGTTTATTAGTCAAGTTTCATGCACACGAGGCAAAACCATCTCAAAGGACATATATAAACTCACCTATGAAGCATATAAGCATTAGAGACTAAAACGTAACATTTGGAAACCTTCAAAGATGCCCTTTAACCATTTTAACTACCTACGTTTCGAAACAGGACTACCACTTCCGAAACGCGAGTTTCATTCATAAAGCAACATCAGGCCATTCCGGAACGACTCCTCATGGTTCCGAAACAGGAACCTCCAGTGGCAAATCATATCGAAACGGCTCCTCATGGTTCCGAAACGGTAACCTCCAGCGGTAAATCGTACCGAAACGGCACCACCCTCGTTCCGATACAGGTGCCCCTAGAGCTTGGACGTTCTAAAACCATATTAGACGTTCCGAAACGCCTGGACACAATTTGGCCCGAAAATACATTTTTGACATCTCCAAACGTTCCCAAACTTACCCCGAAACATCACAAACCTCATGGAAACTTATTATAAAAATAATTTAGAGGCAAAACACCCTAAAGACAAGCTTCAAACATGCATACTCGTAAAAATGGATCTCAACCCAAAAGCTCATAAGAACACTTTATTTCAAAAACACCAACAAGTCAAAGCACACAACAATTAACCCAAGGCCCAAGCCTCAACATATCATGGTAACAACATTTAAAACATGTTAGCAACATTAACAAAAGCCAAACGTAGGAGTTTGAACACCAACTCCCTAACATGGTCTAGCATTCCCATTGCCAAAGTATTATTACGACTAAGGAAACCATACTTTTAGCTAGCAAAGAACTCCAAGAACTCATCCCTTGCCCCGCTTGCCTCCGAAGATACTAACGATTTGCATTGTTGGAAAACGAGAGCGTAAGCTTAAAAGCTTAGTGAGCGGAGCTCTACAACACAACAACAATGCAGTTTAAAACATATATCTTAGTTTTAAAAGCAAAACCATTTAAGAAAGAGATACAATAAAATGGAAGCATAAACGAAACGTGGTTTGCACAAGCACAACCATCCCCGGTGGGATTACACATCACCGTACACAACAACTAGCATATTTCCGGTGGGACTACACGTCACCATACTCATCTACTAGTCACTACCGGTGGGACTACACATCACCGTACACAACGACTAACCATCACGTGAGGCTTGACATCAACTACGACAACACAACAACATTAAATGGGGATAAAAGCATCCCGCACTAAACACCACAACATACATAAACACGAACAACAACAATGAACAATCAACCAAACAAGGCAAGAATAGACAAACTTACGATTGAGTCTAGGTTAGCCTCTAAGGCTCCACCCAAACCCCAAGAAACCTGCATTGAACATATTAAAGCTTCAAACGATTTCCACTCACTAGCCAATGTACGAAAGATGATCGAAATGTCATTTCAAGCTTCCTCAATACCCGGTGTTGCGTCCAAAACCATTTCCCTTGCTTCTAACCATTTCAAACCAAAGTATCAATACATATTCTAACACCAAAACTAAATGAAAAGCAATAGTCCATCAATCGACACATTTACTCAATCAAAATAAAGCCGAAATCAACCGAAACGTTGCCAAAACATCATCCAAACACAATCTGGATTTACCCAGCATTTTTAAACTTCAAAATTCACCAATTAACATCTAAAACACCAATCTTAGGTCTGTATACCTCCAACCCTCGTTTTACCACAAAACTAAGCC
The DNA here is from genome assembly GCA_958450335.1 of Hibiscus tridactylites. Classification (NCBI taxonomy): domain Eukaryota; kingdom Viridiplantae; phylum Streptophyta; class Magnoliopsida; order Malvales; family Malvaceae; genus Hibiscus; species Hibiscus tridactylites. Next base: position 82,946,825 of record OY288276.1, read on the forward strand.
AAAACACCACCTTTTCACTTTCAAAACTTATCCACTGCACCTAGTTTCATGTTTTATGGGTTTAGGCTACTTATTAACATTATTTAGCATCAAAAAATGGTTCAAAAACACCCACCAAAAACCTATTAAAAACCCATACGAAAAATTTCATAAACTCATCTCTTTTCCATCAAAACTTTGGAACCCAAAATGAAAAATTAAAGTTTTGTTAAGATTTCAAAAAGATAAGATTTAATAAATAAAAGCCAAGGTAAAAGTGATAATTACCTTTGAAAATATTCTATGGAAAAGCCTTTGAGTCAAGGAAGAGATGGTGGGAAGCTTTTGGGAGAAAGTTTTGAGCTTTTAGGCTTTTGGAATAAAGATGACTCTTCAAATCCCAAAACCCCTTTTCAAAATTTCATTAATGATGTTATCGTAAATAATGGCACTTTTATAAAAATCAGCATTTTAATCTAAATTTAACCCAAAACTGGTCATAGATCAAAACCGATAACTCTCGGGCCCAAAATCGGAGCGTTACAACTCTCCCCCACTTAAGGAATTTTGTCCTCGTAATTACCTGACAGAAAGAGATACGAAAATTGTTTCTCCTTGTCTTCCTTCCTCTCCAAAGTAGCCTCTTCCGCACCTCGGTGTCTCCACAAAACTTTGACTAACTCGATAGATCTACCACGCAACACTTTTCTATCCGTAGAAAGAATTTCAACTGGCTCTTCAACATACGACAAATTTGGGTTCAACTCGATCTCTTCCACTGACATTACATGAGATGGATCCGATCTATACTTCTGAAGCATCGAAACGTGGAACACATCATGAATCTTCTCTAACTCTATCGGCAGTCTCAATCTATAAGCAACGAGACCAATCCTCTTAACTACCTCGTAAGGATCAATGAACCTTGGGCTTAACTTACCCTTCTTCCCAAACCTCATCACCTTCTTCCAAGGTGAGACTTTCAAAAACACTTTGTCTCTCACAACATACTCTATCTCCTTTCTCTTCAAATCAACATACGATTTCTATTGGTCTAAAGCTGCCTTCAAGCGATCACAGATCAGTTTTACCTTCTCGGTAGTGCCCTTGAGCAAGTTTGGCATCGGTACAAGCTTTTGTCTAGCCTCGACCCAACAAATAGGTGTCTTACACCTTCTACCATACATAGCCTCATACGGTGCCATCTGAATACTAGCCTGATAACTGTTATTGTATGCAAACTCCACTAACGGTAGGTGTTTCTCCCAAGAACCCTGAAAGTCGATGATGCAACACCTCAATATGTCCTCCAACACCTGAATAACTCTCTCTAACTGACCATCTAACTGCGGGTGATACGAAGTGCTGAAGTTCAACCAAGTATCCAAGGCACAATGCAAACACTCCCAAAATCTAGCTATAAACCTCGGATCTCGGTCTAATACGATCGACTTCGGTACCCCATACAATCTCACTATCTCATTGATATATAGATCGACCAACTTATATAAGGTGTAGGTAGTATGAACATGTATGAAATAGGCACACTTAGTGAATCCGTCGACTATCACCCACACTGAATTCTTCTTCGAAGGAGTCAACGGTAAACCCGACACGAAGTCCAGGGTAATACGTTCCCACTTCCATTCTGGAATCTTCAACAGCTGTACAAACCTGAAGGAAACTGATGTTCAGCCTTAACTCGTTTACATACGGTACATCTTCAACCTAATCCAGTAGTACTCTTCTTTTAACCCACGGTACATCTTCGTACTACTCGTATGTATAGCAAAAGGACTGTTATGTGCTTCATTCAAGATAGCACGCCTTAACTCAGCATCTTCTGAGACTACTATTGTTGAATGGATCGATTGAATGATCAAGACCAAGAGGGGGGTGAATTGGGATTTTAAAACTTTGTGGGAGTGAATGGACAATTAAAAATGAAGAACAAAGGATTTTAGAGTGGTTCAAGTTCCAAATGAACTCTACATCCACTACCTTAGCTACCACTAAGGATTTGCATCAATTCACTATTTGTTCTTCTTCTTTTCAAGGCTTAGGAGGTAACCTTTACACAACCGGTCAAATTTTCTACCCAAAATTTGACCAACCCTCACAAATGAACAAAGAAGAAATGGGACAAGAAGTATATCTCTCAAATACAATTTTGTCCCTTGAATTACAACACTCAACCCAAATTTGAAGATAGAATAAGAATTGGATACAACTCAATTTGGGGTTTACAAGAAATTGGAAAATAAACACACTTGAGGTTGGATTATTGCTTGAATGTTTGTCTTTTATGCAATAGTTGTTGCTGGTCTTCAAAGAGCTTCAATTTATACCTTCTCTATCGATTCTAGCCGTTTGGGTGGTTAGGGAATTGATTATAGCCGTTGGGACCCTCTCTTTCCACCATAAATGCACTTCTGCAGCTATCCGTATCGGTACACAGGGAGCCGTATCGATACCTATCTTAAAACAGAAAGAGTCGTTGTACATAATAAAGAGGGCGTATCGAAATGCACGTAAGCGTATCAGTACGAGACATAGAGCGTTTCGATACGGAAGAGGCCGTATCGATACCTTTTTCTCAACTTAGCTCACTGGAAGTTTCCGTTTCGATACGAGGGTTTACCGTATCGATACGGGTCAACTACCACTTTAAATGTTAGTTACCTAACGACTGACACCAACGGTCAAAAACATTTGAAACACTTCGAATTAAAAATTCAATTAAAATCGTATCGATACGGGTTAAGCCGTATCGGTACATCATTCAAACTCCTTCAGTTTTGTAGAGGGGCGTATCGATACAGATGGAATCTGTTTCGATACGCTGTTTCGATACGGTTAAGAGCGTATCGAAACACGTCTTTCTAGTAGCCAACTTTGTAAAAAAAGGTATCAATACGGCTGGAAGTGTATCGATACACCTGGACGATTTTTAATACTTTGGCCTTAGAACACTTAGAAAATATTTAGAGTTTGAGTTTTTCAAATCAGTTTTAAAGTGTTGGTGATTTATAAATTATTAAAGGGACTTAGAAATCAATTTCAAGTTTTCAATTTAATTCTTAACAATTTAATTATATCAAAATCAAACATATGTTTTACAATCTCCCCCTTTTTGATATAACAAAACCAAAACTTGAAATTTTTGACACTTTGAAAAACTTTGCAAAATAACTCCCCCTTAATATTAGTTAGGTAACTTTTAAGTTGAAAAACAAAATTTTTAAGTGTTGTGAGCTTCCCTCTCCCCCTTTTTGTTAGATCAAAAATAATTGAGACAATGTAAAGTGCATAACTTAGGCAAAAGGTATAAATAGGCAAGCAACATAAATATCATTAAGTTCAAATAAAGCATAACATCAACTTAAAAATCCAAAACAACAGAAAATCAAAGCATAGGTTTAAAATAATTCAAACTTAATCCTAAAAACATGAAGCAAAGGTGCATAAAATAAATATCCTAGATGATATACATGGTATGCAAAGATAGGCTATTATGCATCATCATCGCCTTCTTCATCATCTTCATCTTCGTCCTCAATTGGATCATCATTCCTCAAGGTTTGATGCCGCTCGTCATGGAAAGCGGTGAGAGAGATATTCATTGAGTTGTGACCGCCTTCAAGAGAAGTGAGTCGAGTCTCCACGTTCGTCATCCATTCTTCAAGGCTTGTGAAACGAGTATCAATCGTGGTAAACCCTGAAGCCATGTCCGTACGCAATCCCGTGAATTGCTCATTGAGGAAAGTCATTAGAGCATCCATGGAAGGTGGAGGAGGAGGAGCTTGAGGAACTTGTTCAACTGGAGGATTAGCAAATTGTTCCGCGGCCTCGGTCGGGAGCTTAGATAGACGTAGCCAATTACCATTAAAGTAATGGAACTTACCCCTTGCAAGAGAGCGTTCATCGATGAGATCGGTGAGGGGAGTTGGGAAGTCATGCGAGCAATCAATCTTCTTTTGTAGGAAAAAATAGCTTAGGGTTGTGCTATAGGTGAAGGAAGTGACAAGTGTGGTGTGGTGATGTTGCACGAGATAGACGATCTCCGCAAACATGATACGAGCAAGGTTCATACGTTTTCTCTCACGGAAGCATCGAATCCAAAAGTCATCCACTTGACGGATAGTAGAATACTTCCCTCCCGAGGGCCTAAACCACCAAGAGACCATCAAATAAAGGATCCGATCCTGAGCATTTAGGGCGGTGACGAAGCCACTAAGAATATGACCATTAGCATTCTCATCATCAAGGCCTTCATCCTTCAACTTAAAGACATCACAAATAGATTTAACATCTATAGTGACCTTTTTACCCATAAGATAGGAAATAATAGTCGTAACAACACCATCTCGATTGGCACAACATTTGGCATTAGAATAAAAGATTAAAACCAAATTACGAAAATAAAACCCGAGAATGGAGAGAAAATCCATAAACTTCCATTGTTGGAGCAAAATTCAAACTTGAATCGCTCCGAGTTAAGAAAAGAAATAGAGATTACCCTCTCTGGATGGATCTTATAGTTTTTGAATTGACGAAAATAGGTGAGAGCTCCAGGAGATTGAAAAGAGTGTTGATATATTTGAGTGAGATTCGGACGAACACCATCTTCGGTATTGGATCCTTCACCGGTTTCATTAAGACGCGATCTCTTCCCAGAAGGTGCCATGAACTAGAAAAAACAATGTATGCATTAAGATTTCTTCATTCAACTCATTGAAAAACCAAAAATCAAGGTAAAGAAAAATTTTAAAACCAAATTATGAAAAGAAATTTTAAAACCAAGTCTGGTTAAGAAGACAAAAATAAAAACAAAAAAACAAAAAAGTTTGAAAACGAAAATAAAAAGAAAAATTAAAAGAAAAAGAAAGAGTTTTACCTTGATATTGATTAGAGAGGAATGGAAGAAAAGCCTAGCACCAAATTGATGAAAAAACCTTAGAGCTTTGCTTGATTTGAAACCCTCTTGATATTTTGAGTTGTGGTGTGAAATTATGAGGGAGGAAGAGGCTATCTATAGGCTAAAAACGGCTAGCGTTTTTAGGGTTTTGAGAAATTTTAATTTTGGTAAAAGTTGAACTCTTAAATGCCAAATTAAAGTTGTCTGCGCAATCGCGTATCGATACGCCTGAGGGTGTATCGATACGGGGGTAAAAATGTAATTCCAATAAAAATGCTCGTTGAAGGATCGTATCGAAACGGATGCAATCCGTATCGAAACGATTGAAGCTCGTATCGAAACGGGTTTAACCGTATCGATACCCGTGTAAGGCAAAAAGAAGTCTGGGAAGCTGATGAAGTACTCGTATCGATACGCGTAGGGCCGTATCGATACCCTATGCCTAGAAATACATTTTAGGCCTAAAAAACAACCAAAAGCTCAATTCTAACACCTCCTAAAGGAATGCAAATGATGAATGAGCATTTCTAAGCATATTTTAACAGAGTCATACTCCCCCTAGCTATAGGCATGTATATTTTCAAGAGTTACAACACACAAACATGCAATTTCACAAGATCAAGCAATTTGAAGCATAAAAGAGGTCCTAAAAGGTCAAGATAGGCTAGTTAGACCTAACTCTCTTCTAAGGGACCAAAAACGCTCTTTATCTAAAGGTTTTGTAAAGATGTCCGCTAATTGATTTAAGGTGTCAACATACTCTATAACAACATCTTCTTTAAGGACATGATCTCTAATGAAATGATTCCTTATTTCTATATGTTTGGTTCTAGAGTGTTAGATGGGATTTTTTGTCAAACATATGGCACTAGTGTTATCACACTTAAGGGGTATGGTTTCAACTTTAATACCATAATCTAAGAGTTGTTGCTTCATCCAAAGGACTTGAGCACAACAACTCCCTAAGGATATGTACTCGGCTTCGGTGGTTGATAAGGCTACACTATTTTGTTTCTTAGAGAACCAAGATATGAGCATACTACATAAGAATTGACAAGTTCCCGAAGTACTTTTCCTATCGATTTTACAACCCCCATAATCCGCATCCAAATAAGCATGAAGGTTGAAGGTGGAGTCTCTATGGTACCAAAGACCTAAACAAGGAGTATCTCTAAGGTACCTAAAGATTCTCTTAACAGCTATAAGGTGAGACTCTCTAGGACTAGCTTGAAACCTAGCACACAAGCAAACACTAAACAAGATATTTGGTCTACTTGCGGTAAGGTAAAGCAATGATCCAATCATAGAACGGTAAAGCTTAGAGTCAACACACTTACCTCCTTCATCCTTGTCAAGCTTTGTAGATGAGCTCATAGGTGTGGCTTGAGGCTTTGCATTCTCCAAGCCAAACTTCTTGAGCATATCCTTGATGTACTTTGCTTGATTGATGAAGGTGCCATCCTTCCTTTGCTTCATTTGGAGTCCCAAAAAGAATGAGAGCTCCCCCATCATGCTCATCTCGAATTCACCTTGCAATAGCTTAGCAAACTCTTTGCAATGACATTCGTTAGTAGAACCAAAAATAATATCATCAACATAAATTTGTACTACTAAGATTTCATTTTTATACCATTTTATGAAAAGTGTAGTGTCCACCTTACCTTTTTCGAAACCTTTTTCAATTAAAAAGTTTGAAAGTCTTTCATACCAAGCTCTAGGAGCTTGTTTTAAACCATAAAGAGCTTTAGTAAGTTTGAAAACACGATTTGGAAATTTTGAGTCTTCAAAACCCGGTGGTTGTTCCACATACACTTCCTCATTTATAAAACCATTTAAAAATGTGCTTTTAACATCCATTTGAAAAAGCTTGAAATCATGATAACATGCATATACAAACAATATCCTAATGGCTTCCATTCTAGCTACGGGTGCATAGGTTTCATCAAAATCTATTCCCTCTTCTTGAGTGTATCCTTGTGCTACTAGTCTTTCTTTATTTCTCACAATGTTACCACTCTCATCTAGTTTGTTCCTAAAGACCCATTTAGTTCCTATAGTAGATTGATTACTAGGCATATCAACTAATGTCCAAACATTACTTCTCTCAAATTGATTTAACTCTTCTTGCATAGCCATAATCCAAAAATCATCTTTCAATGCTTCTTTTATATTCTTAGGTTCTATGCATGAGATAAATGCAACATGGTTCATAAGTTTAAGAGAAGATCTAGTGGTTACCCCTTTGGATGGATCACCCAAGATTTCACCATCTTTGACATAGTTGAACTCCCTTAGGTAGCTCACTTCCTTTTCCTCAAGAGCCAAGTCCTTCAAGGCTTCAAGAGGTGGATCTTGTGTATCCTCTTCTTTTGATGGAATCTCATCCTCCTTTGAAGTTTGTCCTCCATCAAAGGCATTTATGATTCCTACATCATCATCATCACAAGAATCCTTCCTTGGAAGGAGGTTATCATCGAATACAACATGTATAGATTCTTCTACTACTAAAGTTCTCTTGTTAAATACACGATAGGCTTTAGAGGTTAAGGAATATCCTATGAAAATAACTTCATCACTTTTTGCATCAAATTTACCTAAGTTGTCTTTTCCATTATTTAAAACAAAACACTTGCAACCAAGTGGATGAAAATAGCTAATGTTAGGCTTTTTAGATTTTAAAATCTCATAAGGTGTTTTCTTTAAAATTGGCCTAATCATTACTCGGTTTACAATGTAGCAAGCGGTGTTTGTGGCTTCCGCCCAAAAATATTTAGGTAAATTGTTTTCACAAAGCATGGTTCTAGCCATTTCTTGTAAAGTTCTATTTTTCCTCTCAACTACCCCATTTTGTTGAGGAGTTCGAGGAGCCGAAAAATCGTGGCTAATACCATTTTCATTTAAAAACTCTCTAAACCCTAAATTTTGAAATTCGGTTCCATGATCACTTCTAATATGAGAAATTCTAAGTTCAAGATCATTTTGGGTTAGTTTTGAAAACATGATGAATTTTTCTAAAGCCTCATCTTTAGTACTTAAAAATAGAACCCAAGTAAATCTAGAAAAATCATCTACAAGAACAAATGCATAAGATTTACCACCCAAGCTCATAGTCCTAATTGGCCCAAATAAATCCATGTGTATAAGTTGTAAACACCTACTTGTAGAAACATCATTAATGGATTTAAAGGAAGACTTATGTTGTTTACCCTTAGATCATGCATCACAAATTTTATCATTTGAGAACTTAATCTTGGGTAAACCTCTAACTAGATCAAGAGAAACTAATTTTTCTAAAACACTAATGCTAGCATGTCCTAGTTTCCTATGCCATATCCATGCATCATTTTCATTTTGGGCTACTAAACATGCATGGGATGTATGTATGTCATCTAGATGCATCATGTAAATGTTACCTATGCGATGACCTATGAGCATAATATTATTAGATTTAATTTCAACAATTTTGCACCCATTTTTATCAAATAAAACATTAAATCCTTTATCACACAATTGGCTTATGCTCAACAAATTATGTTTAAGACTATCGACATACAAGACATTTTCAATCAAAATGGTAGAGTGATTACTTATGGAGCCAATACCTTTAATGTGGCCTTTGGAGTTGTCACCAAATGTCACCACTCCTCCACTTTTTGGCTTTAAATCCATGAATCTACTCTTGTTTCCGGTCATATGCCTCGAGCATCCACTATCAAGGTACTATGAGTTTTGACTTTGTGATTTGGCCTTGTAGCAATGCTCCCCCTACAAAAAAATATATTAAACTTTTGTTTTTGGTACCCAAATCATTTTGGGTCCATGAGTGTTAGCTCCCAATAGCTTGGTTCCCTTAGGAATCCAAGGTGACATAGCAACAATATTATTAGATTTTACAAGTTCCTTAGGAACCCATACACTTCTAATCTTTTTAGTTTTACTATGTCTAGGAAAGCTACTTTGTTTGTAGTTATTGGTCTTTCTCCTAGGTTGGTTTGTTTTAGAAGATTCACATTTTTCATGCTTCACATTACCAACATATTTTAAAGACTCTTTGTGCTTGTTAAGCTCATCTAACACCTTTTGGTGTTCACTATTGCATTGAGAAAGAAGATTATTTAGGTCAACATTTTCATCTTGGAAGAATTTAAGTTCATCTTTCAAACCTAAAGTCTTTTTTTCAAATTTTAAGTTAGCTTGAGAGAGTGAGTCATTCTTATCATTTAATTCCGAAATAATTTTCTTATTCCTAATGACCGACTCTTTGTATTTCTCAACTAACTCATCATAAACCTCTTGCAACTCATCATATGCATCATTTAATTCATCAAATGTAAAATCAAAAGATGATGAGTTAGAAGTTACCATGGAGGAATCCTTCTCAAGTGCCATGAGGCAAAGGTTGGCCACTTCTTGTTCGTCATCCTCGGATGACTCCTCATCACTCCAAGTAGCAAGCTTGGCTTTGAGCTTCTTCTTCTTCTCAAAGCCCTTCTTCTTGAGTTGAGGGCACTCCGAACGAATGTGGTCGGGCTTATTGCACTCGAAGCAAATGATTTGATCCTTCCCTTCTTCTTTGCTTTTACCTTTAAATTCCATCTTTCTTTGAATTTTTCTTCCACGGTTGGACCTCATGAATCGAGAGAACTTTTTGGCTATCATAGCCAATTCTTCAAGGTCATCCTCCTCACTAGAAGAGCTCTCCTCAAGTAATGAAGCTTTGAGAGCCACTCCCATTTTCTTCTTCTTTTCCACCTCTAGCTTCTCCATTCTTTTCTCTTCCTTCTTCTTTTCTTCTTCTATTCCTTGCTTCATAATCTCATGAGTAAGGAGAGAACCCACTAGCTCATCAAGTTTTAGAGTTTTCAAGTTTTTGGCCTCTATGATAGCGGTTCTCTTCTCATCCCAAGATTCGAGAAGTGAGTAGAGTAGCTTCCGAACAAGCTTGTCTTCCGGAATAGTCTCTCCAAATCCTTTAAGCCCATTGACTATGGTTGAGAAGCGATCAAACATCTTGGACATCGTTTCGTCGGACTCCATCTTGAAATTCTCACAGCTAAGATTGAGAATTCCAATCTTGGTTTCCTTCACATCATTGGTTCCTTCATAGGTGGTCTCAAGAGTATCCCACACTTCCTTGGCACTCTCAATGGAGGAGACTTTAGAGTAGATGTCAGGGCTGAAGGAGCAAAAGAGCATGTGAAGAGCTTTGTCATTTATTTGGACTTTCTTCCTCTCATCTTCACTCATCTCTATCTTCTTCTTTAGGACAATCTTTCCATCACCATCTCTCTTCAAAGTAATGTAGGGACCATCTTCAATGGCATCCCAAACCAAGTAATCATTGGACTTGATGAAGAGGTGCATCCGATTCTTCCAAAAAGGATAGTTGTCACCATTGAAGAATGGTGGCTTTGTGGTGGATTGTAACTCATACATACTCGATCCGGAGGTAGATGCCATGGCTTGATTTTTTTAGTTGATCACACTCTTCCTAGGAACTCCTCTTGTGGTTGTGAATCCTTCAAAGAGGTAGCTCTGATACCAATTGTTGAGTGGATCGGTTGAATGATCAAGACCAAGAGGGGGTGAATTGGGATTTTAAAACTTTGTGGGAGTGAATGGACAATTAAAAATGAAGAACAAAGGATTTTAGAGTGGTTCAAGTTCCAAATGAACTCTACATCCACTACCTTAGCTACCACTAAGGATTTGCAACAATTCACTATTTGTTCTTCCCCTTTTCAAGGCTTAGGAGGTAACCTTTACACAACCGGTCAAATTTTCTAGCCAAAATTTGACCAAACCCTCACAAATGAACAAAGAAGAAATTGGACAAGAAGTATATCTCTCAAATACAATTTTGTCTCTTGAAGTACAACACTCAACCCAAATTTGAAGATAGAATAAGAATTGGATACAACTTAATTTGGGGTTTACAAGAAATTGGAAAATAGGCACACTTGAGGTTGGATTTTTGCTTGGATGTTTGTTTTTTATACAATAGTTGTTGATGGTCTTCAAAGAGCTTCAATTTGTATCTTCTCTATCAATTCTAGCCGTTTGGGTGGTTAGGGAATTGATTATAGCCGTTGTGACCCTTTCTTTCCACCATAAATGCACTTCTACAGCTATCTGTATCGGTACGCGGGGAGCCGTATCGATACCTGTCTCAAAATAGAAAGAGTCGTTGTACATAATAAAGAAGGCATATCGAAACGCACGTAAGCGTATCGGTACGGGACATGGACTGTTTCGATACGGAAGAGACTGTATCGATACCTTTTTCTCAACTTAGCTCACTGGAAGTTTTCGTTTCAATACGAGGGTTTACCGTATCGATACGGGTCAACTACCACTTTAAATGTTAGTTACCTAACGACTGACACTAACGGTCGAAAACATTTAAAACACTTCAAATTAAAAATTCAATTAAAATTGTATCGATACGGGTTAAGCCGTATCGGTACACCATTCAAACTTTTTCAGTTTTGTAGAGGGGTGTATCGATACAGATGGAATCTGTTTCGATACGCAGTTTTGATACGGTTAAGAGCGTATCGAAACGCGTCTTTCTAGTAGCCAACTTTGTAAAAAAAGGTATCGATACGGCTGGAAGCGTATCGATACACCTGGACGATTTTCAATACTTTGGCCTTGGAACACTTAGAAAATATTTTGAGTTTAAGTTTTTCAAATCAGTTTTAAAGTGTTGGTGATTTATAAATTATTAAAGGGACTTAGAAATCAATTTCAAGTTTTCAATTTAATTATATCAAAATCAAACATAGGTTTTACAACTATCCTATCCTTGAAACATAGGATCCCATTCTCACCAAAGCAGAAATCTATAGGACTACCCTCGGCTATATCTTGCACGTGAGGTGCCAAAGACTCATCTTGCAACTGTTTCTCTCGAATCAACTGAACCAACGAAGGTTTAACCATCTCAAATCAATCTTCGAAAACACTGAAGCACCTCTCAACTGATCAAACAAGTCATCTATCCACGGCAAAGGGTACTTGTTCTTCACTGTTACCTCGTTCAACTGCCTATAGTTTATACACATCCTCATACTGCCGCCCTTCTTCTTCACAAACAAGACCGAAGCACCCCACAGAGAAATACTAGGCCTAATGAAACCTCTATCTGACAGTTCCTGAAGTTGTGTCTTCAACTCTTTCAGTGCCATTCTATATGGAGCAATAGACACGGGTGCAGAATCTGAACACATCTCAATAGCAAACTCAACTTCCCTATCTGGAGGTAAACCCGACAACTCTTCCGGAAAAACACTTGAAAAATCACAAATTGTTCTGATGTCTTGCGGCCTAACCTCACTCATATTCGGATTCATCACATAAGCCAAATATGCCTGACAACCCGAACCTATCAATCTCTGAGCTTCTAAAGTAGAAACGACATTGGACAAGAACTTAATGTTCTCGCCAACCACTACAACTTCAAAATCATCTGTAAGCATCAAGGAGACTCTCTTGGTCTCAAAGTCTACCCTAGCTCTATGCTCTACGAGCCAATCCATGCCCAAAATCACATCAAAACCACAGAACGACAATTCTATCATGTCAACCAGAAACACATGGCCCTGAACCATCAAAAGACACTTCTTATACATCTTCCTAACTACCACGGTCTCACGGAAAGAACTAGTAACATTCACACCTACTTCTAACCACTCATACGATAAACCTAGAGACCTTGCATGTTCACCCAAAATGAACGAATATGTCGAACCTGAATCTATCAAAGAAAGCAAAGTCAAAGACTGTAACGAGAAATTACCTGCGATGACATCCGTGTCATTCCCAGCCTATCGTTGTGCATACACCCTAGCTGGTCCTCCACCCTTGGACTGAACTGCCACCACATGAGCTAAGTTCCTCTGACAATTATTACTCGGCTGAAAATTACCTCGATCGCGCCCACGACCTCTCTGATGCTCAAACCCTCTAGCTGGAGCATGTCCACCCCTAACTGGGTGTGGACAGTTACGCCTCAAATGATCTCGAGAACCACAATTCCAACATACCCCAAAGGTACCCATACATTCGCCCAGATGGCGTCTCTCGCACCTAGTGCACTCGGGAGTGTGAACAACAGCTCCTTGGTCTTGATGGCCCCGTCCATGGTTACCGCCCCTATGTCTCGAATCGGGCTGATACCTTCTATCTATGTGCCTCTTGGCATGATCTTTGTCCCAATCCGCATGTCTCTTCTTGGAATCAAACCCACTAGAACGAGTACTTGAGCCTAAATTCTGCTCAATATCCTTGTCCCAGAGACCAAAACATTAAACTCGGTGAAATCAGAAGCAAACATATAAGTCTTCACATCCCTAGTCAAACCATAACGGAAACGCTCACATCGTTCCCTCTCATTGGGAACCAACTCGGGAGCATATTGGCTCAACCTCACAAACTAAACCTCATACTCTGACACCGTCTTACTACCCTGAACCAAAGCCATGAATTCCCTCTTCTTTTCATCTTGATATCGGGCTCCAAGGTACATCTTTCTAAAAGCTGTTCGAAAGAATTCTCAAGTGACATCTGCTTCTGCTATACCCTAAGTAACGGTAGTCCACCAAGCATACGCATCTCCCTGAAGCAAGGAGAAAACACAACCCAACTTACGAGTGTCTGAGCACTCCATCTGGCCTAAGATTCGTGTAGTGCTCTCGAGCCAAGCCTTTGAACCCTCGGGAGTCAAACCACGGAACTCAACTCCACCCAACCTATGAAGCCTCTCAAGGGGTAAACTCGTCCCCGCACCCTGAGGTGGTGCTGCAGCATGTATACCGGCCAAAGCTGTCTGAAAAGCTCTGGCTATAGTCTGAATCAAATGAGTCATGTCCGCACCTGCCAAACCCTGACCAACCTGAGCTCCATTTCCTCCAACATTCGCACCGGCCTGAGGTCCATTACCATCACCTCCAACATTCGCACCGGCCTGAGGTACATTATCTCTAACATCCGCCCCATTACCATTGGGGGCAGGAGGAACATGAGGCACATCCCCGTGTGCTTGGCCACCCGCTCTAGGCCATCTTCTCGGTCTTACCATAACGAAGATAAAATTTAAACAATAAACACATCACACACAAGAAAACATTGGGTTAGCAAGGGCAATGATCCGAGTGCTCAAGCTCCTTTAAATCGAAACCATTTTTCAATAATAATACCTAGCAATGGGGACACTCGACTAAACTTTAACCAACTACAAGAACAATAAAACATGCTTTCATACATCGTGCAATGGTAAACAAACCAAACAAACCAACTTACCTGACTTACCTTCCCGGGAGACCTCGTAACTGAGGCTCTGATACCACCAAATGTAACCCCCTCGTCTCGGCCTAGCCAGCAGACCGAGTCGAACGGGTTAAACGGGGAAAATCGAAGCGAAACCCGCTGAGGCCTCACTCTGATTAGCAACCTTATTTTTTCACTTTATTAATCTTGTCTAAATGTCACGTTTAATCCTATGTGTGAAGGCAAACCGCGGAAATACGAACACATATACAAACCAAGCAGAGGGTATACGGTGATTTAAACTTATCGAGTAGTTTATTAGTCAAGTTTCATGCACACAATGCAAAACCATCTCAAAGGACACATATAAACTCACCTAGGAAGCATACAAGCATTAAGGACTAAAACGTAACATTTGGAAACCTTAAAAGATGCCCTTTAACCGTTTTAACTACCTACATTTCGAAACAGGACTACCCGTTTCGAAACACGGGCTTCATTCAAAAAGCAACATCAGGCCGTTCCAGAACGACTCCTCATAGTTTCGAAACGGTAACCTCCAGTGGCAAATCGTACCGAAATGGCACCACCCCCGTTCTGATACAGGTGCCTGTGTAGCTTGACCGTTCCGAAACCATATCAGACGTTCCGAAATGCCTGGACACAATTTGGCCCGAATATACATTTTGGCATCGCCAAACGTTCTGCATTGTTGGAAAACGAGAGCGTAAGCTTAAAATCTTAGTGAGCGGAGCTCTAAAACACAACAACAATGCAGTTCAAAACATGTCTTAGTTTTAAAACCAAAACCATTTAAGAAAGAGATACAATAAAATGGAAGCATAAATGAAACGTGGTTTGCACAAGCACAACCATCCCCGGCGGGACTACACGTCATCGTACTCATCTACTAGTCACTACCAGTGAGACTACACATCACCGTACACAACGACTAACCATCACGTGAGGCTTGACATCAACTACGACAACACAACAACATTAAACGGGGATAAAAACATCCCGCAATCAACGCCACAACACACATAAACACGAACGCCAACAATCAACCAAACAAGGCAAGAATATACAAACTTACGCTTGGGTCTAGGTTAGCCTCTAAGGCTCCACCCAAACCCCAAGAAACCTTCATTGGACATATTAAACTTCAAACGATTTCCTCTCACCAGCCAATGTACGAAAGATGATCAAAATGTCGTTTCAAGCTTCCTCAATACTCGGTGTTGCGTCCAAAACCATTTCCCCTGCTTCTAACCATTTCAAACCAAAGCATCAATACATATTCTAACACCAAAACTCACTAAAAAGCAACAGTCCATCAATCGACACATTTACTCAATCAAAACAAAGCCGAAATCAACCGAAATGTTGCCAAAACATCATCCAAACACAATATGACTTTACCCGGCATTTTTAAACTTCAAAATTCACCAATTAACATCTAAAAACACCCATCTTATGTCTATATACCTACAGTCCTCTTTTTACCACAAAACTAAGCCGAAACACCATTTTTTCACCTTCAAAACTTACCCACTACACCTAGTTTTGGGTTTTATGGGTTTAGGCTACTTATTAACATTATTTAGCATCCAAAAATAGTTCAAAAACATCCCACCAAAAACTCATTAAAAACCCATACGAAAATTTCATAAACCCAACTCTTTTCCATCAAAACTTTGGAACCCAAAATGAAAAATCAAAGTTTTGTTAAGATTTCAAAAAGATAAGATTTAATAAATAAAAGTCAAGGTAAAAGTGATGATTACCTTTGAAAATCTTCTATGAAAAAGCCTTTGAGTCAAGGAAGAGATGGTGAGAAGCTTTTGGGAGAAAGTTTTGAGCTTTTAGGTTTTTAGAATAAAGATGACTCTTCAAATCCCAAAACCCTTTTTCAAAATTTCATTAATGGCATTATCGTAAATAATGGCACTTTTATAAAAATCAGTATTTTAATATAAATTTAACCCAAAACTAGTCCTAGATCAAAATCGATAACTCCGGACTCAAAACTGGGACGTTACATTTTCATTAATTATTAGGTGGAGAAGTGATTTGGGCCCTTCAAACTCATGGGATAATATGTAAAGACTGATGAGGGTAGATGTCTAGGATTGAAATTTTTGCAGGAGAAAATAAGTGTTTTTTTTTCTTCATGATAATTGGATTCCTATTGATTTTGAGTGAGGATAAGTTGTGCCAATAACTTTGCGAAATTATAATGGTAGCCATTAGCTTTGCGAAACTATTTTATGTAATGATTGTGGGTTGACTTCTGTGGCAATTGCAAATTTAAAAAATTAAAATTTTAAAAGTTTAATGACTAAATTAAAGTGTTTTAAAAGTTTAATGACTATCATCGTAGTTGACCAAATTTGAGGGAAAAAAAACTAATGAGCTATCTATCCTTTGTGATGTAGAAATTGTCCTCCTTATGTTCTCCCCAACTAACTAGCCTTCCATATGCATTGGGAAGCGCAGGTAACCCTTCCATAATCACCATCTTCTTCTGCATATATTTATTTAGCTTTGAAGAGGATTCATAGACCTTGGGCTTCCAATTCTGTTTGGTAAAACATTGACATAAACAAGGTCCTAGAACTGGATATGATTGGGCTTCCAATTCTGGCCCTTGTGGCGTTACCATGTTTGATGAACCATTGTTTTCCCGGGCAAGTATAACAGGTCACTGTGTAATGTGGATTGAGCTGAACTTTTCACTGTAATTAAATTCAATGTCTTCTTTTGGCCCTACAAATCAAAGCTGTATCACACTGATGTAAAAGTCTTAGATTCTCTTCTTGTTCTTCAAATCACATCATTCAACGCCTTGTGATCTTGATTGAACCCAGACAGGGTTCATAGCAGGTGGTGCCCAACAGGCCAAGCCTAAGAAACATCCGTCGGATTTTGATCTTTGGAAGAGTAAAGGCGTCTCACCCATGTTCATGGGGCACATTTTCATACTGTAATGCAAACGTTTATTTATAAAAACACGTCACGTAATTATTATTACATTGTTTTGTACAAAACCAGCAAAACTATGCATCAGATATCGAAAAATGAAAATATATTTACTTTCACTATACTGATCATAATCCTTTAATTAACATGTTTATTGTTTGTTGCAAACTTCATATGTTTTACGGGCAAGATTGTGTGATTTGAGAGAAGGGAAAAGACATGCTCCGCAATGCAAGGGTTCATGTTCTCAGAACATGGGATGTTACCAAACAAAAAGATTAAAAGTTTTGAGCTTGAATTTTGAAGTGACTTAAAGTATTTCTTATTTCTTTTACATCCACTGTTTTTATAATTATACACCTACGTTGAAGTCGCAGTCGCAGAAGAACTGGCTTTATTTTTTTTTAATAAATCATAATTTTAATTTTAATCTTATTAAGAGAAGAAAAAAGGAAATTTACGAAAAGAAAAAGAATGCTCCTACTAAGTTTAAAATTTATAACTTAAAATATATAAATTAAAATGAACAGTTTAATTAACTGACTAAATATGTTTATTTAGAACTGATTTTATAAAATAACCGAAAAATTATTAGAAAGATAATGATATAAAAATAAAATACGGTCATAGTGTGAAAATGACATTCACGTGGCTGACTCCACATTATATCAGCTCAGCCTCACGGTAATTATCACAATTATCTGCAAAATTCCTGATAAATTAAGCCCACCTAATAATAGTATACAAATGAAATTTCTAAGAAACTTCGCGGTTGCTTGCTTCAAATTCAAAGGGATTTAAAAAGTTTTTGGTTTTCAGAATTTCAAATTTTCAAAATTTAAAGTTCGAATTTTATTATATAAATGGAGCATTATATATCAGTTTTATCTGGATTTATATTTATTTAAGTTCATATTTATTTTAAGATTTAAATATATCTTTGGTATTCTAACTATACACTTTATTCTAAGTTAGTTTTTAAAGAATTTTTGCTCTCACGTTAGTATCTGAAGTCGGTACTTTCTCCCAAGTTGGTATTTAAAGAATTGTTATTCCCAAGTTGATATTTGAACTAGACGTATTTTCACAAGTTGATGTCAAAACTTATATATTCTAACAATTTGGACTTAGTTTGAACCGATTCAATAAACTTTACCATTTATATTTAAAATTTTATCAATTTAATTATGTTTTGCAATATTTTCAAACCAAGCGAGTCCATCGGATTTAAGCAACAATTAGTAAATGTATTCTACCGTGAAACAACAATAAATTGTCGTTAATTTTTATTATACCATGAAAGTAATATAATATTTTCGGAGAAGAATAAGCAATTTAGGGGAAGAACAAATAGTCAAATGATAATTTTTAAATATAAATAGTCAAGTTTATTGAATTATTTCAAATTAGAACTGAATTGATAGAATGTATAAGTTTTAATAGCAACTTAGGATAATGTGCCCAGTTCAGGAATCAATTTGGGAGCAAAAATTACTCGGGTACTAGCTTGAGAGAAAGTAGTTCAAGTACCAAATATATATTACGGCTGGGTGAGCGGCAGCCAGTGGTAAGAGGATTTAGCTAAAGTTTAAGGTCAAATTGATATTTATCAAAAGTTTAAGGTTAAACTGATATTTTATCTAAAATTTATTAAGTCAAATTAAAAAAATACATTTTTGACTAACGTGACATATCGTCATACTAACGAAGTTAACAACTCGGTGATAAAAGTATTATAAATCAATAACGTAATTGACCAAAATTTAACTTTTTTAAAATTAGAGACCAAAATGACCATATAGTTTACCTATTTTACTTGTACAGTTTTGATTCGGCATTTATTATTAAACGAAAACTCATTCTAAAAAAAATTGTGATATACATTGAAATTGAAGAATTTTTTTAACAATGTTAACATGGTCGGGGAGTTCAAAATAGTAATGGAAATTTAGTTCAAGTAGTTATTTTTAATTTTACATATGAGTTTTTAATTTGTATAAATTATATATGAAATTTTAATTTTATTTAATTTTCACACGTTTTTAAAATTGATATCGACATAGTATCATATCACGTTTAAATATTATGTACACAAATAATTAGATATATCAAATATGAAAATAAATAAATGTGTTTACTTTTTAAAAATGTATATAATTGAATTAAAATAAAAATATCATGTATACAATCAAACCAAAACCAATTTCATGTATATAACTACACCAATCAGCATTCATATATCCCATTTTATACATTTTTATCAAAATTCATATGTAGACTATAGTGTTCTACTTATTCCTAGAATGAATGGAAAAAGTATAGCTACTACTATTTTTTTTACCAAAGGCAGAAATTTATTATCATAAAAAATTATATACAAAAGCAATAAAATAAAAATTCGAGAGAAAACAACCCACAAGGCCAAGACAGACAAAAGCAACCAGAGCCTAACAATAAATTCTAAACTAAAAAGGCGAAATAAGCTAAAATCGACAGATGAAGCAGACGAACGCCACAAGCCAAACAGTCGACAAAGCAATTCTAGGGCAATGAAACTCTGGTCCGAAAGAGCTCCTTAGTCGAAGGTGACTTCATAAACTCAAAAGTTAACAGTCTGCACCATCGAGCAATAAGAGGGGGAACAATAACCCCTACCAACCATCGAGAAAGAATTTGGGTTGTGATAGGTGATAACATCATCAGAGCTGTCTCTTTTCTCAAATAACAACCAATGCTAGAAAGAAAGGAGACAACCAAAAGGTGAGGAAAAGCCTCGGGGGTGAAGGGAAGACAAATCGGGGATGGTACCGAAAGAGGAATAAATGTGACGCCCTTATACCCTCAGAAATCCCAACCATCGGAGGAGAAAACTTACCTTCCGAACCCCTGTAATTTCGATGAAAAGACTGTAAGATTATGAAAAGGATAGCCACTAACAAATGATTGATAGGAACCATATGCAAAAGCCATGACTAGAGAAAGTGTGAAACCAATAAATTAATTTTTATATAACTAAAAAATTTAAGGACTAAATTGAAAATGAGAAAATAAATTTTCAAGTCCTTAAAGCTCTCTATATGTTTAAAAGAAAATGCCTAAGTTAAAAATTGATTTTATCAAAATTTTTCTAAGTGTTCTTGAAGCCAAAACAATGATTTTCGAGTCACCGTTTCGGAACGGCCTTAGGCATTTCGAAACACTTTTGAAACTGTGAACCTGTGTTTCGAAACGGTTTCGACACTGTGAACCCTTGTTTCGAAACGAGTTTCGAACATCGAGACACCGTATCGAAATGACCTCAAACGTTTCGAAATGGCATTCAAGTCAGATTTAAAAAAAATATGATCGTTGAAGTTTTTAACCGATTTTTCACAAGTTGTTAAGGCGTATCGAAACGATTTCAAGCCGTTTCGATACAGGCCTTGACAGTGGCAAAAATGTTTCGAAACGGGTTTCGAAACGACTCTTAGCGTATCGAAACAATCTTAACTGTTTCGATACGGGCACTTTAATGCACCCCAACGGCTCTTTCTATTTTGGTCTATTTCGAAACAAGGTCGGGCGTTTCGAAACGGGTGGTTGCAGACTGTATTTATGGAGGGAAAATAACATCTCCAACGGCTCTATTGATGAATGCAACAACCACAACGGCTAGAATTCAATGAGAAGGTATAAAAGGGACCTCTAAAAGCTTCAGCAACAACTATTGATCCAAAAGCAAACATCTAAACATCAAATCCAAACATTTGTGCCTAAATCTCATTATTGTCTTGTAACCTCAATTATATTTTTCATTCTTATCATTTCAATTGGGTTGAGTGCTTGTAATTGGGCTACCTTGTGTATTGAGAGATACTTATTTTAGCCAACAACTTCTTTGTTATTATTGTGTGAGGATTGGGTCAAATTTTGGGTAGAAAATTTGACCAAAATTGTAACGGTTATCTCCTTAGCCTAGAAAAGGGGAAGAACAATTAGTGAAATTGTTGGAAATCCTTAGTGAAGCTAAAGTAGTGGATGTAGAGTTTGATTGGAACTTGAACCACTCTAAAATTCCTTGTCTACCAATTTTATTTGTCAATTCCACTTCAAAAAAATTTAAAAATCCAATTCACCCCCTCTTGATTTATATGATAATTCGATCCACTCAACAGAAAGATAAAAATATTTCATAAAATAAGAGAAACGAAGGAAGGTCATCAGAGCATTATCGACTTCCGACATCGCCAGAACCATCTAAAAAAAGACTTCGATAATGCAAAATTAGAGAAAATAGATTTTTTTTCAGAGAGCAGGCCATTTTTATGCTTTTTGGTCTACGTACCTACTACTCATTTTCTTTTGTAACAAAAGTAGATTTGTATACTATTTTTTTAACAGTTTAAAGGTAATTAAAAGTTAGCATATGTTCATATATATTATTATATTTTTAATAATGCACATTCCTTGTAAATAAAGCAATTGAACCCGAGTCTCTTGGAAAGGACATCATCTATTTTTCAATTTAGACCAATTGTTAGGTTCATTCGTATACTAAATTTAAAAGATGTTATTAATACTCAAATACATTATTTTATAAAATATATTATGCCCCAAAAGAAGTAGTTTCAAAGTATATCTACAAATGACTTCTGGTTGAAGGTTGTGCAATCAGTTGTTAATTTTATCACACACCAAAGAAAGAATTGAACATGGAAACATGATAATGGTAAATCAGTCTACTTTTGCATTACTAGTGGGAATTGCAAAACTTACAAATAACTCTCGTGCATATATAAAAACCAAGGAGATCAAATTGAGCTTACAAGCCAAAACAATGCTACTTCTCAACATCCCATGGGAGAAAAAAAAAACAAGACTTACTAGTGGCGGGTGGTAAAAGTCCACCTCTGCCATCTCCTACTGCTTTTACAAACAACAGAAGGAAAAATGACCCTTACAATACTTGAAAAAAAGGGTACCTTACCTTAATTAGGACACCTACCCCACACTAAAACTAAAAACCCAAATTGATAAAAGGGCTATTTTAAAATAAGCCCTTTCACAATTCTGACCCCAAGAGTCCCATTATAGGGCTCCATAGATAATAGTATAGCAAGCTAGCCAGTTATACTAAAAGTCAAGCTAGTTTATACTAGTACTACTTTGTATATATATGGTATTTAATAATTGAAAAGCCCAAGACAATATAACGTGGCTGCCCTAGCGGAATTGGGCGCCGGTGAAGGTCTGCCCAAAGGACCAACCAGCTGGGGCAACGTTGTAGGACACCACGGTACGGCCATCACTGGTTGTGACCTTAAACGAGAGTCTTTGGCCGTTGAGGTAGCTGTTGCTTTGCCAGTTCTGGCCCCAGTTCCGAGACATGGACTGCCAACCGGTCCTGGAGCCCTTGATGGCCACCGCGTGTACGTCACCGGCACCGCCGACGTTGGTGATGAGGACTAGGTTGAAGTAGGAGTGGCCATTGATTGTGAACCTGATTCCTCCCCTTCTTCTGCATGCAACCCTACAATTTCAAAACCACAACAAAAAGTTAGCAACTGGTGTTACTAAGCAGTTAAAAGAAAAGGTAAAAACAAAAGTATTTACAGGAGGAAAGGGTAAAAAAGTGTAGTTTGTTTGTCTTGTAAAACAGAAACTTACCCTAGATTACAGTAAGTGGAGAAAAAGATATATTAATAGTAGCCCTCCTCATATGCTGCCAAAACTATGAATTCCATTTTTACAGCTAAAAAAAGAGATTTTACCATACCTTCTGTAAGCAACAGGCACAATTCCAGATCTGTACTGAGCAATGTGTTGGAAAACAGGCTGAGAAAGGTCAAAGTGATGCTGGGGTGGGTTGCACCAGCCTCCTGCATCATTCGGGAGAGCATTGTTCGGAGGGCAGAAATTGGTGGCCGTGACCACAATGGAGTCCGGTAGGCACCACTTTCCGTCATTCACACACTTAATCTCATAGCACGACCCACAGCTCAGCCCATTGTTGAACAGAGCCGTACTCAAAGCCGCAGTATTCGTCCCATAACCTTGGCTATACAGGTTTCCATAGCCACAAGCTCCACCTGCAAAACCAAAAACTCAAAATAATTAACCAAACAAAACAAGCCACTCATTCTACCCAAAAAAGTTGCTTCCTTTAGTGCCCATACCCATTGTCCCCGAAGCATCACTCCCACCATAGAAGGTTGCATGTGCATTCGTCCAACCCCCACCATATCCATCAACCGCACACGCCATTGCAAGAAAGCCCAACAAAAAGACCTTAGCAAAAGCCATTTCCCTGCAAACAAAACAAGTTAAAAAAAAAAAACCTTTTTAAGCACTTGGTTAATGCTTCCAAGCAAAAACCATAAGCTCAAAATGGTAAGAATAGTGAAAGAGATAAGAAGATTACATGAAGAAAGAAGATGGGATGAGTGGAAATGGGGAGAGGGTGAGGGGGGGATTTATAGAAAGGTTTAGGGCCGAAGACTACAAGGCCACCGTTACAAGCTAACAACTAGAACTAACTACCACTTTGGGGGCATTGGGGGACCAGACCCAAATTGCCCAAATTGTTTTTTTATCAGTAAATAAAAATATACACATACAGTTTACAAAAGTTGAGAGGCACATGGGGGAGCTGTTTATGTGGCTTGAAAGTAGAAACCGCGTGGTTTTGTAGCTTTGTGAGTAGGAAATTGCCTTAAGAATCTAAGTGGGGACGTTGCTCTTTTTTCCTTACTGCTTAGTTAGTATAGCAGACATCCCCTATTTTCCACACAATACCATCTTTCTCTCTTCTTTTCCTTCAAGTTTTCTCTCTGCTCTATAGACTATAATCTCCATTTTTGTTTAAAAGCAATCTCTATACATCAACTTTGAATAGAGACATTGAACTTTCTATTTGCTTTCAACATTGGCGGTGTTGATGGTACTGATTGTTAATGTTTCATTTGAAAAATGGATGTTAATCTGGCACCATCCTACTGTTTAGTTTTGGGATTTTTACAAGTTTAAAGGGTAAAGAAATATGCTATCATTCATTGCTAAAATAAAAATGCATATGAAGTGAAGAAGGTGGATGGATTTAATTAGTACCTTTATATATTTTTTCTGGTATACCAATGTAAGTATACCTTGAACTTGAAGTCTAAAAATTACATCGAGTTTTAGTTTATTATAAAGTTGAAGTAACGAAAGTAAAATGTAACCGTAACAAAGTAATTTCCCCATGGAATATAAAAGATGAAAGAGTGGGGTAATCGGCAGTGAAAGTTTGATAACGAAAAAATGGGTGGCGGTGGTTGATTTCGTAAAGTTAGACAATAAATTTAAAGATATGAGGATTTGGAAGAAGAGATTTGGGGTTATGAAAAATGAAAAAAATGGTGTTTTTTAAAACAATTATTTGTATGATTTTCTTAAAAAAATTAAATGAACTTAAAAAATAGGTCATGTGTTACGGATTTATTGGATGATAGCTTTTTTTACTGCAATTATCAAAATTTATTTCAAGTTTGTTGTTTAGCAGTTAATTGACACCTCATTAACGATTTACGATGACGAAAGAGTAGGTGACGAAAAAATAGGTCAGACGATGAAAATGGTAGTGGTGGTTAATTTGGTTGGAATAATTAAAGTTACGAAAAATTAAGGTTGTGAAAAATGGGATTTTTGCTATTTTTTAGAAAACTAATGTTTTTATTATATTTTTTAAAAATAAAATTAAAAATAAATCATGTTTCATGTGTTCATTGGATGACGGATTTTTTATTATAATTAAATATAACAACACTGAGACGATGGACCTCATTTTAATACAAAAAAAAGTTAAACACGTAAAGCAAAAAATGTATATAGTTTAAACATTTACTAAATTAAGCCAAAATTTGAAAAGGTGGGTATTAATTTGTGTGTAGCATTATAGGTAGGTGTGAGTGTTCAATCGAGTCGAGTCAAAAAATTTTGAGTTATTCGAGTTGATGCGTCATATTTTGCAACTCAAATTTTATTTGAATTTTTTGAATTTGAGTCGAGTTTAAGAAATTTGATTCGAGTTGAGTTTTCGAGTTCCTATAAAAATTTAATTGTAATTATTTACCATGTTATAGTACGAATTGATTCTAATTTAAACTACTTTCTCTAATCATATAAGATATGCACATATATATTTCTTCATATTTTTTCACATGTAATAATATTTCTTCATATTTTTATATATCGGTATGTATATATCATAAAAATGAGGGACTCTTCTCGAACTTAAAAATAAATCTACTAATTACTAAAAATTTCAAGTTATTCGAATTTCCATTTTACAACTCAAACTTTATTTGAAATCTTTTCGAGTCGTTCGAGTTTATGAAATTTCGATTCGAGTTAAGACGAGTTGAGTATTTTCGCCTCGAGTCGAGTTATTCGATTTTTTTGAGTCGAGTCGAATTTTGCTCACTCTTAATTATAGAGATGGATCAATGGATGTTAGGGTGCAGTCATACTCAATTATAATTTTAAGTTGTCGTATATTTTAAAAAAATTATTTATATTTTATATTTATAATTTTATTTTACATTTTAAAATTTACAAATTTTTATATAATTTAATTAGTTATAAAAAATCTGCGCTTCTAATATAAAATCTTACGTAGTTCTTATTATGTAACGATGAATTTGAAAGTTTCATATTAATTCCAATAGTTTTAAGTGCAGATTACTTTTTTCTAAACATGATTAATAATTGTGGAGGCGGTGGGAAAAGAGAGGGAAGCAAAGGGCATTAGGGCTTAGCTGCCCCATTTGGAGGCACTTCTAAGTGGCGAAAGGGAATTAGGACGGAAGTGTTTGCTTTACTTAGCTCCAACTTCAACTCAAGCTCGTGCTGCCAACCAAGCTACCTACAGGCTACACCCCATTCGGCGCCACTCTCGAGATAGACGGTCAAATTTCAACCCTATGCAAATGGAATTTATTAATGACCACATTAAAAAAATTCAAAAAATACTCTATTTATTTATATGATATATTAATATTTATATTTAGTTTAATGACACTTATGACGATTAAGTATACACAAAATATTAAACTGTCCTTTAAAGTATTTTTAAAACGTTTTCTCTTTAAATTTTAAATCGTGATCTCAGTTGGCTTTTATTGTTTATTTTCGTTTAAAAAAGTTGTTGATCAATCAGAACGTGCCACATGTCACTAATAAACAAAAAATATCACTTGGCTTATTTTAAAGGGTAAATTGCACGCTAAGTCTATAAAATTTTTATTTTTGTTCAATATAGTCCTTAAAATATATATTTAACTCGAATTTACCCAAATTTCTTTTTAATTTTTATAAATTAGTCCAATATTTTTAATATGCTGATGTTTTTGTTCAATTTAGTCCTTAAAATCTTTATTTATCCCACAATTGACCCCTACTACTTTATAATTTTTATAAACTAGTCCAATATTTTTAATATGCTGGTATTTTTGTTCAATTGTGTCATCAAAAATTTTATTTAACCCACAATTGATTCCTACTACTCTATAATTTTTTTTATAATTTAGTCCAATATTTTAAATATAATTATATTTTTTGTTCAATTTAGTCCTAAAATCTATATTTAACCCGAAATTGGCCAATATTTCTTTATAATTTTTATAATTTAGTCTAATATTTTAAATATAATTATATTTTTGTTCAATCCAGTCCAAAAAATCTTTATTTAACCAAAAATTAACCTCAATTTCTTTATAGCTTTTATGAATTAGTCCAATATTTTTAATATGTTGATATTTTTGTTCAATTTAGTCCTCAAAATCTTTATTTAACCCACAATTGACTCCAACTACTTTATATTTTTTTAATTTAGTCAAATATTTTAAATATAATCACATTTTTGTTCTAGTTAGTCCTAATATATATATATATATATATAACCCAAAATATTGGACTAAATTATAAAAATTATAAAAAAAATATGGGTCAATTTCAAGTTAAATATAGATTTTAGGACTAAATTGAACAAAAAATATAATTATATTTAAAATGTTTGACTAAATTATAAAAATTATAAAGTAGTAGGGATCAATTGTGGGTTAAATAAAGATTTTTTATGACAAAATTGAACAAAAATATTAGCATATTAAAAATATTGGACTAATTTATAAAAATTATAAAGTAGTAGAGGGTCAATTATGGGTTAAATAAATATTTTGAGGATTAAATTGAACGAAAACATCAACATATTAAAAATATTGGACCAATTTATGAAAATTAGAAAGAAATTTGGGTCAATTTGGGCTAAATAAAGATTTTTAAAACTAAATTGAACAAAAATAATAATTCTACAGTCTTAGCGTGCAATTTACCCCTTTAAAATAAGTCAGTTGATATTTTTGTTTATTACTGACATGTGGCACGTTCTGATTGGTCAGCAATTTTTTTTATAACGAATGTTAATGACAGGAGCCAACTAAGGTCACGATTTTAAGTTTAGGGGACAAAACGTCTCAGAAAATACTTTAAAGAGCAGTTCGGTATTTTATGTATACTTCATAGGCTAATCGGGTCATTAAACCTTTTTATTTTTTAAAGTAAAATTTCCACCTACTATACTTATTTACATTTCAAGATTATTTTTAAAATAATTTACATGCAAGTAAGATTATAATTTGTTTGATGTCGTTATTAATATATTAAAATATTTAAAATTTTAGATATTTTTGAGTATGCACATTTGACCGGTTAGTCAAGGTGCTCATTTTTGTTCCTTCACATCCCCTTAAGTCATGAGTTTTATACCTACTAAAAGTACCTTCGTCCTTCATTTAGAGTCTTTCCTTCTCCTTCTCTCTAAATAAAATTTGAATTTATCAAAAAAATTAGATATTTCCAATACTTTTAATAATAATGCATTGAGAATATTGATTATATATACTATCAATAATTAAATAATGACACAGCATATAAATATTTAGAAAACAAAAAAAGAGTGAGATATTGAGTTTCATTAAAAAGTATGAAATTGTACAATAAATACGATACACACTAATCATACAGAGAAATTTAGAGACCAAGTTCACCAACAAAACTCATGAATAAAAAGTAAAATATAGACACAAAGGGCGTGAAGAATAAAAAAAGTCTAAATCTTTCATTGAATACATCATTCATCTTCCATAAAAAAAATTCAACAATTATCATCAAAATTTTTGTTTCTATTCAACTAGACACTATATTGATGTAAGAGTAAATATTAAGAAAATCAATATTACAAATTATTTCGTAAACAATTCTTATTGTTTCGACAAACAATTACAAAGAAGATTTAACCATACTAAATCGTCGATGATCCCTATTAAAAGATGTATTGTAATGATCATTACACAAAAGTCAAACTATCGTAATGATAAGTAAAAATTGTGTCACGAGGCATGCAAAAATAATGTCATAAAGACAAACAAACAATCACAACAAAATTTGTAAAAATAAAAAATTTAAAAGAGCATTTTTATTTAAAAATAAAAACAAAATAAAAAAGTCGGGTGATGATACTAAAACTATCGTCGAGATACGTTACTCTTAAAAAGAATAAAAAATAAAACGCCTTAAAAAATTATCGCCAAGAACCATATTGGGTAATAACACCATTTTAATCTTTAGACATTGAACTTTATTTTTGGCCAGATGAATTTAACAACAAATTTATAAACTATTTGTGAAAGGTTTGTAAAACGCTCGAATTGATCTCCAAAAATCATCAAGAGTGTTATTTTTGGTCCTTGGTAGAATTGGCTAAAACTGAAATAAATGTAGACAATTTACATGATGATTTTAGAGTGGTTCGAACTATTAACTAAGCTCTACGTCCACTACCTTAGCTTCCTACTAAGGATTTCTCAATTTAATATGAATTCTTCCCTTTTTCAAGGCTTAGGAGGAAAACTTTAGAACCTTATCTTTTTAATGGCTAAGATAAAACCACTCTAGTTTTTCACTAAGGCTAAACTAGAACCTCTCATTTTACAAGGTTACAAGATGTAAACAAATAAACCTCACAAGGTGGGTGTTTACAAGAATTAAGCTCACAAGAAAGAATACAAAATATATACAATTTTAAGCACTCTTTAAACTATGTACAAGAGAAATGAAGAAATACGATTTAGACTCAAATTCTCTTGATAATGTTGCTTGGATGTGTTCTGTTATCTTCTTCAAGTGTCTTTGTGATGTTTATATGGTGTGGAATGAGTTTCTAGTCGTTTATGGCCGTTAGGATGAGTTATAGTCGTTAAAGATGCAAAATAATCGTTACCTACAAAAAAATTAGCATTTATAACTAAAAGGATCTATCCTTTTTTTCAGGGGGTCGATCCTTTTTCAAATATATGACCGTTAGACAAACAAGGGATCAATCTCTTTTCTCATGGGATTAATCCTTTTACACTAAATGGTTGAAGCCAAAAAAAAAAACAAGTGTTTACTATTCGAAAAAAGATCGATCATTTTGTATAGGGGATCAATCCTATTTGCTTTAAACATTGAAAAATAACATTTTTAAGTGCAAAATAATCATACTAATTTTAAAAATGTTTAGCTAAGTTCTAAAACATTCGAAACAATTTTTTAAGTTTATTTAGATTTTAAATCATTTTTACAAAATTTAATATATTCGATCAAATTTAAAAATATATTTTTTAATTTGTTATATCAAAATATTAGTTCAACAATTTGTAACTTGCATTTATCGCTACCTGCAATACTTTTGGCAATATTATTGCAATTCAAAACTTTATTGGCTTTTTCCGAAGTGTTTTATTTTTATGAATATCAATATATGATATATTAACTGATTAATTTGAATAGTATACCTCAAAGATTTAAGGGTAAAGTATACATACGGTCACTAAACTTTGGTAAAAAAATAAAATGGTAACCAAACTTTTAAAAATCACAAAATGGTAATTAAACTTTATGTTTTATAACAAAATGATAACTAGACGTTAAATGCCGTTAAGTGACTGTTATAAAATTTGGTATAATAACACATTTAGTCCTTCATATTTATACATTCAATCAATTTAGTCCTAATTCGAAACAATTAACTAAATTTAGCCATCGTTATTTATGCATTCTTTCAATTTGGCCCTTAAAGCAAAATTCCAAAGTATGGTAACATGATAAATAATTACAATTAAATTTTTATAGGAACTCGAAAACTCGACTCGAATTGAAAAATTTCAAATAAAGTTTGAGTTGTTAAATATGACGCGTCAACTCGAATAACTCGAAATTTTTTTACTCGACTCGATTGAACGCTCATCTCTATCTTAAGATATGACGCGTCAACTCGAATATTTTAAATCATTTTTTCTTTTAAATCAAATATTTTTTAATATTTTCATATTTAAATCATGTCGATTATTTAATAACAACTTTAAATATTCAATTTAAAAGAAAAAAATTAATTTAAATATTCGAATATTTAATTAAATTTTTATAGGAACTCAAAAACTCGACTCGAATCGAAAAAATTTCAAATAAAGTTTGAGTTGTAAAATATGACGTGTCAACTCGAATAACTCAAAATTTTTTGACTCGACTCGATCGAACGCCCACCTCTCTTAAGATATGACGCGTCAACTCGAATAACTCGAAATATTCGAATATTTTAATCATTTTTCTTTGAAATCGAATATTTTTTTTAAAAAGAATATTTAATATTTTCATATTTAAATCACATCAAATATTTAATAACTACTTTAAATATTCGATTTAATTTAAAAATATTCGATTTAAAAGAAAAAAATTGATTTAAAATATTTGAATGTTTAATTAAATTTTATAGGAACTCGAAAACTTGACTCGAATAAAAAAAATTCAAATAAAGTTTGAGTTGTAAAATATGACGTGTCAACTCGAATAACTCGAAATTTTTTGACTCGACTCGATCGAGCGCTCACCTCTATCGTAAGATATGACACGTCAACTCGAATAACTCAAAATATTCGAATATGTTAAATCATTTTTTTTCTTTTAAATCACATCGAAGATTGAATAACTACTTTAAGTATTCGGTTTAATTTAAAAATATTAGATTTACAAGAAAAATTGATTTAAAATATTCGAATATTTAATAAATATTTAAAATAGTTATTAAATATTCGAATATTTAAAAGAAAAATATTCAAAATAGTTATTAAATATTCGAATATTTTAAATTATTTTTTTCTTTTAAATCGAATATTTTAAATTAATTTGTATATTTAAATTAGTAATTAAATATTCGATGTGATTTAAATATGAAAATATTAAATATTTTATTTTAAAAAATATTTGATTTAAAAGGAAAAATGATTTAAAATATTCGAATATTTCGAGTTGACGCGCCATATCTTAAGATAGAGATGAGCGTTCGATCGAGTCGAGTCAAAAAATTTCGAGTTATTCGAGTTGACGCGCCATATTTTACAACTCAAACTTTATTTGAATTTTTTTCAATTCGAGTCGAGTTTTCGAGTTCCTATAAAAATTTAATTGTAATTATTTATCATGTTACCATACTTTGGAATTTTGCTATAAGGACCAAATTGAAAGAATGCAAAAGTAACGAGGGCTAAATTTAGTTAATTGTTTTGAATTAGGACTAAATTGATTGAATGTATAAATATGAAAGACTAAATGTGTTATCATACCAAATTTTATAACAGTCACTTAACGACATTTAACGTCTAGTTACCATTTTGTTATAAAATATAAAGTTTAATTGCCATTTTGTGATTTTTGAAAGTTTGGTTACCATTTTTTTTTTTTACCAAAGTTCAGTAACCGTCTGTGTACTTTACTCAAGATTTAATACGAGAACAAAAATGTCAACCTAATTATTATGTGTTATATTTTGATACACAAGTTGTGTAAAAAAAATTACACAATCATTTTATAAAATTTAAAACCTAAAATCAAAACCCTAGCATCCTAAACTCTAAATTCTAACCATAAACCTTAAATTCTACACTCTACGCACTAAACCCCTAAACCCTAAAAATGCTTGTGTATCAAAATATTTTTCTTATTATATTTATTTTTTTTTCTTTATTCATTTTAACATTTTTTTATATTGTTAATTTAGACGGTAAATCTTTTGTCTACCTTAGTTTTCTAACTTTATGATACATCTGGATGGAGATTTTTTTTTTTGGTAATAGATTTGGATGGAGAATTCTAAATTTATGGTACTTTAAAATATATCATTTTAAGCTATTAGTATTTACGATTGTATTATTTGAATAATTTTTTCAAAGAAATATTAAATAATTTAAATTATTTTATGCTCATGTTGTTACATTTTATATGAGTTCGAATCTTGACATTAGCCGAATATAATTATTTTTCTACTTAATAAAGAAAGAATATGTAATTTCACGAGATTAATAATAATAATAATAATAATAATAATAATAATAATAATAATAATAATAATAATAATAATAATAATAATAATAATAATAATATGAAAATTTATAAAATACATACATGTATAGACCAATATACAATATGAATATAGGTGAAATTTAAAAATGAAAATCAATATTATTAATTATAAAAAAAATATTGGCCCAGTTTGTTAAAGAGAGGTTTGGACAAAAATGAGAGGTTTGACCAGTCAAATCCGTTAATATTGGTGTTTGGTGAACATATGATTGAAAGAGCGTATTGGAGTGAAACCACTAATTTTGAAAAAGCTCATAATAAGAGCTTTTTGAGCTCAGATGTTGTATATTAGAGTTGTAAAGACTCTTTTACCCTTACCAGTTACCAAAAATCTCAAAATAACCTAAATTAAATATTTTCTCACCTTATTTATAAGCTAATCCTATTTTTTTCTTTTTATTATCACATATTTATATGTGTATTTAAATTTATTAATTAATTAAACTATATTAAAATAATTATATAAATAATAAATTAATATATAAATCATTCAAATTTGTTTAGAAAAGTTATATTAAAAATAATTTTATAGATGTAATTAATATTAATTAAATACAAAATATTGCTAACTAATAAACTATTCAAACAAGTATTGAATATAATCACGTCCTTATATGTCATTTTACTTGTTTAAATAATCTAACAACTATCAACTATCATTTAATTTTATCAAACACTTTTATACAATCAGCTAATACAATTCGTTAGTCAAATCAGCTAATGCAATAAGCTATCAGCTAATGTAATCTGCTATCCACTATCAGCTATCCGCTAATTGTCAAACAAGGCTATCAAATTTTAATAAAATTATATTCGTGAATTGAGTTGATTCTTCTAATAGTTTGAAAAAAAACTATTACTTTTACCTAAACAAATAAACCCATTTTTTTGAATTTTGAAAACCATGATATATAAATTTCATTTAAGAACAAATAAGAATGAAAGTATAAAATTCAATTTGTAGATAAGGTTTTTTTTAAGCCATCGAAAAAGCTGCAGCTGTAAGTAATAATATTTGATTAAACGAGTAGGAGTGGGCGATAACGCTTGAGGACTTTAACGGCCAATAACCAACTTGTCGTTTGGTTGCTATGTAAAGTTTATAAATGGTTATTAAATTATTTTAAAATGTCTATTTTGGTAATTTAATTTTTAAATACTAAAAATCACATTAAATTTTTATTTTTGTTATAAAATGATTATGAGTCGTGTTGTACCTAACCCGACAACCCATCAACAAGGGCGGGCCAAAACTTGGGAAATTAAAATTTCGTAAAATATTTAAACAATTTAATTTGACCCACTCTAAAAATTTTTAAAAATATATTAAACTTTAAAATTTTAAATATTTTTAATTAAATCTCTCTTAATTTTTAAAAGTTCTTAAGTCTCTTCTCGAAAGCTTGCCACAGTGTCGGGGAGGACCAAACGCCATCATGGGGGAGCTTACTGGCAGAGGGTTTAGATCGGATGGTTGTGTCATGTAACAAGAAAAGGAAAAGGGAGGATAATGGGATCGAGTATTCAAGCAAGATACATTGTAGCAATTTATGGAATAAGGTGGCAGAGACAATAATCGAAGCTGCACCCGGGAACTGGTGGCTATCGAAGAAAGGGCCCACAGCAAATGAGGATGTCTTGCGCGCAGCTCTCTTCCCCCAATCGATGTTCAATAATTCTTCCATCATCCAAGAGATCGAAAGGAAGAAGAAGGGCATGACCTACAGCACTAAGCGTCTCACGCTCATACGCAAAGCTGCACGACGCAAGATTTCGATGGAATGTACCCGTATTATGGTCGATGAAGCTGGTCTCATTGAACTTGAGGAGGATCCTTTTGGGAAAAAGATTACAAAAACTCCCTCCATGAGTGTGAACGACGACTTCATTTTAAATGAGGAGATTTTAATCAGTGGTTGTGACGAGTCGGGTTCAGTCTCAAGTGCCACCAAAGCGTGGATTGATGAATCGGATAACTCCTGTGAGGGTTATCTGATCCATGAGTGTTTCTGGGGGGGGCACTAAGGGAGGGGAGATACTTTGGTGCCCTGGGCCCTTCTTTTCTCCATATATTTTATTGTTTCCTAAGTTAGTTTTATGTTCTTGCGTTAAGTTTGCTTTGAATGCTGTTAGGTTTGTTCTCTATGGGTTTGTGTCTCCTGAAGATGTCGTTAAGGAGCTGCTGGTGTCCAGGTTTTTCAATTAGAGCTTGGTGGATTATCACTGTACTACTTGCCTTGATAAGGACTGTTACCTTGGTAACGGAGGCCTGCCTCTGGATAGAGCTCTCAGGCGATGGAATGGTGATGTTGTT
Organism: Hibiscus tridactylites; assembly: GCA_958450335.1. Taxonomy (NCBI): domain Eukaryota; kingdom Viridiplantae; phylum Streptophyta; class Magnoliopsida; order Malvales; family Malvaceae; genus Hibiscus; species Hibiscus tridactylites. The sequence continues at coordinate 82,981,759 of OY288276.1, forward strand.
CTTCCGTGTTCCAGAAAAGACGCATTTTGTCATCAGCATAAGTCTCTGAAGGCTGTATGTTTTTGCCGCTCATTCCCCACTGTGTTGGTGGAATCGACTTTGGTTCCCTCGCTCTTGAAGGTTTGGGTGTTTATGGATGTTGTGGCCTTGCTGCGTGTTGTGCTGTTTCGTGTCTTTGTTTGGTCTTCCGGTCTAGGTTTCCCCTTGGTCAGGGGTGGGCCTGTCGGTTGCTGTGTTCGTATTTTGGTCTTCATCGAGTCTGTTATGTGTTGCTATTTTAAGGAAAGAAAGTTAGCTTTTGAACAAAAAAAAAGTGGGAGACTCGCGAAGGGTTCAACATCTTCTTTACTTTTTTTCTTCTCATTTTTCTACCATTGATTGGTACTCTTCGACCAACTAAAAAGTGGTAAATCACTCGAATACAAACAACCACCACCATCTCACTTTTCTCTTCAGCAAGTAATTAACTGTCGTTAAGAGGTAAAATGCCATTTAAAGAATTTTATCTAATAATATATTTAATCTTTCATATTTATAGATTTAATTAATTTAATCTTCACATAATTTTGAGAGCATATATATAAAATCTTCTTTCCAGCCGAAATAAAAGAAAAACAAAAATGTTTCTATAGTAGCTTATTTGTTGGAAGGTTATACCTAATGTTATACAAGTTCAATTAACTCATGAATTGATAATTATAAAACTTAATTTCTTTAAATTTTTATATTATATTTCTATAGCTTTTAAGTTTTTTTTAAATGTTTTTTAGAGCAACTAATTTACTTATTTTTAAAAGTGAAAATGACGCATTGTGTATTTACACTAATTTATTAATTTTTTTCATTGTTATAAAAGAAAAAATTGGACCAAAGGTTGAAATATTTTTTCAACAAAGGAATATGATTGCTCTTTCTGAGAATTGATCCCAGAACCTAAAAGAGAGAAAAAGATAATGTTCCTACAGGGTCTAGAACCTAGAACTTAGAACTTAGGGAAAGAGAAAAAGCAAGTGAAAAAGCTCTAGCCACCCAACTATTATTGTTTTCTCCAAAGGTCGAAATAGTTAAACATTTGATTTCTCTAATTGAAATGGAACTGCAGTTTAATATTATGTTAATATAAAATAAATTTTATATTAACATATTTATTCTAGGCTAAATTAAAAATATATATGATCTCAGTTCAAATTCTAATAATTTTTTTAATTTACTCTTAAAAATCTAATTTTCAGATTAGTTTCGACTTTCGATAACACTGTATTTTTCATATATTCATGCTATAAAAACCAAAATAGTCGACTTGATTTGAAAAATCAAATAATTTAATTTGATTGGCTCAAAAACATTTTCTTTTAATTTTTGAAGTTCAAAACAATTTTTCTCTCTTTCCTATTTCAAATAATCCAATTTGATTGGCTCAAAAAATTTATATTCTTAATTATTTGACAATTTATGCACACCTTGCAGACAAAACAATTTGAATATGAGTCTCATAGAATGGGTGTCATCCTCTTTTCTACGGATATCATTTGTTGGTTCGATTCATGGTGAAAACTTAAGTAGCCCATACAGTAAATTGGATTGTCAAGATAATCATTTGTTTTAGACAATATTATTTTTTATACAAATCCTATTCAAATTCAAACTCTAATGATAAAATTAAAGGACGATTAATTTAAAATTTAGATTTATTGGTTAGACAAGTTCTTAAGCCTAATAAAACTCTAGTATTAATTTAGCCTATAAATTGTTTGTGCACCATCTAAGGTAATTACTGAATGTGAGAATGGAGACATTGTGAAAGACTCCGATAAATCTGATATATTAGGTAAATAGAATTGATAAGAGAAACAGGGAAAGTGAATACGAAAGGATAAAAACTTTTATTAAACTTTTCTTTATTATTTCATGAAAACGAGTTAACTTTTCAAAGACCAAGAGTAGACTTTTATAATGACCCATTTACACCACTCATCCTAATGTGTTGTTAACAGATTGCTCAACAAAATAATCAATTCCTTTACATTATTATATTCCAGAATAATTTCATAATTGTGACTACTCTAACATTCTCCATGCTTTCTCAACTTTCTCAATCTTCTTCAACTTCTTCAATGAATTAAACCATGAGTTGACTAATTGATACCCTAAAAATTTGAGCTGGTAGTTTGTGAACTGAAATTCTTGGAACCAAGCTGGTAAAGAATTGATGTAAAAAACGAAACAATGCTTATTTCATCCGGAATTCCTTAAAACAAACTTGTACTTCTTGCTTGGTGGCTTACCGAGAATCAAAGAATTTTTTTTCTTTCCTTTCGTTCTTCTTTGCTCACTTTAATGGGTTGTTAAGAAATTGCTCAACAGAATAACCAATTTCGTTACACTATTATATTCTAGAATAATCTCATAATTGTGACTACTCTAACATTCTCCCCGCTTTATCAACTTTCTCAATCTTCTTCAACTTCTTCAATGAATTAAACCACGAGTTGACTAATTGAATACCCTGAAATTTTGAACTGGTAGTTTGCAAACTGAAATTCTTGGAACCAAGCTGATAAAGAATTGATGCACAAACCGAACGATGCTTATTTCATCCAGAATTCCTTAAAACAAACTTGTACTTCTTTCTTGGTGGCTTACCGAGAATCGAAGGAATTTTTTTCTTTCCTTTCGTTCTTCTTTGCTCACCTTTATGGGTTGTTAACAGATTGCTCAACAGAATAACCAATTCCGTTACACTATTATATTCGAGAATAATCTCATAAATGTGACTACTCTAACATTCTCACTGCTTTCTCAACTTTCTCAATCTTCTTCAACTTCTTCAATGAATTAAACCATGAGTTGACTAATTGAATACCCTGAAATTTTGAGATGGTAGTTTGTGAACTGAAATTCTTGGAACCAATCTGATAAAGAATTGATGCACAAACCGAACGATGTTTATTTCATCCGGAATTTCTTAAAACAAACTTGTACTTCTTGCTTGGTGGCTTACCGAGGATCGAAGAATTTTTTTCTTTCCTTTCGTTCTTCTTTGCTCACCTTAATGGGTTGCTAACAGATTGCTCAACAGAATAACCAATTCCGTTACACTATTATATTCCAGAATAATCTCATAATTGTGACTACTCTAACGTTCTCCCTGCTTTCTCAACTTTCTCAATCTTCTTCAACTTCTTCAATGAATTGAACCATGAGTTGACTAATTGAATACCCTGAAATTTTGAGCTGGTAGTTTGTGAACTGAAATTCTTGGAACCAAGCTGGTAAAGAATTGATGCACAAACGAAACTATGCTTATTTCATCCGGAATTCCTTAAAACAAACTTGTACTTCTTGCTTGGTGGCTTACCGAGAATCGAAGGAATTTTTTATTTCCTTTCATTCTTCTTTGCTCGCCTTCCTGTCCTACAACTTTTTAATCTGAAACTCCTTTTGAAACTTCCTCACTTATTCAGACTATTCGTTCTTTCCTTTCATTTTCACTGTCTTTCTTCTCACTTATTCAGACTATCTTTTTGTTGGAAGCAAGGCTGTTAAGCGTCAAACTTTTGGGTGCAATCTGAAGCCCACCTTCGAGCAAGAAAACACCATATTATATTTGGTTAACAGAGAGCAAGGCTGTTAAACACTAACCCTCCCTAGAGATTTTCTTCCCATATACACTTGGTTGTTAAGCCAAAGTTTCATGTACACCTTGTTATGAAGCAAATTGACAATGAAGAAATGAAAATTCACTATTCTTGAACAAAATTTTATCATTCAACAGCTTCAAACATCATCAACAGATTGTAGCACAAGCAATAGAGGAAAACATATGATCTTCACAAGAATATGCTGGTTGAACTTGAACCAATCAACAGATACAAAAATAACCAGTAGAAACTATACTCGACCAAGCTGCAGTAAGGTATAAGCAGAGTAGAGGAAAAAAAACCCAATAATGTCCAAACCAATAACACTAATCCAGAAGAAGAAAATGCTTCAAATACCTCAAAGGAAATTATCATTGAGGGTGAGTAACTCTCATCAAATAAAACCAACCAAAACAGTGAGCAACTTTCTTGACGAGCAAACAATGTGAAGAAGAGAATCCAATGAGCAATGACTAGGTAGTAGCAACCATTTTTCCCCTTTATTCTAACAAAAGAGCAAAACTGGTTTTTATCAAGGATGAAAGGTTACGAACAATATTTCCGGTGCTAAAAGCTAACCTATCAGTATATCTCCAACGATCACCAAGAAACGACACAGTGAACAAACTTTTTCCATAGGTTACAACCAATTTCTAATATCAATCAATCGAGCTGTTCATGTATCAATCCAATATAAATTCCTCAACATCCAATAAAATTTCAGCATAAGGCATCAATCAATCAACCAAACTAGATTGCAAATTACATATCAACTGAAAATAGTAGAGAAAGGGGACAAACCGAGAAGGCACCATAAAATCTGAATATAAATGATGATGAATACTTGAATAACAAGATCAACGAGAGGCACACACACGCAAGAACACCATCTAAGCTGATTGGAAGTAACCAAACAAGAAGAAAAACAATGTGTTGATTTCTGTATCGGCAAATAACTCCGACTAGATTCAGATCTGATACATGAAACAGAGATAAAGACAATAGTCGTTGAAACAGAATCGAAATAGAAAATGAAAAAAAAATCAAAATTTGGAAAGAAGATATGAACGGCAGTGGCAGAAGACAAGGCGTTGGGGTCTTTAATGGCGAACACAGACGAACGACATACTAGATATGATGATTCGTCAGCAACGGTGGTGATGTAAGAATCACGAAAAACTGATGAACAAAGTCAGAATCATGCAGAAGAGAACGACGTCAGGACCGTCGGCGACTGATACCATGTGAAAATGAAAGCATTGTGAAAGATTCCGATGATTCTGGTATATTAGGTAAATGGAATTGATAAGACAAACAGAGAAGGTGAATACGAAAGGGTAAAAACTTTTATTAAACTTTTCTTTATTATTTCATGAAAACGAGTTAACTTTTCAAAGACCAAGAGTGAGCTTTTATAATGACCCACTTACACCACTCAATCCAATGGGTTGTTAATAGATTGCTCACCAGAATAACTAATTTTATTACACTATTATATTCCAGAATAATCTCATAATTGTGACTACTCTAACACTGAAAAACAAAGGCAATATACTAGAAGATAAATGTTAAATTGCGAGTGATATTTATTTATTTTCTTCAATGCTTTCGTATTCTTGATGTGAAGTTATTATGATCGGATGTACGCCTTCATATTTTGATACTTTGCTTTTACATTGTAGTATCACAACTAGGCCTTCAACCATGTTAATAAGATTATATAAGCATGATTTAATCAATTATTTTTTATGTTCATATTTACTGAACATAGTTTAGAGCCAAAATCACATGATTTGATCATTTTAAGGAGATTGATTAATTAGTCAAAACTGTTAATTTGGTTGTTTGATAAATAAATAATAGTAGCAGATTATGACGATTCCTCTAAAATTGAGAAAATTTGGGTTTATAGTCTTAAATATAAAAGCTTTTGAATATAATCATGTAATTATATGTCATTTTACTTGTTCAAATAAGTAAATAATTATCATTTATCAATTAATTTTACTCATATTTTTATATCAATTAATAGAATCAATTAGTCAAATCAACTGGGCATAATGTCAAGAAATGCCCATAACGTTTGACTAAATTATCATTTTGGCCTCTATTCTTTTTTTGAAGCAATTTATCCCTCAACGTTTCATTTTTTTGTCAAAATGCCCCTGTAGATAAAAACTATTAGTCAACTAACGATATATGGCTTGAAATGATATGACAAACCTACATGACAGTGCACGTCGCGATAGTAGTGTCACATATGCAAATATGCTGACTTTACAGAATGACACATCAATCAATTTTTTTTTTTATAAAATTGTATAAAATATAAATATATTTTCTTCTAACGTGTCATTCTGCCAAGTCATTTCAAGTTGCTTATTGCTAGTTGATTAATAGTTTTCATCCGCAAAGGGGCCATTTTGACAAAAAATGAAACTTGAGGGATAAATTGCTTAAAAAAGAATATGAGCCAAAATGACAATCCAGTCAAACGTTAAGGGGGCATTTTTTAGCATTATGCCAATCGACTAATATAATATGCTATCATTTATATACTAATTGCCAAACATGACATATTAAAGTAGGTCTATAACATTGCTTAGAAAATTATATATTTTTAATATGAGTACGATAGTTTTATTGAAAAAGAAAAAAATTTCAAAGATACAATGAGAATTTACAATTCAAGTAAACAAATTTGATCCAGACATATTCTTAATAATACGAAAACCCTAACTCAAAGGCTCAAAACAAAATAAATACCAACAAACAACATTAAAAATGCATATTGCAATAATAAGGCATGTTGACAACACGATCATAATCACAACTCAATCGCGAACAAGAGCGGTGATATCAAAAGAGCGCTATCTTGATCAGTCGTGGTGACGTCAAATCTAACCCTAATAGAAAATCAAATAAAAAAAGCGTGCCAAAAAATAAATGATACGTACCAAAAATAAAAAAATTGTCACATGAATATAATTATTAAATTTAAAATAAAAAATAAAAAATATTGACGGTTGGCAACTAGCACTAAGATTAGAACTGTCGCCGGCCCTGTAAAATTAAAAAGAAAATGAGAACTTGGGTGGGGAAGAGAAAAAGGGGATGCGCTAGGGTTTCGTATAAAGCTATGGTATTGAATGTAGAAAACTATACTTTTATTTTTAGTAGACCGATTATCTTTACATATTAAATTTATCAAAATTCAGAAAACATAATTGTGGATGCATATCATTTCAATTAATTATGATTATTTGAAACTTGGAGTACATGTAAAACCAAATCTTCTAATTTGTTTGAAAATTGAAAAAAAAAAATTCAAAACTTGTACACAAAAGTGTCATGTTCGTTCTTTTCTTTCTATCTGTTTGACTTTGTCTTTTCGAGCTGTCTCTTCACCCCCCAAATGGTTTGTCAAATTAACATTAATGATCATGAATATAATATTCTAATAATATCTTATTAAGACTTAAATCTCAATTAACCTCTGTTCTCCTTCAGCTTCACATTTTTACCTTTAAAACACAATATTCAAAAGCAGTAAAGAGAGCCAATAAGAAAATACATACATTATATATATATATAAATCGTGTTATTCTTTCTACTTTTTTAAGGTAAAATAGTGTTATTCTTAGCGCTGTCATTTTCACTCCATTGATTCGAATTTATTCAGACAAGAGAATAAGGTTTTAGAATTGTTAATGGCGGAAAAGTTAGAAAAGGTAAATCCCGCCATGCATAAAGCTGTAATGAATCAGACAAGAAAGAACCACTCCCCAATATCTGATGCCTTTTGGCCAGAGATTTTTCATCGAGCGTGAAGCTCAATCTCCCGACACAAAATTATTAAACAAATAAAAAGCAGCTGCTGCCAAGCCATGCTCTGTTGCTGACCAGACCACAAACATGTGTTGCAGTAATGGTAAAAGCTGAAGAAACTGTGTCATGGAACCCCAAGTTATTGGAGGAACATGATGAGTCAGCCACTCGCTTGGAAAGAGCGTGGAATGGAGTCGATTCAAGCCCGTGATCAATGGAGTTTTTGCCTGGAAAAGAGTGATAGTTTGAATCTTTTGGACTAGATATGCTGGCGGCAATGTCTCAACTCTTTTAACTGTCTTAAAGCCATAGCTAACCCAAACCCTAACTACCTATGGATTCTTTTAAAACACAAGATTTTGGAACTTTACCAAGTGCTCTAAAAAAGCTTTTCCATCCACTCATGGGATTTGGTGACCAACACTTTACAAAACTTATGCCTTGTCATAATCAGGGTAACCTCTAGAGGGTTCCAAACATTATAACTCGGTTAGGGTAATTTTTTTTAAATATATTAAGTTAAAAATGCTTCTAATGTACGATTGAAAAATACTTTAATCTTTATTTTTTAAAAATATTTTAACCATTGATATTTTATTTTGATTAAAATGACTCTTATATTATAAGTTATATAGATAAAAATTGTTAGTAAACTAATGGTCAACGTCTTGAGATAATTTTATAAAATTATTTTTTGGCTAATATTTTATTCTGCCAAGTTAGCAACTTTGTCTATGTAATACTGTTTTTGGCCTAAAATGAAACTTAGAGGGTTGAAGTGTTTCAAAAGAATCTGAGTCACAATAACTATTTAGTCAAACGTTAAAGATTTTTTTGACACTATGCCAAAAATTAACTACTTAGTTGAGCGTTTTTTTTAAGGTTCAATGAGGACCGTTTGATGAACTGTGGGGGGACTGATTTCAGAGAATGTGCCTGCCGACACCATTGCTCCTCAATGATGTTGCATGGAATTCTAGTTTTTTTTTACTGCAGCATTTGAATTTTCAAATTTACATTGACTGATGCTGTAAAAGGTAGGTCGTGTATGCGGGATTTTGCTTTTGTATTTTTAAATTGCTCAAGCAAAAAAGAAAAGAAAAAAGTAAGTCAACAAGCTGAACAAATCCCACTAACACCACGTTAAAGGAAATGGAGCTACTTTTAATTTAAATATAATGCAAAAAAAGAGAGAAGATTTGGCTCATGGAACCCAGAATTTTCTTTCACCGTTTTTTTCTTCTTTGTTAGATTTCCAAATTTTCTCGGGAAAGAAAGTCAGAACTATGAATTTCGAGAGCCTGGTGTTAGTTGATCATAAAAGGATTAGGTCAAAGATAAGATGCAATAATAAATATGAAAACTGCATTGATTTTTGAGAGCGACCAAGATGGAAAAGAAATCAACAACAAGATCTTTTTTTCTTGAATATAACAACAAGATCTTTTATGAATGGGAATACAATATTAATGTGATTTGCATTTACTGATCATCCAACTGAAAGAAACATATGTTTTATATATAAGTATCACTGTCATTGTGAATTAACCCATATATATAAACATAGACATGAAGAAAGAAGAGGGATTATTGGAATCGAATCCGAGATTTAATATCAAGCAAGATTAAACTAATGTGATATATTTTTGTAAATAATTTCTGAGGCCCACTTCACGGTGAATTGGGTTGAATGTTTATTGCTCATCGCACAGTTACTTCAGCCAGCTTTTTTTCACCTACATATGACTACCTAACCAACCAACCAACAGAGTTCAATGCTCACCGACAAACACTCAGAACAGGGTTACAACCAAATTCCTACAGGCATGGAATGGCAACAACAAAATGTCCTGCAAAACAACCTATATACATTGTTCTTAACATATCTGTCAAAAACTGAAGTGTCATTCATTAATTTCTTGTTCAAATTTGTTCAACCAATGTATTAAAGGAACAGCTGTGGGGTAATATAAATGTTTGTGGTCAGGACTCAGGATCTGCTGCCGTTTCTTAAGAAAAAAAACCAGTCTTTTTCGAGGTAGATTGAAGCCAGCTCTGCATCACAATTAAGTCACCCCACCCAAAACAAAAAGGAAAAAAGAAGCTTAGACGTGACTTAATGGCAGCGTCACAATGTTGTTAAGCATGCGGTAAAGGGTTTTCTTTAAAACAAAGCAAAGCCCAGCTCAACAGTTCAGTTTTAGCAAACCATAATCAACACTTTCACCTATACTTCTGCATGCTTTCTCCCATTAACCTAACTTTGCTGCTTGGGAACAGTCTTACATGTCCGGGCCATCATGTTGAGCTGCTTTAGTACCATTTGTTCTTTTGTGTTCTGAGTACGACTTCATTTCCCCTTTGTGACCAAAACAGAAAATTAAGAATAGTTTAGTGATCAATAGTATTGTTTACCCTGGTTATAATCCCACAGGTCCGAATTGCAAAAGGATTGGCCATGGGCCCATGGCCTTGAAAACGAATAGCTAACATAAAAAACCAGCTGTATATGAAGGATCTGATTGTCCGCGGTGATGCCAACAGTGTTGAAGATTAGGGTCTGAGAATTTTTCAATTTAAGAATTTTAAAAGAGGAAACGTTTGAGAAGAAGAGAAACGATAAAGGAAACTTTATTATATGAAAAACTGACTTTACAATATCCAAAACATCTCTCTCTATATATAAATATAAAGAAAACAAATAAATAAAATAAAGGATAAAAAAGAACTAAATAACATTTATCTAACAAATAAAGAAAACACCTAACTAACTAAAACAATTGTTTAACATTTACTAACAAATATTAATATCCTAACAACCCATCAAGTTGGAGCGTACAAATTATATATGCCCAACTTGAATATAGATTCTCAAAATGAAGCAGGTGAAAGTGCTTTCGTAAAGAAATCAACAAGTTGATTTGAAGAAGACACAAGCAACAGATTCAAAATCCCTTGATGAAGCTTTTCCCTTATCAAGTCACAGTCGATCTCAATATGCTTGGTCCGTTCATGCTGGACTGAGTTTCCTGTAATTTTAATTGCAGATAAATTGTCACAATAGAGATTAGCAAAAAAAAATGGCAACTGTAAATCAGAAAGAAGAAAAATAAGTCATTGTAATTCACAAGTGATAGCAGCAAGAGCTCTATATTTTGCTTCACTAATTGATCGAGAAATAATAGGTTGCTTTTTAGATTTCTGAGAAATCAAAACTGGTCCTAGAAAAATGCAAAATCATGTGATGGACTTGCGTGAGTCTAGGCATGATGCTTAGTCAGAATCAGAGAACGCATTAAGTCTAATATCATTATTTACAGGAAAATATAAACCCTGACCAGGACTACCCTTCAAATATCTAAGAATCTTATGTACTGCACATTAGTGGAAGCAGCAAGAAACTGAGATAACTAATGCACACCAAAAGTATATCAGGTATGATATTAGTTAAGTATAAAAGTTTACCTATCAATTTTCGATAAAAAAGTGATGTCATCCAAAGGAACACTATCCAATTCAGAAAGCTTATTTTTAATATTAAAAGGAGTTAGAGCAGGCTTGGAACCCGAGAAGTCAATTTCTTTTAAGAATTCAAGAATGTATTTACGTTGACAAAAATTAATGCCATCTTTTGACCTATCTACCTCAAAGCATAGAAAATATTTAAGATCACCAAATCTTTTATTTTGAAAGTGTTATTTAAAAACTGTTTAATATGATTTATATCAGTCATACTTGGACCGACAAGAAAAATGTCATCCATATAAACAACAAGAGCTATGAAATTATCATCTATCCCTTTCAAAAACAAAAAAGTATCAGAAGAAGCTTGAACAAAATTTTGATCTTTCAATGAAATAGTGGGTCTTTCATTCCACTTTCTACTAGCTTGCTTTAAACAATACAAACTCTTATTTAATTTGCAAACTAAACCAGGTTTGCTAGGCATAAAACCAGGTGGAGGATCCATGTATATTTCTTCATTCAAAAATTTATGTAAGAAAATATTATTAATATCTAATTGCTGTAAATGTCAGTTTTTTGATGCAACAACAACAATAAGAGTCCTAATGGTAGTGATCCTAGCAACATGGCTAAAAGTATTGAGAAAATCTAAACCAGACTCTTGAGTGTACCCTTTTGCAATAAGCCTAGCTTTATATCGTTTTAAAGTACCATCAAACTTTAGCTTAGTCCTATAAACCCATTTACAATCTATTGTTTGTTTTCCACTAGGTAAAGAAACTAAATTTCAAGTTTTATTTCTTTCTAAAGCTAGTATTTCTTCATCCATGGCTTTTGTCCAACAATCATGCTTAAAAACTTCTTTATAATTTCTAGGTTCTTTCAAAGAATCAATATTATTAACAAAATTTTGATGTTTAAAGGAAATATGGTTATAAGAGAGAACTTGAACAATATTGTAAGGAGTAGTGTGTGAAATTGGTTTACTTGCTAGTAAAGGAACTTGGTAATCATCAAACTTATGAGGTAGTTTGACAGTTCTGGATGATCTCCTTAACTGAGTAGGAAGGACTGATTGTTTTGACAAGATATTAACAGAAACAGAATGTTCTGGTAAATTGAAAGTAGATGCTAGTGACCTTGAATCTGGAGTTGGAAGCAGTGAAACCGAATCCTCTTAATTTCCATTAGTGGACAATGAAGGACTCGCATAAACTAAATCTTTAAAAGAACTATAAGTATCACACATAGGAAAAATAATATCTGAAAATGGATTTGACTTGCCAGTTTTGAAACGAAAGATTATTTATGAAAAAACATCTCTTGAAACAAAAATACTTTTGCTATCAATATCATATAACCTATATCCTTTAATATTTTTGAGAAAACCACTGAAAACACATTTAATTGCACGGAGGTGTAATTTGGTCTTTGGTTTAGGAAGAACAGAAGCAAAAGCAAGACAACCAAATGTTTTAAGATTAACCAATTTAGGTTTTGTTTGAAATAAAACCTCGAAAGAAGTTTTATTGTGAAGAATTTGAGTAGGAGTTATGTTTATAAGATAAGTAGAGTGCAGAACACAATCTAAAAAAAAATTAAAGGTAAACAAGCCTGAATTTTTAAAGATCTAGCAACAGCAAGGAGATGCTGATGTTTACGCTCAACATTGCTTTTTTGTTGTGGAGTATGTTGTTGCGTGCAAAACTGATGCGCAAATTGCGTACAAGTATACACGATGTCAAGTTATAGTATTTAAGATATCGTCTCCACAGGGATTGTGACAACCTTCAAAATTCACTTTTTTACACAAGTAAAAATAAAAACACAAGTAAAATTAGGGGTTGAGTAATCGATTAAAAGTAAAATAAATAAAGTAAATAGAGAAATCAGAGTGAGAGAATGGGTCGGTATTGGAATGCTTCGTAGTGTGGAGATTGGATGCACTGTCTTGGTACAATTTTGCATATCAACTTAACAACTTTTGGTAGCCGCCTACGAGTATGCTTCGACAGATGTCCGCCTCGGCAGAGACCAATATGACTGCTTGGGCAGTTAAGCGATGATTCAATGTAACCCCCTCGTCCCGGTTCGGACGTTTGACCGGTCTGATTAGGCTACACGGGGAAAACCGATGTGAAACCCATTAAGGTCCCACCTCGGTTAGCAACCCTAGAAATTTCTTTTATTTATCTCTTGTCTAAATGCATAATTAAGTCCTATGTGAAACACGACAGCGGAATCACAAGCAATATATCAACGACCATCCAAAGCAACACATTAAAACAACCCATTTTTCCTTTTTAAGCAGCCCGTATCGATACACTTGTCAAGGGTATCGATACGCCTTGACCAAGGTCAACCCCTTCAGTCAACTCAGGGAAGACCGTATCGATACAACGCTTGAGCGTATCGATACGCCCTTCTCGATCAACATCTCGTGGTTAACGAGATAAAACCGTATCGATACGCCTCAACACCGTACCGATACGCCAAGAACTCACCAAATTCTCAGAATTCCAGTGAGCTAAGATCGTATCGATACACCCCCGCGTATCGATACACCCAGCCAAAACTGAGGCATATAGGGCAAGACCCTATCGATACGGCCCTTAGGCGTATCGATACGCCCTGCACTGCAAGTATCCAAATTTTAGCAAAACGACCTAAGACTCAACTCTAGATGCGATTTACGACTCCCCTAGCCACAAACAACATACAAACAACTTTTAACCACCAAGATCTAAGCATGCGAGGCAACCAACACTAACAAGCATCATTCATCCAAGAGATTCATGCATTTACCAAAAGATGACATACAAGAACTTTAAGGTTCATGCCTTAGCAACCAAAACATATAAGCATTCAAGACATACAACATAAGCAATATATACAAATCAAACGAAGCATCCAAAGGCCAAACCAACATCAACATACAACAAAGCATTCACATCAACAACACCTATCCCATTGCTTGACTATTACAATCTACAATTTAAACATCATACTTGAGTTAACCAAAAGCAACACTTGGAGACCTTTCCTTGCCCTTGCCACCCAAAAGCTACTGATCTGCATTGTCGAACAAAAATGAGTGTAAGCATAAAATCTTAGTGAGGGTAAGCTCATAAAACAAACCTTCGACAATGCAGGGTCCAAGCACGAGCAACAACCATGATGGAATGCATGATCTTACCTCCGTTCCACATGAGCCAAAATAAAAGATGGTGCATGAACATATTTTCAAAATCATTCCATGCTCAACAAGCCGTATCCACAACATATAGAAACACATATAACCACATATGAGCAACATAATCCACAATCCGTATTGGCACCTAGATATGACTCGAATACGCGGATAACCGTTGGAACTCACATCCAACAACACAACCATTACCTGACGGTGGGATTACACTCATCACCGTTCACACGGAGGGGATTCCACTCATCCTCACGCCCGTCGGTGGGATTCCACTCATCACCGACGAATAGATATATATGAGAAGATTTCCGGGCGAACCCGTACTCCATCTTGATGACTACCATTACCAAGACCACACGTGCATTTTGAATCACGTGTGCACACTAAACATACTAATGATCGATCATTTGTACCCAAGCATACTAGTGCCAATACTACACATTTCATTAATCTTTTACAATATTATTTCATAACAACTTTCGTGCTTAGCATGTACTCACCATGACTTACCGTCATGCACAAACCACATTTCCATGCCTAGCATGTACTCACCATGATCCTCAGATCATACAATCACCTCATAATATCATTTCACATGTCAACACTACATGTATATCATTAACACAAATATCACATCATATATCATACATATGTATATCTCCATCATGTTAATCATCAACATGCATATAACAATGCATTAAGCCATACTGCAACATACATGTATAACAGCATATACATCACCACCATAAACACGATTAAACATGAGGCATAAATCAACACTTTAAAGATCAACCAAGGTCTCTAACTAAAGCTTAAGATTAGGCTACCACCCTAATCCCAACTCTAGGTGGGTCTACCAATCCCAACCTAGTCCACATGTTTGAACCAATTGCTCAAAACTATTTAAAACATTTTAACCACTCACCTTCACTTCTAAGCTCAATTTCCAAACAACCAAGGTCTTCAAGTTTCCAGATTCACTCTCAAAGCTTCACCAACACAAAATCTTGCTTCTAATCACCTCAACACAATCAAAACAACCTCAAATCAATTCACCAATTAATGTAGCAAACCGGAACACTATTCAAGCAATAAACACAAGATTCCAAGCCAAGAACAACCCCCAAAAACACCAAACCCGAGCAGCCCTCAAACCCCAACCAAAACTCATGATTTCAACCTTTTTAGCACATCCAAATGCTTCCAAAACAGCCCCCAACTATTACCCTAACATCAACCTCAAATTCCAACACAAACCATACCCAAAACTCAACTAAAAACCCTCCTAAAACCCCACCAAAACCCAAATTCGGGAATTAGCATAAAACCATGTAAAAATCAACTATGTTGGACCTTATGGGTAGTAAACAACATATATAACTTCAACAAATCGAAAGCTCAAGTTAAAGACAATAAAGTTTACATTTTTAATCTAAAAACTCAAAACCCCAAACTACAAAATCTATGAGCTTTATGAAAACTAATGGTACCATCTCGAAGAGGAAGAGGAGGACAAGTTAAAAACGAGATTACCTTGCAAAAATCACCAACAAAAATCAAAAGAGATGATGAAATGGGGATTTGGGGGAGGAAAGGCCATTTAACGTGAAAAAGAGAAATGAAGGAGATGAAGATAGGATTTAAAGTGGTCTTGTAAAACAAAGGGGGTTTTAAAACTAGAAGACCATTTAATTACGAAAATGCCATTAATGAATGGCTAAAGCTATCATCCCCTAAAGTCCATGGATTTGGACTTAAGAGATAGGCCCAACATATCCTTAAACATTTTGAAATCCCGAGGCCCATAAAAATATTTTATTATTTAAATTGCAAAACCGAAACCAAAATAATATTAAAATATTACTTTCACCCGACCCCTAAACCCGAGTGTTACAACTCTTCCCCACTTAAGGAAATTTCATCCCCGAAATTTATCGGACGGGAATTGCCACGAAATCTACTCTTACCCACTTTCCTTCTCACACAACACACTAACCAATCTCGGTAGACTTACCACACAACATTAGCTATCTGATGCTAAGATCTCAATGAGTCCTTCAATGCATGCCAATTTCAAACTCGACTCAACCTCTTCAACAAACATAGCACGGGACAGACCGGTTTCACATTTCCAAATCATAGATACACGGAACACATCACAAACCCCTTTCTAACTCTGGTGGTGACCGTAACAAATAAACAACCGAACTAGCCCGATTCACAATCTCATACAGCATTGTTCGAATACTTGACCCATATCTTTCTCCGACTGATCATCTGACCTCAACAGGCAACCAAACACTATGCAGACGTCTTCAAAAATCTAGTTGAAATCTCGAATCTCTATTACCCACTTTTATTAAGAACCTTCCACGGATGTAACAAACTAGAAGAAAACTGATGCTCGGTCTTGACACGCAGGCAATTTATACACTTACTCTCACATTGAACCACATTGTTCATCAACTCGATCCAGAAGTACTCATCTTCAACCCACAATACGTCTTCATACTACTCAGATGCAATAAAAATGAACTGCCGTGTGCTTTGGCCAAAACAATACGTCTCAGATCACTATGTCGATCGGTACAACTACTCTGTCTTTGAAATGCAGAACTCTATCATCTCTGAAACTGTACTCTGAAGGTCTTCTTTCTACTATGTCTTGCTCATGAGGTGCCAAAAACCTGTCTTGCAACTGTTTCTCTTCAAGCATCTGACTCGAGTAGGTTTAACATGAAACTCGGCCACAAAACCACTATCATTTGGTAAACTGAATCCGACAAATACATCTCGCAACTCAACTACTAATCTAACAACAAATACAACTCGGAGCATTGGTTACTATGTTGACTCTCTTCAGATGGCACTCAATCTTGGGATTACGGTCTTCAAGCAATTCTAACAACTTATGCTGTTCAAGTTTCATCCATTCCTAAGTCGTCTAATATTTCAAGCTCTGATGATAAGTGTATATACTGTGTGTTTCTTACTATACAAGCTTTGTCTCTAATTCTTCGAAGCAAATACAACTGTAATTAACTCTATGTCTCGTGTCGGATAATTCCTTTCATGTACTTTCTATTGTCTCGACGAATAGGCCACAATCTTCTGTCTTATATAAGCATACAACCTAACCCTACATATAACACACCACTATGGTTCACAATTTCTTTCTCTGACATTGGCTGGATCAAGGTCGAAGCTCTCTTCAAAGTTTCTTTCGGTTTCTCAAGGGCTCGTTGTCTCGCATCTGACCTCACAACTGAATATTCTTTTATAGCAACCTGACAATGGAGCAGCGAAAGACCATTTACAAACCTCCAAAAGTAACAATGCTAGACCTATGAACTATAGATACTTGTCACTATCTTCGATTTCTTCCAACTCACATCTTCTTCTACCTACTTAGGATTTACTCTAATACACTCGGCTGATCTACATGTCCTAGGAGAACATATTCCTTGACTCGGAGTTCACGTTTGCTCAACTTGGCATACAACTGATTCTCTAATAGGATCTACAACACTAACTCCAAAGCTTGTCATGATCTTCTTTGGTACATGAATATACCCATGTATCATTTATGAGAGCTGCTATAAACTGATCAAGGAACTCAGGAAATATTCTACTCGACATCTCTATAAAAGTAACTAACACACTAGTCAAACAAAACGACATAACTCAGAACTCAAAGTGATCATATCTTTCCCCGAAAGCTGTCTCCGATACTTCAACTTCTCTCACTTTCAACTGGTAGTAATCGGATCTCAAACTAATCTTCGAAAAGACTGGAGCACACCCTAACTGATCAACAAATCACTGACGTTCGGAAACAAATACTACTCATTTACTGTCAATTGTTTTAACTGTCTGTAATCTAAACACATTCTCGTATTGTCATCTCTCTTCTTCACAAATTTCATTGTTGTACTCTAGGATGATGTACTAGGCCTACTGAATCTAAGGTCTAACAAAATCCCGTAGTTGATTCTTCAACACTCTTATTTTGGGCCTTTCCTCTTTGTCAGTTTTCGAACAGCTTTCTAGATTATCCAACAGCTTCCTCTATCAGTTTCCAGCTTCTCCTCTTCTGCCCTCTCTGTTGCCTCGGCGACATCTGCCTGGGCGGGTACTTGCGCACAGAAAGAAAATGCACATGAGCAGTATCTTTTGTTTAAAACCAGTTAAGTTCATCAAATAAGGTAGAATATCTAATCTATGTAGTTTTGTGTATGTTTTCCTAATAAATGCAACTAAACTATACTTAAGAACAACAATAATTGAGCTAAACTAGGGCATAAATATAGGACTTTTGCACACTTAACACACCCTAAAATTTGAACTATTGTTTGTCCTCAAGCAATGCAATATAACAATAACATGCCAAAACTTAAAATTATATGTAAACTTAGTCGAGAGAGCACCTTGAGCAAAATTTACATACCGTGTAGATTTACGCCTAATTAGAAATCTTTCGAATGATAATGAACTTACCCGGAACCGAACTATGTATCTCGTGAGTGTGTGCGATCCTTGTGATAAGAATGATTTTTCGGCTTTCTAAGTAAACTTTGATAAGCACCTTAATTCCCTTGGGTTTCCCTCTAGTTTCTTTTGCAATTCATAACCACTAGAGCCGTTGATAGGCACTTCTAATGATTTTATTTTTTCCCTAGAGCCAGTTTCAGGCACCTCTAGGACATATCTTTTTTTTAACTTCAAGTTCTACCCAAGCTTACTGGGTGAAATACCTAACTTTCCTAGAAGTCCTAAAATCAAACTAGTCACAAAGAGCGTTTTCTTTAAGTTCAGACCATGGTTAGATTCTAAGCACATCCAAAGTAATGCTAAGGTTGCCGCCCATGTGGGCCATCTGCCGCGGCGAGTAAAAGGTACTCAATAATTTTCCTCAAACTAAGAATTCATTAGATTTTAAATAAAGGCATGTTACATTAGAACCTAAATGCAACAAAAAAAGGAAAAGAAAAATAAAGACAAAAAATAGAAAAACAAAAGAAAAACAAAAGAATTAAAGGACTAATTCCCACCAAACTCGAGAGGAGCATTGTCCTCAATGCATGCCTACATACACAAAATTTAGCATAGATTAGACAAAAATAAAATAGAAGGAGAGAGAAGCTTAGATTGATGGTGTCTCGGAGGAGGTTTCATCGTCATCGTCAGCTATAATCACCCTCTTTTGAGCTTCCATTTTGAAGCGTTTTGCCGCCCTCGGTGGCTGTTAGTGGGAAGGTGGACTTGGTACTGCTTTCTACACGACTTCCCATTCGCCGCCGTCTTCTCTGTCGGGGTAGACTTCTTCGATGGCAGAGTGCTTCCTTTTTGTGCTTGTAGAGAATGATGGCTCAAGTTTCCTAGTGATGGACCGGACCGAGTCTTGCCATATTAAGTCTGATGATAATGAGTTGAGTTAGGCTGAGTCAAATGGTCCTGGTGCGTCAGTTGCCGTCCGTGATGTCTATCCTTGTGCTCTGATTAGGGCGGTCGCTGTGTCTCCATAATTGTCGAAGATGGAGAGGACTTCGGTGGCCATGGCTGCCGGAGAGGCTTGAGGCTCGGTTGAGATTGGGGCGGTTGGAGTTGCTTAGGTGGCCAGATGGGTTGCCAAGGCAGAAGGTGCAACAGACGTTTCTGATGCTTTCGGGGTAAAGATCTCGACAAGGAACTTTGGAAAGTGGGTCGCTGGGAATTTCTCCTTGATGGTAGTGACGGTGGCTTTGTTGAAGTCCCGAATGTATGCCATAAAGGTCAGCTGGCGTCGTTTCATTATGTCCAGTTGGGCTGCCATGCCGCCTATGGTGGTTGTCGGGGCGGGCTGTTGGAATTTTTGCTGGCTGCTTATCTCCGATGCTTGGGCATAGTTTTTCGGAGTGACCGTTGTGATCTCTATTTTTCGAAAGATGATGTCCCTCATCCACCCAGTTCTGTCCGGCTTTATGGTGTTGGTTGGGGTGGCCGCAACGTGTTCCTTCTCGCACAACGTCGTGATGAGGTTGGGGAAGTAGAGTTGCCCCTTCGATTTCTGCCCACACTAAAAAATATCATTAGCTATAATCGCACCTACATTGATATACCTTTTGTTGATGATGGAGTGGATGAGTGCCAAGAGTGGTTTGTCGACGATAGAGTTGTGGGATGTGGGCAACAACCTCCTCTTCATGAACGTGTTCCACAATTTTGCCTCGGGCAGCAAGTTCCGCCGAATGACGGTGCTTCTATTTTTTTCCACATTCCAGATTGTCCCCGGAATGCAAAGCTCTTCCTTCATTGCCTCATAGCTGTCTACCGTGAGGGAGGTAAGGAACTCTACGTGTTGATCCTCTTGAAATGAAGGCCATAGTATAGTTTGATCTTGTCTTCGTTGATCAACACTGGCCGCCCGCAGACATTCACCGCCGACACTTCCTTTGTCGGCCCATGGGCATAGTACTCGCGCACTATTATCTGATTTGCCGGCTTGGATTGATGGACAAAGATCTGTCATTTTTGGTGTGCGATCTTTGAGTAGATGAAGTGCCAGAGCCTGAAATTCCTCTTCCCCATCTCATAGTAGAATCCTTGCTCTTCCCAAAATGATCTTTCTTTGAATTTTTCATTGTATCCAGCTTTGATTTCTTGTGTAGCAAAACGATTGAAAGATTCTTCAGATTCTGCCTGGGCAGCGCAACGACGTGGGGTTCTTGCCATTCTTGATTTTGAGCTTTAGGGTTTTTGTGCGAAGAGGGTTGTGAGAGTTGAGAATCTTTAGAAAAGGAAAGAAATCTGAAAGCAAGGGAAATCTGTGAAACAATATGCAGGAGAGAGTAAAGAAGAGTGAGTAGTAAAAAAGTGAGGGGTTTAAATAGGAGTGAAGAAGCCTGCCGCTTCATCTGCTGAGGCAGCCGTTTCTAGGGCAGAGAGCCGTTGGAACGGAACGGGCGTCTGGGAACGGCTAGCCTGCAACTACTAGTTTTGGCGGGACGTAACGTTTATCTGCCGCGACAGATTTGGCGGGCGGGCTGGAGTGGGTGATGGATTTGGGCTTACTTCTCCTCTCTTCTCTTGGGCTATTATTCCTTCTAAAAAAAATAAAACTGAAATAAAAATTATTAGTAAATTAATGTCAAAATTAAATCTACTTCCTAAGAACTGAATAAAAAAATGTAAAAATTAAAATCTAAATCCTAAAACATAAAAATAAGAGAAAAATAGTTTAAGTTATGTTGGGAATGCATTCAGATGCATTTCCCAACATAACCACTTCCTGGGTTGCTGCAACATTTGCTTTACCCTCTGCTAGGGCGAGTCCTTGTGTTTCTCTTGATCAATGTCATTGTCAGGTTGCCCGCCTTGGCGGCTGTGACTGGAATGCTCTAGTACTGTGCTGGGTTTGGTGTCTGCTGAGGTATAATGTCATGGCGTTTTTCTCGATCGTCGGCTTATTTCATGGGTTGCAAGACATTCAGCTTAATTTTCTGGCCATCCACCCTCATAGTAAGCTCCACATTCTCCATGTTTATCAGAGTTCTTCTCGTGACTAGGAATGGTCTTCCCAAAATAATGGGTGCTTTGTCATCTGCCTCACAGTCCAAAATTAAGAAGTTAGATAGAAAAATAAAATTATCTACTATTACTAGGATATCTTCAATTTTTCCTTCCGGATTCACGTAAGAGTGGTCGGCTAACTAGAGCATGACGGTAGTGGGTCTGGCTTTCCCAATTCCCAGCTTTTCAACCACCGTCTTGAGCATTACATTGATGCTTGCTCCAAGGTCACATAAGGCTTTCCCTTCGCAGTGGTTCCCAGTAGCGCATGGAATGAGGAAGCTACCTGGGTCTTTTAGCTTGGGTGGCGTTTATTTATGTAGCATGGCCATGCATTCTTTCGTCATGGCGATAGTTTTATATTCTCTGATTCTTTTCCGTTTGGAAACCATGTCTTTCAGAAATTTGGCATAGTTCGACATTTGTTGTATGGCTTCCACCAGGGGTATGTTGATATGCACTTGCTTAAGAATATCTATGAACTTTTTGAACTGATGGTTCTGCTTCTGGTGTTTCACCTGCTGTGGAACAGGTGGGTGTGGATGTGCCTCACTTTTTTTGGAAGCATCAATAAGGTCTGCCGCGGTAGAAGGTCTTGGATCTGCCGAGGCGAGCTTACCTGCTTCTATCTGGGCAACTGATTTGACAGCCTTGCACTACTCGTAATTGTGTTTCCTCGCGACTTCAGTGTCGCTGGGCAATCCTCCCATAGGTCTGGTGTTCAGAACTTGTGCAAATTGTCCCACTTGAGTTTCTAGTGACTTTAGAGTTCCCTCGTGATTTTGCATTCTCATCTCGGTCATGTCCATAATAGCTTCAGTTTTCTTAACAAATAAATCCATGTTGGACATATAGGTACTTGTCTGAGTCATAAAGGCATTTAGAGTCTGCTCTAAAGCACTGTGTGCTGCCTATTGCTGCTGTGGCGGCTGCTACCGCGACATAGTTTGTTGGAATCCTTGCGATTGGTTTGTCTTGTTAGTCGGATTCAGAGCGTTGTTGGGGTTACTCCACGAAAAATTTGGGTGCCTTTTCCAGCCTACTTTGTAGTTGTTCGATGTAGAGTTGTTGTTTCTGTTGAAGTTTCCCACAAAGCAGCTGGTTTCGATTCCCTGTTGGCACTCAGACGAGTCATGGTCTCCCCCACATTGGTTGAAAAAGGCATCAATGGCTTTAACCTGTTGGGTATTGTTTTGCCTTTTCATAGCTTCTACCATATTTTGTTAGATCATCGGCGCACCCCATGGCGCAGCGGAAAAACAAACACGACGATCTCACCAGCAATCCATGTACGTTTAATTCAAATTCAAGAGGAAGAGATAGGTTTACTTACATTGAGTTCATTGATAAACCACACGGACAGAAACGTCTAACGATCTCACGAACAATACAAATCTTAGCCTCCACGAATAGATCGTCTCAACCTCTACTCAGATTCACCCGGTTAAAAAGTTGAGAGCAATTTTCTTTTTCACAAAACATTTTTGAGAAAAAAAATACATTTCAAAGGGTTAGACGGTTGCTAGACCATTAACCTTTTTTTATAGTTTGTTACCCTAACTGCATAAGATTTTTTAATTAATTCCGAACTATAATTACTTTAATTATTTTAAATTCGGAATTCTATGTATAATAAAATACTTATTTGAGCATGTCCATGCATATGAATAATATGTGATATCTCATATCAACTTATTCGAGCATGTCCATGCATTTCTAGTCTTACTCAATCAAGTGGCCTTTGATATGTTTCCTATTATGTAGGAAGGACAAATCTTATCTCGACCATTCATACCGCACTACACATATCATGATATGCTCAATGTCAGTCTTTATAGTGTAACCATTTACGGTGCACGTTTAACTGCATCAAAGCACACAACAATATATGTTAAGATAGTAATGATCTCAAGTCAAAGGATCATACATATAATTATCATTATGAGCAATATCGTGACAATTACATAATAATCTAAGACATGCTCATAGCGGGTCAATCCAATATGTTGTTATCCAACATCATATTCATGCTTTGAGTTTGACATCACTATGTCAATGACAACACATTGTCATCAATCAACAACATGTTAGCTTTAAACGTATTATTACTATACACGCCCATAATAATACTCAACTAAGGATCTTTTAATAATAATCATATTATTATATGGACATTATTTTCTTTTGTTAATTTGCACAGAAATATAACAGAAGAAAATAACGACAATGCCTTTATTTGATAAAATCGGTAAAGATAGTATGTCAATACAATCATCATATGATTGGTCTTTGGGCATACTCTAACAATCTTCCACTAGCACTAAGACCAATCAATCACATATCTAATACCAAGTGACTCGGTGTGACGATCATGCTTTTGCTGTGCCAAAGGCTTCGTTAGGGGATCAACAATGTTATCATTTGTGTCTACTTTACATATTTCCACATCTCCTTGATTTATGATCTCTCGCATGAGATGAAAACGCCTCAGAATGTATTTGGATCGATGATGAGATATGGGTTCCTTTGCTTGTGCAATGACTCCATTGTTGTCACAATGTAGTTCTATAGCATTCGATATGCTGGGAACAACCCCTAGTTCAGTTACGAACTTCTTGATCCAAATAGCCTCTTTTGTTGCTTTGCTGGCTACAATGTACTCAGCCTCCGTTTTAGAGTAAGCTATTGTGTCTTGTTTTGAACTTTTCCAGCTTACAGCACCTCCATTAAGACAAAACACAAAACCGGATTGCGATCGCGAGTCATTCTTGTCTGTTTGGAAGCTGGCGTCAGTGTAACCTTTTACACTAAGCTCTTCTTCACCCCCATAGACAAGAAATGTATCCTTAGTTCTTCTTAAGTACTTGAGGATGTTTTTAACTGTAACCCAGTGACATTCACCTGGGTTTACCTGATATAGACTCGTCATGTTTAAGGCATACGATACTACTGGTCGAGTACATATCATGGCATACATGATAGAACCAATAGCCGAAGCATATGGAATTTTACTCATCCTTTCTCTTTCTTGTGAAGTTGAAGGGCACATATCCTTCGAAAGATAAATACCATGTCTCATGGGCAAGAACCCTTTCTTAGATTCTTCCATACTGAACTTTTTCATCAGTTTGTCTATGTATGTACTTTGACTTAGACCTATGGGTCGTCTTGGTCTATCTCTATAGATCTTAACTCCTAAGATATACGCCACCTCACCCAAATCTTTCATTGAAAAACAACTACCTAACCAAGTCTTAACAGACTGTAGAGTAGGTATATCATTTCCTATGATGAGTATGTTATCTACATACAAGATTAGGAAAGAAACAATGCTTCCACTAGCCCTTTTGTAAACACAAGGCTCATCTTCATTTCTTATAAATCCAAACTCTTGGATTGCATCGTTGAAATGAAGATTCCAGCTTCAAGAAGCCCGCTTCAGTCTATAAATAGACCTTTGTAGCTTACAAACCTTTCTAGCATTTTTAGGAGCAACAAAACCTTCTGGTTGTGTCATATACATATCATCTTCAAGTTTTCCATTAAGGAAAGCGGTTTTGACGTCCATTTGCCAAATTTCATAATCATGGAATGCATCTATTGCAAGCAAGATCCGGATGGATTTAAACATAGCTACATGGGAGAAGATTTCGTCATAGTCTATACCATGAACTTGTCGAAAACCTTTAGCGACTAATCGCCCTTATATTTTTGTATATTACCATCCATGTCGGTTTTCTTCTTGAAAACCCATTTACACCCAATTGGTTTGACCCCTTCAGGTGGTTCAACCAAAGTCTATACTTGGTTTTTAGACATGGAATCCATTTCAGATCTCATGGCTTCAAGCCATTTCTTAGAGTCTGGGCTCGCCACCGCCTCTTGATAAGTCTTGGGCTCATCTTGATCCAACAGAAGAACGTCTCCATGTGTAGTAACGAGAAATCCATATCTCTCAAGTACATGGCATTCTCTTGTGGATCTGCGCAGTGGTCGTGTTTCTAAATCTGTTGATTGTTCCTCAACAACTTGTGGAACATGCTCAACCTCTAGCTCATTAATCTGTTGATCTTGAACTTCTCCAAGTTCAATATTTCTACTCTTCCCTTTCTTTGAAAGGAATTCTCTTTCGAGAAAAACTCCCGTTCGAGCAACAAACACTTTGTTCTCGTTAGGATTAAAGAAATAATATCCCTTGGTTTCCTTAGGATATCCAACAAATATACATTTATGAGATTTAGGTTCAAGCTTTGTAGACATCTGATGTTTAACATAAGCCTCACAACCCCAAATCTTCATAAAAGAAATACTAGGACGTTTCCCAGTGCATATCTCATATGGTGTCTTTTGAACCGATTTGGTTGGAACACGATTTAGTGTGAAAGCAGCTATTTCAAGTGCATGTCCCCAAAAAGAAGTCAGAAGATCACCATGACTCATCATGGATCAAACCATTTCTAACAATGTTCGACCCTTCTCTCGGAAACTCCATTCCACTGTGGTGTACCAGGTGGGGTAAGTTGTGAGACAATCCCACACTCTTTTAGGAGTTCATCAAACTCTATGCTTAAGTATTCTCCACATCGATCTGATCGAAGTGCCTTAATACTCTTGCCTATTTGATTCTATACTTCATTTTTTAACTCCTTGAACCTTTCAAGTGCTTCAGATTTATGGCACATAAGGTAGATATACGCATACCGACTAAAATCATCAATGAATGTAATGAAGTACTGGAATCCTCCTCTAGCTTGCGTATTTATTGGCCCACATACATCAGTATGTATTAATCCCAATAAATCACTTACCCTTTCACCTTTACGGTTAAAGAGAGCCTTAGTCATTTTTCCCAATAAGCAAGATTCGCATATATCATATTGTTCGAAAACAAATGAATCTAAAAGTCCATCTTTATGGAGTTTTGATATACGTTTCTAACTTATATGGCCTAAACGACAGTGCCAAAGGTAGGTTTGATTTGAGTCATTTGTCTTTGATCTTTTCGTATTTATGTTATAAATAGTATTATCTTGATCCAAAATGTAAAGACCGTTAATTAATTGTGCCGAACCGTAAAAAACATTATCGAGATAAAAGGAACAACAATTATTCTTAATAATAATCTCAAAACCTATCTTGTCCAAACTAGAAATAGAAATAATGTTCTTAGTTAAACTAGGCACAAAATAACAATCTTCTAAATTTAAATCAAGTCCACTAGGCAAAGACAAAACATATGTTCCTATAGCTAATGCAACAACTCTTGCTCCATTTCCTACTCGTAGGTCCACGTCTCCTTTATCCCGATTCCTTCTCTTTTGTAGTCCCTGTATAGAAGTACAAATATGAGAACCACATCTGGTATCTAGTACCCAAGAAGTAGATGTTGACAAATTAACATCTATAACATAAATACCTGAAGTAGATGCTCTGTTTGCTTTTGCCTTTTTGACTTCTTCAAGATAAGCAGTGCAATTTCTCTTCCAATGTCCGATCTTGCCGCAATGGTAACATTTTCCTTCCTTGCTAACCCCCCTTTGGCTTTGCTACAGTCTTTCCCTTCCTTTTGTCCTTGCGGACCATCAGAATGGGCTTAGGTCCAACCTTTTTCAGGTTGTTTTCAGCAGTTCGTAACATGCTAAGTAATTGTGGTAAAGTCTTATTAATTTCATTCATGTTGAAATTAAGGACAAATTGGTTGAAACTTTCTGGCAACGATTGCAGGATGACGTCAGTGGCCAATTCATCTTTGAGTGGAAATCCCAGCTTCTCCAATGTTTGGATATAGCCCATCATTTTAATGACATGAGCTCTTACAGGAGATCCCTCACTCATTTTGCGTTGAAATTGAGCTTTAGAGGTCTCATACCTCTCTTGACGCACTTGCCCCTCATATATTTCCTTGAGATGTTGAATCATCTCATAGGCTACCATGTCCTCATGCTGCTTCTGAAGCTCAGGGGTCATGGTGGCAAGCATAAGACATTCGACATCTAACATGTCATCCATGTGTTTCTTAAACTTGTCTTTGTCAGCTCTAGGAGCATTAGCAGCCGGTTCATCAGGAACATGTTCTTCAATTACATATTCATTCTTTTCCTACTTGAGATCAATTTTTAAATTTCGGAATCAGTCAAGGAAATTCAAGCCATTGAGTTTATCCTTCTCAAGGATCGATCACAGTGAAAGTGTGTTGTTTGCCATTGAGTCTACAACAATGGAAATATGTAATGTAAGTTTATTTACCGAGTTTGAAATTTATAAATAGGTATTTATTAATAAATTACTCCCACCATTTTATTCAAAATTAAAAACTCTCAAGTTTTAATTTTGGAAAAACATATCGACAATTTTTCTAGTGAGTTAGGATTCATATTTCAACTTCTTCCTAAATCAGCTTTGGCTTTTCTTTTAGGAAAAAGGTTATTTAGGTAAGTAACACCTTACTAATTATATCCAATGCAACTCCTCCACTCGGTGAAAAATCTTGTTCAAATCATTTAATGATTTATCCAAAATTTAACCTCTAGGTTTCTAATCTTATTAGAATAACCTAGCCAAGTTATCACCAATATTTCAACCTGCGAATATCACTTACTTATTCTTCGCGTTTAACCAAGATAGACTCATGTGATATTGCTTTTGCAAAACTCACATGATATCGATCGAAGCCTTAACTAGGGTAAATATTAGATTGTTAAATTAACTTAGATTGTAGTGAGGGGTTTTCATAATTATCTCATCATTGTTCATTTTAATATTAGGCCCTTATTGATCTCTTCAAAGTGTATAATAATAAAATTTGCAGACACACACAACATTTATGGCATCGCATACATGATAGATATAAGCAGTAAATAAGATACAATGGTTATAGCCCAAAAGAAAAATTAAGGTGGCCCATCCCAAGCCATTGGGAGAACCAAGAATCCTAGAAGAAAAAAAACTCTCAAGCATCTTCTCGTCTTTAACCGGTCCATTCGTCTGCTCCTTCGAATCTTCATACGATTACAATTTTTAGAAATCCGTTTTACATACGAGGGAGTAAGATGAGAAGAGAAATACAACAGAAGAGTAGAGAGGCACGACGCGCATGTCGTATTTTAAATTAAAACTATTGTAAAACAAAAAGGCTATAACCATGCATGTCAAACACCATACAAAACAAGCATGTTATACATATACATTGTTACACGTTTGTTAAAGATTTTAATGTGGGCCTACGATCTATGTTGCCTACGATCTGTGGAAAAACCTCACGATTTGATAACTTTTATCAACAAAAACGTGTTTTTGGGATTTACAGTCCCGTAGGTTTTTCATATCAGAACAACCGTTGTTCCACCGCCGAATGCGATCTACTATCGCATACCCATCGATCTATATGATAACAATTAACATATAAACCCTTGTAGCAACATTTTCATGATTAACTCTTAACCATTGATTGCAAAATTCATTAAAATAGATTAACATCTTAATCATACCAGTTATCAAATCGAACAAATATATCATACATATACGGCGAAAATGATAAAACAGAGCATACATCATAAACATATGCATCACCCAAGTATTTAACCCGAATTCGGATCGTACAAGTGGCTCTGATACCACTGTTAAATCATCGGCGCACCCTATGGCGCAGCAGAAAAACAAATACGACGATCTCACCAGCGATCTATGTACGTTTAATCTGAATTTAGGAGGAAGAGATATGTTTACTTATATTGAGTTCCTTGATAAACAACACGAAAAGAAATGTCTAACGATCTCATGAACGATACGAATCTTAGCCTCCACGAATAGATCGTCTCAGCCTCTACTCATTTCACCTGGTTGGAAAGTTTTGAGCAATTTTCTTTTTCACAAAACGTTTTTGAAAAAAATACGTTTCAAAGGGTTAGACGGCTGCTAGACCATTAACCCCTTTTTATAGTATGTTACCCTAACTACATAGGATTTTTAATTAATTCTAAACTATAATTACTTTAATTATTTTAAATTCGGAATTCTATGTATAATAAAATACTTTAGCATATATATCAAATATATATGTCTTAATATTAATTATACATGTTATATATGTACAACTAAATTGTACATATGTAACTTATTTATTAATTGCTCTTTTCAACCCTAGGGTGTGACCCTGTAGGTTCCAGTAACATTAGTAGCAATTATTAGAACTATTCCAATATCACAAACAATAAGTGACATCTAGCAATATATCATTGTCACCAAAATTACTGGAAGTAAAGATTCAACGTAACATATTCGTGATCAACTATTCTAATGTATTATATCCCTTTGTCCTTTATATCTAGAATAGGCACAAGTCTTGGAATAGTCACACTTGTTTTGCCTATCTATTATTTCTTGATATCTAGAGTAGACAACAGACGAATAGTATGTGATATCTCATACCAACTTATTCGAGCATGGTGTAGAGCGTTTAGGTGTTCACCATTTATGAGCGCAAGTGCACACTCTTGTCAAGTTATTGTATAAAAGATATCGTCTCCCACAGGGATTGGAGCAGCTCCTAATAATGATCTCCTGCACAAAGATTTAGTAAATGCGCAATTAAATCTCATGATGTGGAAATATAAAAACACAAGTAAAGATAAAGATAGTGATGAGAGAGATTATAGGGAGAGATTTGGGCGATAGGTTGGGTAAGGCATGTGCAGCTTAGTAGCCTTTGGACTGCATTGTATGGGCTGAGCATGTTTTGTGCTGCCATGATTTGCTGCCTCGGCGGGATGGCAGACGACAAACAATGACCATGTCACGCGACCACATCAGGTCACTGCCACTGCAAGAGTGTACTGTCTCGGCAGGTGGAACAGAAAGAAGTCCTGGCGGCAAGTCTGGCAAACATTCAAAGTTCGGCAGGATAGTCGAAAGTGATCCCTCCTATTTCTAGGTTAGGATGCTCGAGAGCTAACTTGTGGACTAGTGTGGAACCAAATTAGTCAACTCGGTTGGTAATCCCTTTTAGCCGCTGAAACTTGTGGACTAGTGTGAAACCAAGTTAGTCACGCCTTTGCAAGTTGTGATCATGCTTAACTCTTTCGCGAGCCTTGCACTTTCGTGCCCGAAAAATGAATTTTCTCTTCAACTGACTGGTGTAGACTAATTGAACGAACAAAGAGCATAGATTAAGCAAACTCAGAACTTTATTAAAAACAACTCAAAACTATACAACCGTTTCTCTCAAACTACTTTACATACACGCATATAAACCCTAGAAGAGTTGGGCCGCGACCCCCAACAACTCCAACCTATCTAACTATCCTCCCATCTATCCTCTCATCCTTTGATATGGGAAGTGCTATCCGAGATATGCCCCTATACCCTTACATACATTGGGTATATATAGGGCTCATGGCCTAAGTTTGAGTCATCTTTTAAGTATGAGTTCTAAAAGTAAGTTACATTAAATACAGACTCCTTTATACTTTAAATATGGACTCTTTGGACGTTGCCTTCTTTTGTAAGGATAAGGGCTTCTACTTATCAGTCTTGGATCAGCTCTACCGGCCGCTACAGGCTTCAGAAAATTGCAAGACTAGGCTCATAAGGCTTAGGAAATTGCCCTCTTGAAATTGTGACCCATCTTGGCTAAGTCGATGTAACTCCTGCCCGGGCGGCACTTGGCAGTAATGCTGCTTTGGCAGCGTCTTTGGCGGCATCTTGAGTTGCTTCAGTACATCTCTTTTAGTTCCAGCTTTCTTTCATGTCCTGTCCTCTCCTCTTCTCTCCTAGCTCTAGCACCTGAAAATATAAACTAAACTAAAACAATAACTTTTCTCAACAAAACATAAAATATTCAATAGAAGCATGGTAAAAGAGAAGATACTACTATAATGTATGCAATGCACCTAAATATGCCTAAATGAGCTTAAGAACAACAATAATACGGGTAGGAATGTGTACAAAATGTAGAACTCATGGACACTCTACACACCCCCAAACTCGAACTATTGCTTGTCCTCAAGCAATGCAACCTAACTAGTAAATATGCCCTTAACACAAAACTAATAGAAACATTAGCCTTTAACTTGATTTCTTACCTCAAGGCCGTGAAACCTGTTTTTTATGTTAGTGATAGAGAATGGCATGGAATAACTTAGGTTTTAATTTTTTTTAATTCATGTGTAATGTGTGCAAGTCTGTGCTCATGCTAAATATGCTGAAATTACTAAGTTAACAAAGAATGCGTAGAATAATTAAATTACTAGAAAGGATACGAGTTGCTGCCTTGGTAGCACAGTTGGGCAGTTTTGTTTTCTTTTTCTGGCCATGGATTTAAGGGCTTCAGCTCATCACAACTATTCTCCGGCTCTGAGGCTAAGATAGGTGCACTCTACGAAACTCTAAACCCTTTGAATAGAGTCATCCTTTGAAGACTTTCATTCACTCTTGCTCATCACTTGGTTTAGATTCATGGACTTTGATAGCAGTGGAGTGTCCTTGCTCATGATCCTTCCTAGAGTTTCGGACACCTCTAGGGTTTTTAATCTTTCTGTCTAGAGTCTGTTACGGGCACCTCTAGATTTTTCATTATTTTTGTTGTGCTGCCCTGTGCTGTCGTGGCGGAAAACCTGTATTCAATCAAGGAATTTTTATTAAGTAAGGCAGGCAGTGTTAAACTCAAAACTCAAGCAAAAATTTAGCATTAAACAGACATGTGTAAAGATAATTGGCAAAAAAGAAAAATTTTCTAAGTGTTTTTCATGCTTCTTCCCATAGTTAGATTTAAATTTTTTAGAAAGGTGCGAATATAAGTAGTCGGCTAAGTTGTCATATGCATAAGTTTTAAAGCTAAAGTTTTCTATTTCATTAAGTGCTAGGGGGCAGAATTTATATATGCATCTAAATGCTACTAAATGAACATAAAACAAAGAGGACTAATTCCCCCCAAACTCAAGGTTGGCATTGTCCACAATGCCTCTACAAAATAGAAATTAAAAAAAACATAAAATATAAAAAGAAAAATTACAAAAAAGAAAACATAAAAAAAGAAAATAGAATAAAACATAAAAAGAAAAAAGAAAAAAAATGGTGCTATAGGCTGAGGGAGTTCCCCTCTGTTGCTGCTGCGTCAGAAGAGGATTCTGAGGAGGCGAGCAGGACTAGGCGGCGCGCAGTTGATGGTCTTTCAGCTGGGCTCTTCTTTGAGCTACGCGGCGGTTGGATGCGGCTGGGGGTAGGCTTCTTTGATTGTCTTTCAGCTTCTCTACCCTGAGGTTCTGCTGCTGGCCGCTTTTTCTTTCTGGATGCCTCTGCCGGTTCGTCGTCAAGGGAGTCTGAAATCTTCATGTCAGAGTAGCCGGTGTCCTTGGCAGCAACCATTTTGGCTACTGGGGAGGAAGCAATGGTTTCCTCATCCTTTTCTGATTTTGATGAGGAAGAGAGGTTGTATGGCTGGATAGGAGTTGGAGAGGTTCTTCTCTTGGGGCGGCGATGCGGCCCCTCGCTGTCGTCGGCGGCAGGAGCAACAATTGGTCTTGGAGTGATATAGATTGGCTTGGAAGCTGCTAACTCTATGGGAAAGGTGGGCAACTAAGGTCCGTCGTCTTGATACTTATCCAGTAGGTAGGCCACAAAGGCCTCATGCACGCCCGCTACATATTTGGTGAATATCACATGTTTTTGCTCAATCCTCTAACAACTTTCCACTAGGCTGCGCAGTAAAGGGATCACATCAGCCGAGAGGGCAACTTTAGTACTACCTGCTGCGGCTGGGGTGGCGGCAGCTTGGAACGACGGTTGGGCAGTAGAAGGTGTGTCTGGCTCTGTGCTATGCATCATCTGTTGGCGTATCCTTCTTGTCCATCCTTTCTTGGCATGGAGATTTTTGTCTTTTGAGTGCAGCGGCACGCTAAAATTGGCATACACGCCAGTGATGAGTGCAGGGAAGAAAATGGGACCTTTGGCATTTGACTTCTCTTCGTGGGCATATATTTCCTGTATTATTACTTTGCCAACGTTGATCTATCGCCCCTTCATGATGCTGCGGATAAGGGTGAGCCGTGACCTGTTTACTGTCGATCCATGCAAGGTGGGCATAAGGTGACACTGAACAAAGTAACTCCACATGGCTGCCTCTAGCAGCAAGTCTCGGTGGTTGACTGACCCATTGTTTTTGCCTGTCAGCCATTTTGTGTTTGGCTTACAGAGCTCCTTCTTGATCTTGTTGTAGTCAGCCCCTGTCAGATATGATTCCCACTCTCCGTGCAGGTTGCCGCTGACCTCTATGCTGTAAAAGTTGTTGATCATGTCAGCGGTGAATTTGACACCTTCTCCCCGGATATAGACGAAAAAACTATCCGAGTTTGGCTGGTGGGCGTAAAACTCTCGCACATGGTTGCTGTTGATTCCTTCTGGCTGCCGTGTGAATTGGTCCCAGCCCATATTGTGAATCCTTTCGAATAGGAAGGGTTCCAACCTAAAATCACCATCAGACTGGGTGTATTGGAAGCCCATCTCCTCCCATAGTTGCCTTTCTCTGTAGAACTTATTGTAGGTCTCCTTGACAGCAGGTTTCAAGAACCTTTTGTATGAAGTTTTGGAGGTGGCGGTGGGTTGCTGTGATGAGACCATAGTTTGTGGTATAGTTGTATTTCCTAAAGAAAGAAAAGAAAAAACGTGAAAAATTAAGCAAAGAAAATCTTGGAAGCAAAGATTGCAGAAAGAGTTCAAAGTAAAGAAGAAAGCAAAGTAAAGAACGGAGGGAGAATAGTTGGCTATATTTAGCCGTTTTTCTCCACTGCCTTGGCAGGCACGCTGTCAACGGGAGGCAATTATTGCGGCACGAATATCGGAATTCTATCCATTACACAAATATCCATTCCGCTAGTTGGGGCAAAATATAGTCGTTGCGGCTAGCCTTTATGAAGCCACTAGCCGTTATGCTTATTTGCCTTGGGTTTCCCTGTCTGCTAGTTGGACTTCTCCTTTATTCTTTCATCTTTCTTAATCTTTCCTTCATTCATATTCCTAAAATAAATTAAATACAAGAATTAAATAAAAATTAAATCTAATCCTAATGCATAAAAATAAATTGAAGATAGAAATAAAAATTAGGTTATGTCGGGCTACGTTTTTTTCCTAAACATAACCACTTCATGAGGGTCTTTATGTTTGGCTTTTCATCTAGGCATGTCCTTCCCCTCCTCAGGTGGATGTTGCTACCAACCTTGTTGCCCTGGCGGGACATACACCATGAAAACAAAGAGGCTTTTTTTATATTAAGCAAATAATTGAAAAGAGATTTAATGTACAAAAACTAAATAGGAGTGCAGAAATTCAAACGTAGTTGTTGTTGCCAATCCCCGACAACGACGCCAAAAACTTGTAGAGCATTTAGGTGTTCTCCATTTATGAGCGCAAGTGCACACTCCTGTCAAGTTATAGTATAAAAGGTATCGTCTCCCACAGGGATTGGAGCAGCTCCTATGAATGGTCTCCTGCACAAAGATTTAGTAAATGCGCAATTAAATCTCATGATGTGGAAATATAAAAACACAAGTAAAGATAAAGATAGTGATGAGAGAGATGATAAGGAGAGATTTGGGCGATAGGCTGGGTAAGGCAAGTGTAGCTTAATAGCATGTGGATTGCACTGTATAGGCTTAGCATGTTTTGTGCTGCCATGATTTGCTGCCTCGGTGGGATGGCGGGCGGCAAACTACGACCCTGTCACGCGGCTGTAGCAGGTCACTGCCACTGCATGAGTGTACTGTCTCGGCAGGTGGAACGGAAAGAAGTCCTAGCGACAAGTCTGTCAGACATTCCAAGTTCGGCAGGATAGTCGACAATGATCCCTCCTATTTATAGATTAGGATGCCCGAGAGCTAACTTGTGGACTAGTGTGGAACAAAGTTAGTCACGCCTCTGCAAGTTGTGATCGTGCTTAACCCTTTCGTGACCCTTGCACTTTCGTGCCCGACAAATGGATTTTCTCTTCAACTAATTGGTGTAGACTAATTGAACGAACAAATAGCATAGATTAAGCTAACTCAAAATTTTATTAAAAACAACTCAAAACTATACAACCGTTTCACTCAAACTACTTTACATACACGCGTCTAAACCCTAGGGGAGTTGGGTCGCGACCCCCAACAACTCCAACCTATCTAACTACCCCCTGTCTATCCTCTCGTCCTCAGATATACGAAGTGCTATCCGAGAAATGCCCCTATACCCTTACATACATTGGGTATATTCAGGGCTCATGGCCTAAGTTTGAGTCCTCCTTTAAGTAGGAGTTATAAAAGTAAGTTACATTAAATACAGACTCCTTTATACTTTAAATATTGACTCTTTGGACGTTGCCTTCTTCCGCAATTAAGGATAAGTGCTTCTACTTATCGGTCTTGGATCAGCTCTACCAGTCGCTACAGGCTTCAGAAAATTGCAAGACTGAGCTCATTGGGCTTAGGAAATTGCCCTCTTGAAATTGTGACCCATGTTGGCTAAGTCGGTGTAACTCCTGCCCGGGCAACACTTGTCGGCAATGCTGCTTCGGTAGCGTCCTTGGCGGCATCTTTAGTTGCTTCAGTACAGCTCCTTTAGTTCCAGCTTTCTGTCATGTCATGTCCCGTTCTCTCCTCTCCTAGCTCTAGCACCTAAAAAATATAAACTAAACTAAAATAGTAACTTTTCTCAACCAAACATAAAATATTCAATAGAAGCATGGTAAAAGAGAAGATACTGCTATAATGCATGCAATGCACCTAAATATGTCTAAGTGAGCTTAAGAACGGCAAAAATAAGGGCATGAATGTGTACAAAATATAGAACTCATGGACACTCTACACATGGTCATGCATTTCTAGTTTTACTCAATCAAGTGGCCTGTGATATGTTTCCTATTATGTTGGAAGGACAAATCCTATCTCGACCATTCATACCCCACTACACGTATCATGATATGCTCAATGTCAGTCATTATAGTATAACCATCTACGGTGCACATTTAACTGCATCAAAGCACACACCAATATATGTTAAGATAGTAATGATCTCAAGCCAAAGGATCATACATATAGTTATCATTATGAGCAATATCGTGATAATTACATAATAATCCAAGACATATGCTCATAGAGGATCAATCTAATATGTTGTTATCCAACATCATATTCATGCTTTGATTTTGACATCACTATGTCAATGACAACACATTATCATCAATCAACAACATGTTAGCTTTAAACGTATTATTACTATCCATGCCCATAATAATACTCAACTAAAGATCTTTTAATAATAATCATATTATTATATGGACATTATTTTCTTTTGTTAATTTGATGCACAGAAATATAACAGAATAACATAACGACAATGCCTTTATTTGATCAAATCCGTAAAGATAGTATGTCAATACAATCATCATATGATTGGTCTTTGGGCATACTCTAACATCTTTGTCAATTGAGCGATTTGTGCTATGACTACATCTGATGCCCCTAGCTCATTTGCTTTGGCTTGCCTCCTTATGCCGCCACATCGGGCATTAGGGAACTAGTAGTCATTTTTGGCCATCCTATTCAAGATTTGAATTGCTTCAACAAGCTTCTTATCGAGTAATGTACCATTGACAGAGGAATCCAGCATCATCCTTGTTGGGGTGTTTACACCATTGTAGAATATGGATACTAGTGTCCATTCTAGAAATCTATGAGAGGGGCATTTATTCAGCAACTCACAATATCTCTCTCATGCCTCATACATTGGTTCATCATCTGCCTGTCGAAAAGTAGTGATGTCTGTCCGCAATTTATTAGTTAAATTGACAGGATTAAATCGAGCTAAGAAGTCTCGAAAAAGTTCCATCCAGGATTCAATGGACTCCGATAGTAGGCTATTAAACCAAGTTTTTGCCATATTTCTTAGTGAATAGAGAAATAATCTGAGTCGGAGCAAGTTAGGGTGGACACCATGAATTTTGAAGGATTTGCAGATATCGAGGAAAGATTTCATATGCTGGCGAGTATCTTTAGTGGTGGATCCTCCAAACTGTCCAAGTGTATTCAGCATGTTAAACATGACTGGTTTGAGTTCGAAATGGCCCACTTCTATTTTTGGATCAATCACGTCAGAGTTCAGCCTTCTAAGATCATCCTCCAAGTAGTCACGAACTAGCCGCCGAGCGACAGTAGGTAGCCTGCCATTACCCGCCACGACATTGTCGATTGGGGGTGGTGGTGGAGGCTGGTCCTGGATGTTTGCTTGGTAATTCATGGCTTCTCTGTTTGCTTGTCTTAATCTTCGTACAGTACGTTCAGGCTCTGAATCGTAGTCTCGCAAGGGTGATTTCTGGTTTGCTCTAGTCATAAACCAAAGAAAATCATGAGGTTAAACAGAAAAATAAAAAGTGCAGACAAATAAAAACAAAAAGGTGTACACCAATCCCCGGCAACGACGCCAAAAATTTGTTGCGTGCAAAAGTGATGCGCAAATTGCGTGCAAGTATACATGATGCCAAGTTATGGTATTTAAGATATCGTCTCCACATGGATTGTGAACCTTCAGAATTCACTTTTCTGCACAGGTAAAAATTAAAACACAAGTAAATTTGGGGGTTGAGTAATCGATTAAAACTAAAGCATATAAAGTAAATAGAGAAATCAGAGTGAGAGAATGGGCCGATATTGGAATGCTTCGTAGTGTGGAGATTGGATGTCCTATCTCGGTACAATTTTGCAGATCAACTTAACAACTTTTGGTAGCCGCCCACGAGTATGCCTCGGCTGATGCCCGCCTCGGAAAAGACCAATGTGACTGCCTAGGTAGTTAAACAATGATTCAAGGTTTGACAAGGCTCCCTTCAATGACTTCCTCTTATCCCTAAGCTTGAAGTACTATTGGCGAACACGTCTTGGATGATACCTCTCGGCGTGAATCTAAGGATGAACACCAACCGATTATGGAGCTTCTCTTAGCCGCTGAACTTCTAACTTACCTCTAAGCCGAAGTAGCTTTACCCTATGGTTGGATAAAACCGTGTTTACTCATTTCGTGAGTCCAACTCTCCCGATATTGAACAAATAGATTGATGCTCTCTTCTCTCCCGATAAAGATTGCAACAATGAAGAGCCAAGAGTAAACAAACCTTGAATTTTATTGCAAAAACTGAAAACCTAAGCGAATACAAGCAAAACTCTCACAACTACTAGACAACCAACCCTTAGCCCTAGGGAAGGTTTAGAACATAATGGAAGATGGCGACACAAGGGTTTTTCGACAAGAAGGAGTTTTCTCTCTAATCTTAATTGTAATTATGTTTCTACTTCAAACATTTGGCATGTTAGGTTAGGTCCCCCTTCCAAAAGAAGGATGCAGTTTTTTTTTTCAATTAAATAAAAAAATACCTAGTGCCCCTAGGCTTAAGTCAATTTAGGGCAAGAATCCTAGTTAGAATATAATTACAACTTATTAAAAGAATAAATCTAACATTAAATCTTCTTAGATTCCTGTTTGACTTTTCTCCACCTTGACTTTGATCATGGCTTTTCTTTGTCTGCTGGGCTCCAATGCACGTACAAGTGGTCTCCAAAAATTGGACCTGATGGGCTCTTTCAGTCGCATACCACTTTGCATATTTCCACCCTTCCTCGAGTTGCTGCCTCGACAGCACACTATTGTCTGCCTCGACAAAGATCTGGGTTGGTGTGTAGAGGTTGGCACAGCTCTTCATTCTGGGCCTTTCCTCTTTTTTAGTTCTCGAACAGCTTTCTAGATGATCCAACAGCTTCCTCCATCAGTTTTCAACTTCTCCTCTTCTGCCCTCTTTACTGCCTCGGCGGGTACCCGCGCACAGAAAAAATGCACATGAGCAGTATCTTTTGTATAAATGCAGTTAAGTTCATCAAATAACGCAAAATATCTAATCTATGCAGTGTTGTGTATGTTTTTCTAATAAATGCAACTAAACTATACTTAAGAACAACAACAATTGAGCTAAACTAGGGCATAAATATAGGACTTTTGCACACTTAACATATGTGTGCAAGTGTTATGATGAACTATCTCTTTAGACTTATAAAAATATGATATGTCAAACTCCTTTGCATTATCAGTTCAGATATATTTTATTTTTGAAGAGAATTGAGTATCAACCATTTCACAAAATTCAATAACTAATTTTCTAACTTCAGATTTTAGTTTCATACGAAATACCTAAATAAATATGTTTTTATCATCAATAATTGTCAGAAAATATACATTACCATAAAAACTCTTTACAAGAAATGGACCCCAATATGAACTAGATCAAAAATTAAAATAGAAACAGGGATGCTATTAGGAAACGAAAGCCTTTTTGTTAGGCCAAATGAAAATTTTCACAATTAGAATAGTTGGCACTAGGCATTTTATTATTTAACTGGAAAAAAACTGCACATGCCAAATGTTTGAAGTAGAAACAAAATTACAAATGAAAGAGTTATAATTTTATGAATAAAAAATATTCAGTTTGTACAAACCATTAACCTCACTAGTTGTACCAGTCATCTTCCATTGAGCTACATTATGTATACAACAAATACCAGATGTGAAAATTAAAAAAATTTGTTGTCCTTAGTTAACTGACTAACAAATATTAAATTATTTGGAATAGAAAAAACATTATTAAGAGTCTAAAAAATTTAAAAGATTAACTGCTCCTACATGACTAACTTGAACAAGCTCATTATTGGGCATTTTAACATATTTATCAGTAACAAGAGAATAATTTGTAAAAGAATTTAAAGAACTACAAATATGTTCAATAACTCCAAAATCTATAATCCAAGGAATATTAAAATTTAATGAATTTGAACAAGTAAAGATAGTACATGTAACATCATCTGGAATAGCATTAAAGACAGAAGAAAGCACATTAACTTTGGAGACATTATTCATAACGGAGTTGATAGACACAAAATACCCTTTCTCATGAAGCAAATTGATCAAAGCATCATATTGATCTTTGGTAAAAGTTACATAAACATCTTCTTTAGAAAAAAATCAGTTCGTAAAGTTTTATCATTTGAACAAGATCCTACTTAATTTGTTATATTTATCTTATATCTACTTTTGTTTTCAAGAGGATAACTATGTTTCTTATAACATTTTTTATGGTGTGACCGTATAAACCACAATGAACACAGACA
Source organism: Hibiscus tridactylites (assembly GCA_958450335.1). Lineage (NCBI taxonomy): Eukaryota > Viridiplantae > Streptophyta > Magnoliopsida > Malvales > Malvaceae > Hibiscus > Hibiscus tridactylites. Next base: position 83,022,618 of record OY288276.1, read on the forward strand.
TACCTTTTGGAACCAACAAAAAATTTCTTTAAAGTAAAATTCTTTGGCTCTTGTCTATTTAAATTAGAATGTGAAGGATATCGACCGGGTAACAGTATATTAAAATTATAATCATGATTAACAACAGAAAGAATGGAACACTTATGCTGAATGACTATGAACAAAACCTTCTTATATTGGGCAAAGGCTTTCTTATCATGATTTGAGTTTTAGGAACATAAAAAGTTTTCATTAAGGTCATAAAGAAAACACAGAACAAAAGCTTGCTTTCGATAGGTTGATGCATGACAGGTGCAAGAAGACAATGGCTTCAAATTACAAATTTCATCCCATAAAATTTTCAATTGAGTATAAAACACAGAAACAGTAAGATTATCTTGGTTCAAACTGAAAAAAATCTTGAAAAAAATCAGAGATTCTGAGTAAATTCCCTTGACTGTAACGAACAAACAAATTGACCTATAACTCCGATGCGTTGTCAATCCATATTACGCTTTGAGCGATTTCGAGATTCAAAGCCCTCTGGAGCCAGGACAAGACTAGGTTATTGCACTTCACCCAAGCGGAGAATCGATGATCGTCTTGCTTCAATTCTTTGATGGAGCCATCGACAAAAACAAACTTGTTTTTAGAGATGAACGCCATTCGAATCGACCTAGCCCATCATGGCAGTTCTTGCCATCTAACAGAGATGAAGTTAACACTAGCGTCGAATTTTTACTGGGATGTATGTAATAAGGATCATACGGGTCATCGTTCTTGAAGGAATTACGAGCATGATTAGCAGAACGAGAGCGAGAATCAGAAGAATCATCAACTGATACCATGTTGAAGATTAAGATTTTGAAAATTTTCAATTAAGAGATTATGAAAAAGGAAACGTTTGAGAAGAAGAGAAATGATAAAGAAAATTTTATTATCTAAAAAACTGACTTTACAATCTCCAAAATACCTATATATTAATAAAGAAAACAAACAAATAAATAAAGAATAAAAAGAAATAAAAACTACCTAACTAACTAAAACAACTGTTTAATATTTATCTAACAAATATTCATATCCTAACAAACAGACCAACATAAAAAAACGAATGCTAACATAAAAAACAATGCGCCTTTTTCAACTTTAAACTGTGTTCCCTCGATGATAAGATCCACAGTAAAAAAAAATATCATTGGCTAGGGAAATGTGAAGGATGTGAGCTCTCACCCAATCACATGGCACAAGCTGGGTTCATAAATTTGGTATTTATCACGAGTGACAATCACAGACACAGTACTGACGGCTACCCTTCACTGCTATCTTTTTCAACATATTACATAATTGGCCTGTTTGGCAATTAGGGGATAGCTGATAGCTGATAACGGATTACATTAGCTGATAGCTGATAGCTGATTGTATTAGCTGATTTGACTAGCGGATTGTATTAGCTGATTGTATAAAAGTGTTTGGTAAAATTTACTGATAGCTGATAGCTGTTTGATTATTTAAACAAGCAAAATGACATATAAGGACATGATTATATTCAATACTTGTATGAATAATTTATCAATTATGAATATTTTGTATCTAATAAATATTAATTAGATTTGTAAAAAATATTTTTAATATAAATTTTCTAAACATATTTGAAAGATTTATATATTAATTTATTATTTATATAATTATTAAAAAAATTATATGCACATATAAATATGTAATGATAAAAAATAGAATTAACTTACAAATGTCACCATATAAATTAGTAGTAACATCAAATAAGTCTAATATTTAATATGTTATTATTTATATTAAAAATGTTATTATTTAATTTAAGTTAAAGTTATTTGGAGATTTTTGGTAATTGTTAAGGGTAAAAGAGTCATTACAACTCTAATATCAAACCTCTAATCTCAAAAAGCTCATGTTAGGAGCTTTTTCAAAATTAGCTTTTTCACCCCAATCCGCTCTTTCTATCCGCTATTTACCAAACATCAATATTAGCGGATTTGACTAGTCAAACCTCTAACTATACCTCAAACCTCTAATTTTTGCCCAAACCGCTATTTACCAAACATGGCCAATGTTTTTTTTGTACTTCTATACCCAAGAGGCATAAAATCGATAATGCAATAAAATAGTTTTTTAGTGATATTATTAATAGCGATTTTTAAATAAATATTACGATAGACTGATATATGACAACGTTTTTTTAACAAACGACATTATAGATATGTGCTTTAATGGCGTTTGCTAGACAAAGCCGTTACAAACATATATTTTAGTCCCACAATAGGATTTAAATGTTTAAACTCACATCGACTCCATTTATATCTTATTGAAACTTTATAAAGATATGGTATAACAAACGCCGCTCTATAATTCGACCTTTTACAACGTTTTTGTTCACAAACGCTGCTAATTATTGCGTCGTTTGATTTAGTGGCACTCTTTTTAGCGCCAGGAAGATTTTTAACGGCGCTTAAAAATGCCTAAAAACCTTTTTTGTTGTAGTGCGATCTTGTTACATCTCTACCTTTGGCCTTATTTATTAGTATAAAAACTATTATCCAACTCATTAGTTGACTAATTCAAATCGAATAATGCAAAGATTCATTATGAGAGGGTTAGGATCCACTTACATTGTGTAAAACTCAATTACTTTTACACATTTTTTGAACTGTTGGATGATGGTAATAAATGGCAAAGATTATTTCCTTATTTTTTTCGAGCGGTAATCTTCACACTTTCTATTGTTAATCTCATACATCCATTTACCTTCGTTCAAACTTACATTGTGTAAAACTCAATTACTTTTACACCTTTTTGTGACCGTTGGATGATGGTAATAATGACTAAGATTATTTCCTTATTTTTTTCTCAAGTGATAATCTTCATATTTTCTACTGTGAATCTCTTCCATCCATTTACTTTTATCCAACGGTCTAAAAAAGTGTAAAACTTTCAAATTTTATATAGTGTAAGAGGATTCTATCCCATATATATATAAGATCCGTTTACACAGTGTAAAACTCTTTAAGTTTTACACGTTTTTTGGATCTTTGGATGAGTGAAACGAATGTATGAGATTAACAGTAAATATTATCACTTGAAAAAAAAAGAGTAAAGAGTTAATCTGAGCCATTCATTCCCCTATCTAACGATCCAGAAAATGTGTAAAATTTAAAAGAGTTTTACATTGTGTAAGTTAATACTAACTCATATATATATATATATAGTTGTAAACCTTGCATGTGAATTACATTAGGTTAGGGATGAAGAAACCAAGTTGTAATCCAGAATCGGCCCACAATGATTATATTTTGGGTTGAGGGCAGTTCACAAAGCCTATGATTTCGAATATATATATTCTTCAAGCCCACAAAACAAGGTCTGTACTAGTATTGGATTCCAAAATTGACTTAAAATAAAGAGGTGTTAGAGGATTCATAGCCCGGTGTGGGCATTTTAACGAACACTAAAACTGCACAGTACTCAACACAACAAAAGAAAAAAGTACTTATTTTTAGGTGAAGTACTTTCATTAGTATTTGTATTATGCATAAATTGTGGACTGGTCTCGAGAAATATTGAATCAAGGCCTTTATTTTTGGACTGGTTTACTAGTATTGAGTCACAAATGCATTTTGAGCCGACTTTTTTTTACGAAAATTACTTAACAGACTTAGCACAAGTGATGCTATTAATAAAAAAATTGATCAAATTAATCCATTCAATTAATTTACGGCTCATTCAAAGCTTCTTGTAGCTAGGGGATAAGCTTAGCTTGTTGAAAGCAGTCAGCAGAGTCCTGGTGCTGCCCGAGTGACGGCTGAACAACCACGTCTTTCAAAATGTCAGCATCATGTGCAGCGCAACGACAAATTTGGCCCATGCATTTGCCACCAAGCAGTTTTAGACGGCACCATACACAATGTCTTTTGACCGGTCTCAGCCGTAAGCACCAACTTATTGTTTTTCTTGTGGATAGGTGATGCAAAGCAAGCCAGCTATCCCAAAAGTCTGCCAATTATTTTTCGAAACGGCTATGCCAATCCTGTTCCAATTCTTGTCGTCTGCTTTGTACTTTCGTCATAAATATCAGTTTCATTGTAGAAAAATATCTTTCTTTCTGTCCCATCATTATCGTCATCTATGCCTATATTCCTAATGGACTTGCTAATTTTGTAAATGATAAGCATAACATATAGTATTTATCAAATATTAAATCACGATTAAGTTTAATACATATGTATTTATATGATTAAGAATTGGGATCATGATCATTTCCAATCAGATTATATCACAATATATAATCATTTAGAATATATAAGCTATGAGCCAACAGTTTTTACATTTTATTTTGGGATTAGAGCAGTGAAAACCATCTGTTATTGAAACTGATACAGCATGGGATTCATGTATACTTGCTGGTTCAAGAACCCACTCTCATTCACTTGCTGGTAAGGTATTTCTTCCACGGCGTTAGGGAAATATTCAAAGCTTGTGTTGTACTCGTATGTATTTTCACCAAAAAGTTGGGAAACCGGACCCATGTAATCCAGTTCCAGCAGATGAGAAACTGAACTCGTCCGGGGGAATTTCAACATCTGTTGGCTGTCGGTTTGGGTGTTTGGTTCTTCCCCTTTTTGTTCCAAAACCCTTCCTCCTCCCCCCGAGTTCTTCTTCTTGTAGATTCTGCAAAGGACCCAATCATCCAGCTGACACACACAGAAACAAGCCCCGGTTCTAGTCAGCTCACCATCATCACAAACAAAACACGAAAATTAATGGCCAAAAGATGGGAAAAAAACAGACTTACTCTCATGGATCCATTCTGCTTGCTGATTTGTACTCGGGAATCACTCAACCGATATTCATGCATGATCCAGTCAGTCTTGACTCCCTTTGGCGGCTTGCCCTTGTAGAACACAAGAGCTTTCTTCACTCCAACATATTTGGAATCACTGTATATGGCTTTGTCGGTGCCTGTAGCCTTCCAATACCCCGACAGGGTTGCCCGATTGGGTCGAACCCCATTCGGGTACTTCCTGTCTCGAGGGGTAAAGAAGTACCATTCGTTTTCACCAAACTCTGCTTTATCTTCAAAATCACAGACAAAAGTCAGCATAGCATGAAACAAGGGGAGAGTAAGTAAGTAAATAGTAAGCATACTAACCAGGCAATTGCCATGGATCAAATTTGTAAATATCAACTTCTGGGATTATGGAGGCAGGGCATGGCTTGGATTTGGCCTGGTTTCTAAGGTAAAACATGATGAGTTCTTCATCTGTGGGGTGGAACCTGAAACCTGGGGGAAGGTCGGAGCTGGTTTTGTTTTCCATTCGATTACTTTTAATGCAAGAAAAGGGGGATTTGAGGATTAATTAACGAAAGCTAAAGGAGGATAAGGAGGAAAGGGGGGCGTAGGGGAAGAAGGGTGTTTGAAATGTTTGCAAAGAGAGGGCTACGCCTTTTATGGTTGAAGCATTCTTGTCGTATTAGTTGTGTGTGTGATTGGCTGCTGACTTGACTTTCAGGACATCAACCTCGTATCGTAATCAACTGCCACAAAGGGTAAGAACGTGGACGACACGTGCCACTCTCTCTCTTCCATTCCTTCCATTGGACCCACCAACCAAAAAAATACGAAATCACTTCTACTCCTTTGGGATATCATCCAATGATATAATAACACTTACTATATATTTGAAGTTTTTAATGTATTTCACTATTAACTACTAATAACACTTTTATATAATTGCCTATCTAGAAAAAAAACACTTTTATATAATTATTAATACTTTTATAAAAATTAGGCTTAAACGTTAAATAAATGTTTAAATTATATTTTTTTTACAGTAATGTGTTTTAATTATTTTTCAAACTAAATAGGTGCCTAGTGTTTTGTTCTGTTACTTTGACAACTATTTAGTCCAAAATATAGTTCGTGTACTTAACTAAAAAGAAAGGTATATTACTTTGACAACTTAATTTATTAAATTAACCGATAAATAATATTTTTTTTCTTTTAATTTTTAGTAAGCTTCCAAAGAAAAATAAAACAGAGTAATGGAATTGAACCTGGAGCGAGTGGAGTTTATGGGAGAATATAAAAATTAGATGGCGAACGAAGCATGGGAAGCAGTTGACAGAACAACACGTATTGAAGCCAAAAGCAGTAGAGCCGAGTAGGATAAGTATGGTATAAATTTTATAAGAAAGGAAGGTGGGTCCAGGAAAATAAGATTATTACTATTAGCTTTGTGGTTCTTATCTTAGCCACGTCATTCAATCACCCCCATTTTTTGTGCTGATCCGTTGGGGTTAATTATTTACATGAATATATCACTTTATTTATCATAATATCACTATTGAAAAATGTTTTTAAAATAATATTTATTCATGATTATCTATGAAAATGTCACTCAAATTTGTTATATAGACAAAAAAAAAAACACATCAAGTCAGACGTACATTTGGTCAAACATATTTTTATTAAATAATGATATTTCTGGATGGTTAAGACTTATTTTAAATGTCTTTTGGGTTTTGAGTTCAAACCCCATTGCAAATATTTTTATTATTTATTTTTAAATTATAAATAAACATGTTTTTATCATTTATGTAATACGATATTTAAATATTATTTTTAACCTATTTTCTTGGGACAAACATTTTTTTCTTCACAATTTTTTTTTTTGATTATGCTGGTGCGATGCAAGGGTAGCATCTGTTCAACTTTCTTAGTCTTTTCAAAGACGGCACACACATCATGGCATAACTGGTGCTCGAACCCAGGTCTCAAGGGATGATAAACATCTACCTTTGCCACCAGGACACAAGGGGATGAGCTTTTTTCTTCACAATTAATATAGTTAAGTATTGTTTCATTATAAGTTGTTATATTATAGAATATGAACATATATTTATCTTATCACATTAAGTCTATTTGGTTTTCGGGTAAAAAAAGTCTATCTGGTTTTAAAATATTTTAATAAATATGTTATTTTATTATAAATTATGCATATATGTTTATGTAACCTATTTGGTTAAAAAATTCATAAAAAATCATATGATCAAGTCTCAAGTAATGAATCTTTGTTATTTCTAATTTTAATCAACAATTACTTTAATTACATACAAATTAAAACATGAATACATCATATATAAATTTATATATGAATATGTACACAACTTTTGCCAGCATTCGACTATTTTTCTTGGATAAATGAGGTTTTCTTATTAATTTAAAATAATCATCTCGTACAACTCAAACAAAAACCAACACAAAACTAAATAAGTGTATCTACCTATCGAGGTTGTCCACCATGCAACCTATCGAGAGATAAGTGTATAACCAACTAACTTCATTCTAACATCTTTTTTTTTATCAAAGAGATAAGTGTATCTACCTATCGAGGTTGTCCACCATGCAACCTACAGTTCATTTCTTGCCATATGTGATAGAGAAACTCACATCAAGTCAAGCGAAGTATAAAAGCCACGAGAGACCTCCCTTTCCCATGCACTAGCATCCACTGGACTATACTCGACCAAGCACCCAGCTGCATCCCCTGGTGACAAGCCAATAGAATCTCCTCCCAAATTAGTCGAGAGAAATTACACTCCGCAAATAAATGATCTCGACTCTCAAGGGCCTCCTCGCACAGTAAACACACGAAGTCAACTTGCATCCCCCAACGCAACATCCTTACCCTTGTTGGCAGACTGTATTGGATCACAAGCCAAGCTATAAAAGAGTAACGAGGTATAGAGAGACCCCCAAATAAGTTTGAACCAGGGGACACGTTCATTTTTATGTCTAAGAGCCTCCCAAGCCTTCCTTGCCTTAAACCCTTCACCCTGATTTTCCACCCTAGCATAATCATTACGTAACTTCAGGGTTTTTCTCCAAGCCCAAGAAGAAGTGCTTTTCACCGTTTCTTGTCATACTGATCTACCTTTTAAGACATACCCCTAAATCCAGGCAACCGACAGAGAACCAATTTGAGCAAACAAAAGCCATATACATCTCAGCATACAAGCACGGTTCCATATTACGATACTCTTCACACCCAGACCTCATTCACTTTTAGGGTGGCAAATTCTCTCCCAACTAACACGAGCTCCCTAGCCGACCCCTCCGAGCCCTTCCAAAGGAAGGAGTTGCACAAGCTCTCAATCTTTCGCACAACTTTCGAAGGCAGAATAAACACACGACACCAGAAATTTTGGATACTGAACAGAACAACTTGGATAAGCTTGTAACCCCCTAAACCCGACCCAGAAGAATTGGATCGAATATAGGAAGTCAAGTTTGTAACTTGTCCCTCAAGTAAAGCAATCAAATGCAAAAATATCACTTCCAAAATAAATAATAATAATATTATCCACAATACATACTTATAGTATCGTCCTGAAAATATTAAATATCCAAATATATATAAATAAATAAATATATATATATATATGATAAAACATAATATCTCAAATAAGATGTCTGAAATCTGAAATTAAGTACAATATGATAAATCATATAAAACTCATAAATCCGAGTAATCATACTGATAATAGTAAATATTGCTGGAAAACGAGGTCCTTCAAGTATCGTAGCATAGACCTGAGTATCTGAAATAGCAACTAAAGGGGAGTCAGCGAAAATGCTTAGTGTGTCTCTATAGTGCAAACAGATCTAACAGAATCATCATATCAACAGAGTCAACCATACATTATCAGAATACTATCCTCCATCAAGAATTAATTCAAACAATTTAACATGTATGAATGAATATGCAACACAGTATGACATGCACCCAACTACATCATCATCCGAAGAGTAAGGTTCCCCAGAACCACTCTCTACCTCGTCACCATCCGAAGTGGATTTCAATCTGTAGAGTGAAAGCACTAATCCGAAGCAGACTTCAACTTGAAGGATGAAGCTACTAAACTTCCCCGAACAGAATCCCAACCAAAATGAGATGGCATAATTTTTCGAGTTCTGAATATGAATTCATTGTTTATCAACAAAAATGCATAATCATGTAATCCGAAATATAATAATCCAAATCTGATAACATATATATATATATATATATATATATATATATATATATATATATATATATATATATATATTGGATGATGTAACAACATACTATACAAGTCAAATATCATAGATCATCAGAATATTATTACCATACAACATCAGACCACATCATATTTACAATTCAATCCATGAACACGTGTACATACAAAGCACTGCAAACATATAACACAAAAGAGAACACACCTCAGGTCGCTAACACTCAACATCGACGGTGACGTCTCCCACGTTCAGCTCTATCTCTAGGTCGGTCAGAGTCAGTTCCTATAATAATTAAATACATCATCAAAGATACTACTACTATGCCAAGACACTGATAATATAAATATCAAATATATTATTAATTAAACTCATGAGCGGATCCCAATGTCTGAGCTCAAGAGGTCGTCCAGGTGGAGGAGGAGGAAGGATCTCAGTATCCGAGTCAACGTCGTCTAAAAATAGGAATAAACACAATTAATTTCCCGATATTCAAATCTTTAAATACTAAGTATAATTGAATAAAAGTGGTAAAAACGATCTTTCGGGTTCGAATTTGGGAAAACGGGCAGCGAAATCGGAATCAGGACGTCGAAAAACATGAAATAGGTCTTTTCTGAAAAAGTCAACGAATGACGTCATCACGCATGTCAGTGGTTCGGTTTTGGAGAAGGGTCCGGTTCGATTTTGACTCGGTTCACTCACTGAACTGGTTCGATTCACTAATTTTTTGTTCAACAACTTGGATCGGTCATGTCCTGTTCAAACCCCTTTCCCCCCTTTTTTCAACCGAATACAAAATTAGGTTTAACCCATAATCGGTGCGGCAACGGAATCGCACGTCGATGACCCCAAACGCTTAAATCTGGCCAAATCTTACTCAAACATACACACAAATTAACCCCAAAATCAATTAATACCTTACCCTAAACACCAAAACGACGAGGAAATAAAACAAAAGGAACGGCGACGCGATAGACCCGATGGGTTTTCGAGTGATTTCCAGACGAATGGACGGCGACGGTGAAGTTGAAGGCTGGGTTTTGATCGGCCAAGTGAAATGTATTAGAAGACAGTTTCGGACTGAAGAACAGCCGAAGATTGGTGTCTCACCGGAGCTTAATCGGAAAGACGATGGTAAGGGGATTTAGTTTCACACGAGAGAGAAAGAAATGAAAATGGAATACCAAACGACGCAAAACTGATTCTCGAAAGGGTAAAAAATCATATTTTTACCCTATTTTTAGGGTAAATTACACAATAAGGGCTCCAACTTAGCCCGCCTTTCAGAATAACCACAAAAGTTAAGGTTTTATTCAATTAGGTCACTAAAACCCCAAAAATTCTTAATTTAGCCACTAAAATTTAATTAGGTTTTCAATTAAAATTTCCCAACTATTAGGGTTTTAAATTAGGGCAAAATTTGGGGTGTTACAACTCCCCCCGTTAAAAGAAATTTCGGCCTCGAAATTTACTTGGAGCAAAAAGATGCGGATACTGAGCTCGGATAACAGTCTTGGTCTCTCACGTAGCCTCATCATGACTACGACCACGCCACATGACTTTGACCATCTTAATGGTCTTCTTTCTGAGAACCTTTTTATCCTGAGCAAGAATCTCAATAGGCTTCTCCTCAAAACGCAAATCGGGACAGACCTCAATATCCTCAACAAGAATAATATGTGGCGGGTCAGGATGATAACGTCTCAACACTGAAATATGAAAGACATCGTGAATACGGTGAAGCTTTGGTGGTCGCTCTAGCTGATATGCAACTGGTCTGACTCGACGAATAATCCGATAAGGGCCAATGTAACGAGGACTCAGCTTGCCTTTCCGACCAAACCGAAGTACCTTCCTCCAAGGAGATACTTTCAAGAAAACCTCATCACCCACCTCAAACTCAAGATCACGACGTCTCAAATCGGCATAAGACTTTTGTCTGTCAAAAGCAGCCTTAAGCCGACCCCGAATCAATCTGACAGTCTGCTCAGCCTCATGCACAATCTTAGGTCCCAACAATCTGTGCTCATTCAACTTAGTCCAACCAATAGGTGATCGACATTTACGTCCATACAGAGCCTCATACGGTGCCATCTTAATATTGGCCTGATAACTATTATTATAAGCAAACTCTGCAAGTGGCAGGAAATCCTCCCAACTACCTCTAAAATCAAGAATACAACCCCTCAGCATATCCTCAAGAATCTGGATCACACGCTCAGACTGACCATCTGTCTGCGGATGATAAGATGTACTGAAGTTCAACCGAGTACCCAAAGCAGAATGAAGAGACCCCTTGAATTTTGAAGTGAACCTCAGATCTCTGTCAAAAATAATAGATGACGGTACCCCGTGAAGTCGAACAATCTTAGAAATATAAAGCTGAGCTAACTTACTCAAAGAATAGTCAACTCAGACAAGAATGAAATGGGCGAACTTCGTCAGACGATCATCAATAACCCAGATGGAATCCTTCTTCGACGGAGTCAAAGAAAGTCCACTAACAAAATCCGTAGTCACGTGCTCCCACTTCCACTGAGGAATCTCAATATGCTGAAGTAACCCAGACGGACGCTGATGCTCTGCTTTGACTTTCTGACAGGTCAAACATCTCGATACAAATCCGACGACGTCTCGCTTGAGACCTTTCCACCAATACCTTTCACGAAGATTTTTATACATCTTGTTACCGCCAAGATGCATAGAATAAGGGCTGTCATGGGCCTCACGGAGAATAACCTGTTTTAACCCGGATTTCCTCAAAATACAATATCGGCCACAAAAACATAATACCCCATCCTGATCAATAGGGAAATCCCGAGATGTACCTTCATGCACTTCTCTGATACAATGCAACAAAAACGGATCACTAGACTGCTCAACTCGAATATCAGAAATCAGAGTAGGAATAACCCGAAGTTCTGCCAACAGACTGCCATCGTCGTACAAACTCATCCGAGCAAACAAAGCTCTCAAATCTAAACTGGTGTTACGACTCAATGCATCAGTAACGACATTAGCTTTGCCCGGATGATATTCAATCTCACAATCATAATCCTTGAGAAGCTCTAACCAACGACGTTGTCTTAGATTAAGCTCTTTCTGAGTGAGGAGGTATTTCAGACTCTTATGGTCTGTATAGATATAACACTTCTCTCCGTAGAGATAGTGTCTCCAGATCTTAAGCGCAAAAATAACAACATCAAGCTCTAGATCGTGGGTAGGATTAGGCGTGTAAATGAACAGAGCGTTCGACGAACCGTTCGTATAACGTTTGTTTATGTTCGCTTATTAAGCTAAATAAACGAGTATGAACAAAATTTTTATGTTCGTTTAATAAACAAACAAACACAAACAGAGGTGTGTTCGGTTCATTTATGTTCATGAACAAGCTCATTTATAGGCTCGTTTATAAGCCTGTTTATGAGCTCGTTTATAGACTCGTTTATAAGCACATTTATAGGATGAAAATACTTGTGGATGAAAATGCTCCTTTATAAGATCATTTAGAGGTAAGTTTTATTTTGTTGCTTTTTGTTTTATTTATTTATTTATTGTTAATTTAGTTAACTTTTAAGAACATATAAACGAACATGTTAGCGAACGAATAAATCAACTCGTTCGTGAACACTTAATTGAACACGTTCGCGATCACTTAAATGAACACGTTCGTGAACACTTAAATGAACGTGTTCGTGAAAACTTAAATGAACATGTTCGTGAACACTTAAATGAACACGTTCGCGAACACTTAAGCAAACATGTTCGCGAACATTTAAACGAACACATTCGCGAACACTAAACAAACAGACACCTTCAAAAATAAATAAACGAACACGAAACAATATTAAAAATTTAAACGAACACGAACCGAACATGAACACCTTCAAAAATAAAGGAACATGAACATAGTCTTGTTCGTTCAAGCTCGGTTCATTTACACCCCTAGGAAGGATAGTTACACTCATGCGGTTTCAAATGTCGTGATGCATAAGCCACTACCTTTCCGTCCTGCATCAGAACACACCCAATCCGGTGTACGAAGCATCACTGTATATTGTATAAGCCTTACCAGGCTCAGGCTGAATCAAAACTGGTGCTTCACTCAACACAGACTTAAGCTTCTCGAAACTAGACTGCTGAGCCTCAGTCCAAATGAAGGGAACATTCTTCCTCAGAAGCTTAGTCAACAGAGCTGCAATAGAAGAGAAACCCTCAATGAATATTCGATAATAACCGGCTAAACCTAAGAAGCTTCAAACCTTAGGAACATTCTTGGGCTGTTTGCAACTCATAATAGCCTCAACTTTGTTCGGATCAACCTGAATACCCTGAGCAGAAACTATATGACCCAGAAACATAACATCAAAAAGCCAGAATTCATACTTACTGAATTTTGCATAAAATTGTTTCTCTCGCAGAGTTTGTAACACAATCCGAAGATGTTTCTCATGCTCTACCTCAGATCTAGAATATACCAGTATATCATCAATAAATACCACAACAAACTGGTCAAGATAGGGTTGAAACACCCTATTCATCATATACATAAAAGCGGCAGGAGCGTTAGTCAACCCAAAAGGCATCACAAGGAACTCATAATGACCATATTGTGTCTAGAAAGCAGTTTTGAACACATCAGAATCCTTAAATATTGGGTTTTTATGGTGCTAAATTTCTTTCAACCAATGTGTTTGCCAAGTTTGGAGAAGATTGGATTTTTGGGTGTCAAAGTGGAAGCTAAAAGATTGGAATAAGACGCAAGGATTTATAGTGGTTCGGCCTTCTAACAAGCACCCACATCCACTACCTTAGCTCCCCAATAAGGATTTCAACCAAATTCACTAAGAATTTCGTCCCCTTTTCTAGGCTTAGGAGGTAACCTTTACAACCCTCAAAGCTTTCTACCCAAAACTTGAGTAAACCCTCTTTACAAGAGAAATTCTAAGCAAACTTGAAATCCCTCTAATAGGTAATTGTTAGCACTATTTAGCTCTCACCCAAAACCTAAACACTTGAGCAAATTTAACAATGTTTAGCTCACTAGTGTTGTCTATACAAGAAAATGGACAATTAAGCTCTAAGACAAAATCTTAATCATAATGTTGTTGACAATTGAAGCATTAGTCTTCTCTTGATGCTTGGAGGTCCCTTTTATACTTTCAAATGAGTTTGTAGCCGTTGAGGACTGTTGGGAATGGTTTGGAGCCGTTAGGGTCTTTATTTCACACATTAATTGCAGTTCTGGTACCTATCGTATCGGTACACGGGGAGCCGTTGAGGACCATTGGGCTCTTGCCAGCTTATGCGTATCGATACGCTAGGGAGCATATCAGTACGGTCTGTAATTTAAAAGACCGTTGGGAAATAGTCGTTATGGGGTTGTTAAAGAAGAGATCGGTACGCTTTAAAGGCGTATCGGTACGATCCCTCTCCGTATCGATACGAGTAAACTTGTATCGGTACGGGTTTTGGTAGAATCAAAACTGGAGAAAAAAGGTATCGATACGGGGTATACTATATCGGTACGGTAGTGTTGAAAAACCATGTTTGACTACTTTAAAGCATTTCAAACTTTGCCAAAAACCTTTTTAAATACCTCAAACTTATTTTCAAGTTGTTTGGACTTAAATACATGTTTTAAATTCTTTTCAAATTAGTTCAAAACATTTTTCAATTATTATATCAAAATACCTAGTTCTTCAATCTCTCCATTTTTGATATAATAAAACCAACTTGAAAAATTGTTTGGGATTCTCCCCCTTTAAGTTTAAAAATTTGAATAAGATATGAAATATAGAAAAGTAACTAAAGCTCCCCCTTATTCATTTGAAAAACACAATTTTTCAAACCAATCTCTCCCCCTTTTTGTTATATCAAAAAGAATTTAAAATACTTTTAGGCTCAAAATAACAATGGAGGTTTAAATTTTGAAACTATTAAAATGTTTGGTTTTAAAAGTGGCCCCCCTTACTCAAAGCATCATCAAAGAATGTTAGTCCAACACATGATAATCTAGTTGAATTAAAAGAAAATAAATCAAATTAAACAAGTAAAAAGCAACTATTTTACCAACACTTGACCTTCAAGGGAGGATGTGAAGCCTTCCTTCTTCAAGTGTTCTTTCTTGTGTGCATGGCGCTCCCCCTCAATTTTTGACTTGTTGATCAATCTCCATCACACCTATCATAAGACAATCAAGTAATTTTTCGTATCCAAATTGCTTTGGATCCATAGACGTTAGTAGCGCAAAATTTAGTCCCCTCAAGAATCCATTTTTCAATTCCATCCCTTTTAGTTGAAGTACTTAGTCCTTTTGGGACCCAAATACTTCTAAAAACTTTACCATTTACAAATCTAGGGGCATTAGATTGTCTTATATAAAAATTTGATGTTCCAACATTATTTTTCTTTCCAAGCTCTTTGGAAATCAAATCTTTTTCTTCTTGAACTTTTTGAAGCAAATTTTGTAAATCGAAATATTTTTGTTCAAACTCATTGAGTTTTGCTTCAAGTTCAATTTTGGTTTTAGAAATCAAGTCATTTTGAATTTTCAAATTTGAAATCACTTTCTTGTTTTTCAAAATGTGATTTTTAAATTCTAAAACCAAATCGTCATAGGCATCTTGTAATTCATCAAAAGAATATGAACATGAAGTAGATGAATTATAAGTTACCCTTGAATCTTCTTTGATGGCTATAAGGCAAAGGTTGACTTGTTCATCGTCGGTGGAGTCTTCATCACTCCAAGTAGCCACATATGCATTCTTCTTATGGCTTGAAGTGCTTGCCCTCTTCTTCTTCATAGATTCTCGTTCTAATTCTCTCATTGCTTTCTTTATGAAAGGGGCACACTTCTTGAAGAGATGAACTATCTATTCTTCTTCATCCTCCTTCTCACTTGTATCAACATGGTTGCACTTGGAGGATTTAAGAGCAACGACACTCCCGTTGATGCCTAGCCCTTTGACTTTCTTCTCCCCCATCTTCTTTATCTCTTCCTTTTTCTTCTCTTCTTCTCTTCCTTTCTTCATGATTTCGTGTGTGAGGAGAGATCCCATAAGTTCATCGAGCTTTAAGGATTTGAGATCTTTAGCTTCGATGATGGCCGTCTTCTTTGAGTCTCAAGACTCGAGAAGAGAGTAGATGAGTTTGCGGACAAGTTTGTCTTTCGAAATGATTTCTCCATATCCTTTGAGTCCATTGGTGATGGTGTAGAATCTATCGAAAATCTTCGTGATGTCCTCATCCGGTTCCATCTTGAAGTTCTCATACTCGTAGTTGAGGAGTCCGATCTTGGACTCCTTTACTTCGTTGGTTCCTTCGTATGTGACTTCAAGCTTGTCCCATACCTCATTGGCATCTTCACAAGAAGATGTATTCTCGTAAATATTGGGGCTTAATGCACAAAAGATGATGTGCAAGGCTTCACAATTGAGCTCCATATTCTTACGATCATCCGTGCTCCAATCCGCCTTCCTTCGTTGTGGCACGAACGGATCATCTTCTACTATGTCCCAAAGCTTGTAGTCCTTGGACTTTATGAAATACATTATTCTTGTCTTCCAATAGGCATAGTGTGTTTCGTCAAAGAATGGTGGGTTGTTAATCCTCAATAGGATGTTAATCCTCTTCGATTGAGCCAAGCTCTGATACCAATTGTTGGGTTTTTATGGTGCTTGATTTCCTTCAACCGATGTGTTTGCCAAGTTTGAAGAAGATTGGATTTTTGGGTGTCAAAGTGGAAGCTAAAAGGTTGGAATAGAACGCAAGGATTTATAGTGGTTCGACCTTCTAACAAGCACCTACATCCACTACCTTAGCTCCCCACTAAAAATTTCAACCGAATTCACTAATAATTTTGTCCTCTTTTCTAGACTTAGGAGGTAACCTTTACAACCCTTAAAGCTTTCTACCCAAAGCTTGAGTAAACCCTCTTTACAAGAGAAATTCTAAGCAAACTTGAAATCCCTCTAATAGGTAATTGTTTGCACTATTTAGCTCTCACCCAAAACCTAAACACTTGAGCAAATTTAACAATGTTTAGCTCACTAGTGTTGTCTATACAAGAAAATGGACAATTAAGCTCTAAGAAAAAATCTTAATCATAGTGTTGTTGACAATTGAAGCATTAGTCTTCTTTATACTTCCAAATGAGTTTGTAGCCGTTAGGGATGTTTTGGAGCCGTTAGAGTCTTTATTTCCCATATTAATTGCAGTTCTGGTGCCTATCGTATCAGTACACGGGGAGCCGTATCGGTACGCCCTTCTTCAGAACTAGCCGTTGGGCTCTTGCCAGCCTATGCGTATCAATACGCTAGGGAGCGTATCGGAACGATCTACAATGTAAAAGATCGTTGGGAAATAGTCGTTGGGGGTTGTTAAACCAAGAATCGATAAGCTTTAAAGTCGTATCGGTACGATCCCTCTCTGTATCGTTACGAGTAAGCCTGTATCGGTACGAGTTTTGGTAGAATGAAAACTGGAGAAAAAAGGTATCGATACGTGGTATACCGTATCGGTACGGTAGTGTTGAAAAGTCAGGTTTGACTACTTTAAAGCATTTCAAACTTTCCCAAAAACCTTTTTAAATACCTCAAAGTTATTTTCAAGTTGTTTGGACTTAAAGACATGTTTTAAATTCTTTTCAAATTAGTCCAAAACATTTTTCAATTTTTATATCAAAACACCTAGTTCTTCATTAACCTTGAGTTGGTAATAACCAGATCTCATGTTTATCTTAGAGAATACCATAGCTCCCCAGAACTAGTCAAACAGATCATCAATACGAGGAAGATGATATTTGTTCTTGATCGTCAGCTTGTTCAGCTTCCGATAATCTATACAGAATCGAAGTGTTCCATCATTCTTCTTAACAAACAGAACATGAGCTCCCCAAGGAGAAACACTAGGTCGAATGAAACCTCGATCCAACATTTCTTACAATTGAATCTTCAACTCTTTAAGTTCTTTCGGTGCCATTCGATAAGGTACCATAGACACAGGAGCTGTACCCGGATAAACCTCGATGCCAAACTCATCATCATCTCGTTTCGGCGGTACCCCAGGTAATTCTTCTAAAAAAACGTTTGGAAAGTCTTTCACAACTCGAATCTTATCTAATCCAGAATCAGACTGTCTCGGATCAAGGATATAGGCAAGATAAGCAATAGACTCTTTCCTGATCATTTTCTCAGCTTTGAGAGTTAAAACGATATTAAATAGGAACCCTCTGCGCTCACCAATCAAAATCACCTCCCGATCATCAGAAGTTCTCAGTGTAGCCCTTTTCTTTTCACAATCTAAAGTAAGACGGTGAGCAGACAACCAATCCATACCTATGATAAGATCGAACTCCCCAAAGGGTAACTCCATCAAATCACCTGGAAAGATATCCCCTTGAATCTCAAGAGGACAATTCTTGTATACTTTAGTAACCTCAACCGAATTACCCACTGGACTGTGTATAGTAACAACACTAACAGTATCATCAACAGAAATCTCAAGACCCCTAGACACAGAACTCGTAACATATGAATGAGTCGAACCATTATCAAGCAGAGAAAAGTACGGAATAGAATGAATAGAGAATGTACCGGCAATAACATTTGGTTCATCATGATCCTTGTGCCTCTTGGTAGAATAAAGTAACCCCGACTGTCTGGCCCGTGATCCTACTGGTCCTCTACTCGGAGCTGGTCTACCTCTACTAGCAGAACCCGAAGTAACAGATCTTACCTGACCTCTTCCCCTGGCGAGAGTCTGTACTGATGCCTAGGACTGAGTAGTGGTAAAAAACGCTGAGGGAGGTGGAACCAGACAATCTCTGAAACGGTGCTCGAATGAACCACGTCTGAAACAAGCTCCATTCTGCCTCCTACACTCGCCCGAATGCCACTTCTTACAAAAAGGACACTGTGGCACCCCTCGAGTACCAGTCGAACCACCAACACTAGAAGTCAGAACAGAATAAGTCACTGGTCTAGATCTCGAATAACTCTGATAGTCTGACTCATCTCTGGCTCTCTTCCTAGACTGATTCCTCTAACTTTGCTAAACTGGCACTGACGCTGGTATCTTTCCTCTATTAGATCCATGCGACCCAAGCTGTCTCAACTCTGCCTCATTACGCTCAGTTGTCCTAGCTCGTCGAGTAATATCCTTGTATTCCTTGTCCATATGTAGAGCAACACTGGCCTTTATTGTAGGACGCAATCCCTTCAGAAACCAATCACACTTGTCCTTCTCAGTGGTCACTAATCCAAGGACATACTGAATCAATCTCATAAACTCGATCTCATAATCATTCACAGACATATCATTATACCTCAGATTCATAAAATCATCTATGCACTTAGCTATATACTCAGCTCCGATATATTGATCACGGAAAGCATGTTGGAAATGATCCTAAGTAACCTTACTAGCTAGAGTAACATGCTCCTCAGCCTCCCACCAATTCTAGGCTTCACCTTGCAGTAGTGAAATGGCAGCCCTGAATTTCTGGTCGGTAGGATAATCCATCTCAACAAATAGTCGATGAAGCTTCTTCAGCCAATACTCTATTTTTGTCAGGTCTGTACCCGTCTTTCTATCAAACATAGTCATCCCGACAGCTACAAACTCTATGGATATGGGTCTCTGAACACCCTCAAACTGACGAAGGTATCTCAATAGCTCTCTCTGAACAGTAACAACATCCGTGCCCACTGTCTCACTATCCCATGAATCACGAGGACCACTACTCTGAGCAGGCTGAACATGTGGGTCTCCTTCACCAGCCTGATGAGCTCTAGTCTGCTGAGCTCTTGTCTGGTCCACATATTGAAGATTAGGTGGAGGAGGAGGAAGGATCTCAGTATCCGAGTCAACATCGTCTGAAAATAGGAATAAACACAATTAATTTCCCGATATTCAAATCTGTAAATACTAAGTATAATCGAATAAAAGTGGTCAAAACGATCTTTCAGGTTCGAATTTGGGAAAACGGGTAGCGGAATCAGAACTAGGACGTCGAAAAACATGCAATAGGCCTTTTTTGAAAAAGTCAACGGTCAACGGATGACGTCATCACGCACGTCAGCTGGTTCGGTTTAAGAGAAGGGTCTAGTTCGATTATGACTCGGTTCGATTCTGAACTGGTTCGGTTCACTCAATTTTTGTTCAACAACTTGGACCAATCCTGTCCTGTTCAACCCCTTTCCCCCCTTTTCAACCGAATACAAAATTAGGGTTAACCCCTAGTCGGTGCGGCACCAGAATCGCATGCCGGTGACCCCAAACGCCCAAATCCAGCCAAATCTTACTCAAACATCCACGCACACACACACAAATTAACCTTAAAATCAATTAATCTCATACCCCAAACACAAAAACAGCGAGGAAAGAATACAAAAGGAACAGCAGCGCGACAGACCCGAGGGGTTTTCGAGCGATTTCCAGACGAATGGACGGCGACGATGAAGGTTGAAGGCTGGGTTTTGATCGGCCAAGTGAGATGTATCAGAAGACAATTTCATATTGAAGAACGGATGGCGACTGGTGTCTCATCGGAGCTTAATCAGAAAGACGATGGTAAGGGGATTTAGTTCTGCACGAGAGAGAAAGAAATGAAAATGGAATACCAAACGGCGCAAAATTGATTCTTGAAAGGGTAAAGAATCAGATTTTTACCCTATTTTTAGGGTAAATTACACAATAAAGGCTCTAACTTAGCCCGCCTTTCAGAATAACCACAAAAGTTAGGTTTTACTTAATTAGGTCACCAAAACCCCAAAAATTCTTAATATAACCACTAAAATTTAATTAAGTTTTCAATTAAAATTTCTCAATTATTATGGTTTTAAATTAGGGCAAAATTTGGGGTGTTACAAAGCTGTAACCTCCCAGCAAATGACAAGCACTTAGAAGGCCAACATCTAATCCTCTGTACAATCCTCCCAATAAGACCCTCATAGTCTCCAGCCAATAGATTCCTTATAACCAAAGAGCTCCTAGATATTGTACGGGGAGAGTCCCTATCATGAAACCAATGTACTTTAAAATATGCCTAATATCATCACGTTCCACACCAGCACAATAGAACTCACTCTTAGAAGTGTTCATCTGCAAGCCCGAAATTCTATAAAACAAGACCATAACATTCTTCACGCCTATCATATCCTCAACAGTCCCCTTGGTGAAAACAATGAGATCATAAGCAAAACAAATGTGAGTAAGCCTAAATCTCCGACATTGAGGGTGAAAAGCAAACACACCATGCTGACTAGCCAAATTTAGAAGTCTAGACAAGACATTCATTACAAGAATAAAAATGTAAAGGGACAAGGGATCCCACTGTCTAAATCCTCTAGAACCAGGGGGAAAACCTAGCAAACCCCCATTGAGACCAATAGAAAACCGAGAACTTGTAATGCATGCACGTATCCAACCACTAAACTTCATTGGGAAGCTAATAACTCTGAAGAGCTGAAAGATGAAGTCCTAGATCAAAGAATCAAAGACTTTCCTAAGATCCACCTTTAAAGCACATCTAGCTGAGAGGCGCTTTCTACCATATCCAATCACCAACCACACAAAAAAGCACTTTGATTGGGCAAGATCAGCTCTAGCAACCACAACTTTAATCTATTGGTTAGAATCTTGGTAATACACTTGTATACAGTAATGCAACATGAAATAGGCCTAAAATCAAAGGAAGAAAGAGGGACAACAACCTTAGGGACCAAAGTGATTATTGTTGCATTAAGACCGGGAGGAAAAAAATTAGTCAAGAAAAAATACTTAACAACATTTACAAAATCCTCACCCACAATCCTCCAACACATCTTAAAGAAACTTGCAGGAAAATCATCCTGGCCAGGAGTCTTATTCCCCTTCATGGCAAACAACACATCTTTAATTTCCTTTGAAGTTACAGGTGCCACCAAGTGGTCTTGGGCTTCCCTAATAATCTACATTCCCATAATGTCCTTCAACAAGTCATCATGTAAAAGAACAACATTTGAATTCACAGACCCTAAAGCCTCAGTAAAGTGCCTAACAAACTTAGTAGAAATAGTCCTAAATGTATCAAGCTTCCTACCCTGTGGATCATGAATCATCTGAATAGTATTTAAAGATTGCCTAGCTTTAACATGCCTAAAGAAATAAACAGAATTGTTATCTCCTTCTCTAATAAATTGGACCCTTGATTTCTGCTTCAAGAACTTTTCTTCCGCCTGAAGAAACTCATTTAGTTCTTGAGAAACTTTCTTTTCATGAGCAATAAGAGCAGTTGTATGACACCGTAAAATTTCCTGTTGCACCATCTCAAGCCTACCCTGCAAGTTTTGAACCCTATCAGGCAACCCCCATATGAATCTCTATTCATCTTCTTTAAGGGCTCCTTCAACCTTTTTAACTTGGAAAACAAGACATTCATTGGATTTCCCGAAGCTGACATCTTCCAAGAGTCTTCCACAATAGAATAGAAATCACGATGATCAATCTAGAAATTAAAAAAACTTAAAAGGTCGAGGTGGTCTATCCATGGGAACATTGACCATCACAAAGCAAGGACAATGATCTGAGCATCCAGGCACCAAGAACTCAACCTTAGTGCTAGGGAATTTTTGCAACCACCCTTGGTTCACAAGCATTCTATCAAGTTTACGAGATAAATGAGCCTCCTCCCTCCTATTACACCATGTAAATGTAACACCACAATAAGCATGATATATAACATCAAGCTTGTCAAGACAATCCAAGAAATCCTGAACAGGTCCCGAAATAGTCTGACTTCTATAAAAATTTGAGCTCTCATGAGGGCCTCTAATGATGTTGAAATCCCCAGCAAGGGACCACGATATATCCCCAACTAAAGTTTTCACCTGGAGCAAACTATCCCAAAGCCTCCTCCTATCTTTCCTACCATTAGAACTATAGATAGCAGTTAGAAAAAAAATTGTACATCACCTCTTTGCACCAAACAAGTTAAGTGTTGACCACTTTTCTTAACTTCTTGCACACTTCAAGGATCTCTATACAAGAACCAGATTCTCTCATTGACAGTGTGATCATAATTGTGAAAAATAGACCACCCTTGAAACTTCGCAATAATAGCAAACATATTCTCCACCTTAACCTTAGTCTCAAGTAAACAAAGAATCTACACCTTCAATTTCTTAAACAAACTCAAAATTTTCAGCAGAGTGATCATTACAACCCCTGGCATTCCAAGTTAAAAAGGTCACCGTGCATTTGGTGACTTACCACCCCTACCCTTACCTTTCTTCATATTTCCACCAACCTTACCCTTCAGCTTCAATTGATTCATAAGTACAAACACACCATTCGCTGCTTCTCTCATTTTTCGAGGGGAACCATCAGAATCCTCATCAAAACAATTTGGATCAAGGTGCGCCTTATCCACCACTATAATCTACTCTAACTTTTCAAGAACCACCACTCGTTTATTAACATCAACAAAGATATTTTTCTACAAACCATCACCAGCAACAGATGCCACAATAGGACTAACAACATGCACAACACTAGCAATAAGTCTCACAAAAATATCAGGGCTCACAACATATGCACCAAGATCATTCACAAATAAACCAAGATGAACAACAAGCAAAGAAGAACTAACAACAAGAGTATTATAAGTACTAGCCATAGGTAAAACTGTAGGCACGAAAAAAGCAGATGAGTTATCAACAAAATCAGTCAAACTATCAGTAGAAACTGCAATAGAAGTATCAACAAAAGCAGTTGAACTATCAATAGAAACTTCAAGAGAACAATATGAACCGACAACCATGAGATTACCCTCAACCAAACCATTGTTGACAGCATCAGCGACATTCCCATCAATAGAACCAACCATATTATCAACAACAGAAATATTCCTAGGACATTTATCCCTTAGATACCCAAAAATACAACGATGTTCACATCTAGGAGGAGACCAAACCAGTTCCACACTAACGTCAATAAAATTACCTTCACTAAGCTTAACAAGTATAGAATTAGGATATTCAAACTTCGCATCAACATTTACACAAGTATTAGCGAATTCTAAACTTTGCTTCAAAACAATAGCTCGATCAGTGCAAAGAGGCTTACCACACGCGCTAGCTATGCAACCAAGACCTTTTTGAGAGAACAACTCCAAAGGAACGTGCCATAGCTTTATCCAGATGGGAGCAGAGCTCAAATCCAACACCTCCGGAACCACTTCAGGTTCCCACTTCCTCAAAATCAATGTCTTTTGCTGAATGTGCCATAGTCCAAATTCAAGGACCCAATCTCAAACTTTTCTGCGACGGAAAATTCAGTACGTATATGCTCAGAGCCAAGAACCGAATCGTGATAAATCCTTCTCTGCCCCACAACTTGTCCACCGTGTTTTGAAAAAACATAAGGAGAGGAGACATCCCAAGAAAATTACCTAAAAGAGAGTTTTCCCATTACCGAGCACCATCCACCAGGATCGCCGTCGAAGGTTTCACCAGGACCCGACCATCATGTTCAGCATGGGGAAAATAACGTGCCATCACAGTGGAAAACTCAAATTCTCTTTCGGCGCAGGTTAGACATGCTAACTTGCACCTGTCCTATCTTCTTTTGGAAGATTATTTTTCAGCGTTATTATATAAAAAACCTTTTTTAAATAGTTATTTATGAAAATAATCCTAGCGAATGTTATTTAGAAAAATGACCCCCAAATCGGCCACATAAGGTGACCTCGCGTTCTGGGAAACGCGAACCATGACCTCGCGTTGTACACGTAGTGAGGTCCGTCCAACGTGGGTCACCTTTTCATATTCTGTAATTTAAAGTTACTGGATAATACCTCACGTTTTCCAAAACGCGAGGTCCATAAGATTTTGAAGAGGCACATTTATGTATCGCGATAATTACTGTAAGGACCCCCCAAATCTAGGCTGAAATACAAGGGTGTATAGGCATGTTCGAGGCATTTTATCCTGCCATTAGCTCGATAATTTTGGTATTTTTTAAGCTTAGAGACGTAGTATTGGAACTTATCTTCCATTTGAGATCGATATTGACATGTACGAGACATTGCACACTGTATAAAAAGCGCGTTGAAAATGGTTTGAATGTTAGTTTTTGTGCAATAATAAGAAGTTGAAATGGCTTGGTAGGCATGTTGGAGGTGTTTTCTAGGTTATTATTAGAATAATCTTCGTAATATTTTAGGTTAAAGGCCTAGTATTAGAACTTATCTTTCATTTGAGATTGATATTGGCAGAGAATAAACATTTTAAATGGTATAAAAATGGCCTTGAAAATGGTTCCAAAGCTTGGTTTTTGGCATGAATAAAAAGGTAAAATGCCTTTATAATTATGTTTGATAGGTTTATCCAAGAAGTTAATCGTCGCATTCGCATAATCCATAAGCTTAGAGGCATAGTATCGGAGGCGTATAATTGTAATTAAAAAGATTTGTAATTAAAAAAATAAGAAGTTAAAAATTTTAGTCGTTTAGGAATTGTAATTATAAATTATAGTGCCGATGCTATTTTTTGGCGTCGAAATGGTTCAAAGCTTATTTTTGTTGATGAATTACACAGTAAAATTATTAATTTGAAACAAATACATAAAATGAAGAAAATAAACTATTGGGTTAGACCACGTAGACGGAAAAAACCTACCCTTAACACGCGGTCAATTGTACCCCTAAACATGAAAACAAACTAAATTACTTAGGAATTGATTTAGATGAGAGGTGCATAGTTTGTCTGAGTTGTATGGCCATCGAGAGATGTGTCGTTGATGTAGACAAATGGTGACATAGATCGTCAAAGTTGTTGGAGCCCTAAACCTTCGTCCACGATGTATACAGTTGAAGACTAGATTCGTGGATTTCGTGAGTACCCGATTTGAATCACTCATCCATGGCACATATGTCTCCAACAACGTTACATGCGGTGGTCTTGAACCACTCATTCCCTGATATTACGACATGCTGTAGTTCTTGAACCAAAACACGGAAGATATATATCGCCAATATTATTAACCGACCAAAATAATGTAGTCATTATATAAATGTAACTACTTATACCAACAGATCGCAATATCAGGGAAATAAATTTGTAAAAAAATTTCCCTAAAACGTGATATGTTGCCATTAATAGCAACAATTGTATATTCTCTTCAGATCTGATACATTTTTTTTCTCAAGCGAGATAAAATACCGGTGGGTTTTGTTGCCCTCGTTTCTACCTTATATAGTCAAACATTCGCACTCCCCGAAATGTGAGGTATTTGGTCACGTTTTAAATGGGCATCGCGTTTTGCAAAAGACGAGGTATGTAGAGATTCCTGACGTGGCAGGAGAAGTACATTGGACCTCGCGATATGCAGAGCGGGAGGTCCATTTAAAACGTGATTATGATTGAAATCTTAAATTCCACCATCTATAAATAAATTCTATGAGAGAAGTAGCAAATGATTTGAGTGAATTGTAGATGTAATTGTAAGTAATTGTTATTTAAAACTGAGAATTGTAATTGTAAATGTAATATTTAGATGTTAAGCAATTGCAATTATAACTGATCTGTGATTCTAATTAGAAGGTGTAATAAGCGCATGAAAATGGTGTCAAAGCTTTTTTAGGCTTGGAATAACAATGTAAGTTTATTGCTTTTCAAACAAATACATAAAATGAAGAAACTAGATTATGGTAGTTAGACCACATAAAATGAAGAAAATAGATTATGACAATTAGGCCAATGATCATGGTAAAAGATGACATCTTGTACATAACCGGGTCGAGGTCAGCAACATTTTCACTAGTCCAATTGTACCCTTAAACATGCTTTGACGACGTGGACAGTCGAGGATTTTGAGGTCCCCCCAAAGGTTGCAATTGCAACCCACTCCCATCATAAGATGCAATGGTAGAAGCTTTGACTCTGATTACAAGCGATGGTCTTCACCTACCCTCCACGGTTAAGGCATAAAAATAAGTTACCCACAACCTCACAAACTACATTTAAAGGATTGTTGACACTTTAAGAAGACCACATTTTTCCTGATATTGTGATCTATCGTTCATCTTGAACAAAAATGCGGAACATCCATCTCACAAAAATTGTCAACCCATGAGTAGTAGATAAATATTCCAGAAACGTGGTTTGTTGCCATTGGTGTGGTGATTTTTTTCTTTGGATATGATGTTAATCAGTAACAGTTTAGAAAAAATTGAGTTGATAGCAAGCGATGACTAGTTTTTCTCTCTAGCCTAACATCTATTTATACAAAAGTGCCTCGCGTTTTGTGAAACGTGACTTCCATAGAGATTCGATGTGTCAAGACTAGAGAACTGAAAGATTTGACGTGTTTAAACGCATATAAAAGCTTCCATTCATGTTAGATATAGTGGAATGATTTGATCTGCAAGCATTCCTTTATAGCCGAAAGTGTCCAGAAGATGGCTAGATTTTCTACAACGGTGTTCCATTCCAGAACCTATTTCTACACATCCTTCAAAAGCAAGATCAACAAAGACGAGCTATATGATTTGATTTCAACGCACTTAGTGAATCTACAATACATAAAATATCTTGTTTGTTGGCGAAAATACCCGCTGATGAGCTCGGCCCTGAGGCGCATTATATGCTCCCCTTATCAAAGGCTAGAGACCTTCGAAGAATGTTTAGAAGCTATAGTCGTGTCGGGGATACGAACATCGAGTTGACTGTCCAATTTGATGATGTTGCTTCTTCATCCAAAAACGAAGAAGCAACTCTGTCTACACAAGACGAAGAGGTAGTTCTGATACGTAACTACCGTAGACGATTGGATAAAGAGCAAAAAAATGAGGAACTAATCTTAACATCATATTTGTCCACAGACTATGACGACACAGAAACTGACTCATCTTCTATACATTTCAACTAAATGTAATTGTGTTGTTAAGTGACGATATCATTGTTAAGTAATTGTGATGATTATTAAGTAATTATAATGTTATTTACGTTGTTAAGTTGTTAAGTGACGATACATTTCATCTAACAAGATCTACCACGATATAACATAGTTTTTTGGGATTAAATGGTAATAAAGTTGTTTTACATAAATAAATAGAAATTACATAAATAAAACTTATTAAATACTAATAAAATTTAAATACCATATTTTCTTTTAAATACTAACCATGTGTTTTCCAAAATAGACATGCCTATACACCCTTATATTTAAGCCTCTTCAATATCGGTCTCAAATGGAAGATAAGTTCTAATACTACGTCTCTAAGCTTAAGAATTACCAAAATTATCAGGCTAATGGCACGATAAAATGCCTTGAACATTCCTATACACCCTTGTATTTCAGCCTAGATTTTACGGACTTCGCTATGTGCATAGCGCGAGCTCCCTACAGTAATTACCGCGATACATGAATGTGTTACGTCAAAGTCTCGTGGACCTCTCTACGTGTACAACGCGAGGTCATGGTTCGTGTTTCCTAAAACGCGAGGTCGCCTTACGTATCTTATTTGAGGGCCATTTTTCTAACTAGTATTGGTTGGGTGTCATTTTCATAAATAACTATATAGAAAGGGTTTTTTATATAATAATGCCTTATTTTTCAGATTTTTTACGAGAGGACATTAGACTTGCGGATAATGAGCTGGGTTACTGGGTTTTTTTTCCGCTCCTTCCAAATGTATTCTTATATATTCTTTATGAGGATTGTAATACTTAAGGATTCAGGAAAAATGACAACAGATGCCCCCAACGTTTGCATGTTTTGTCATTTGGCCCCCCTATTCTTTTTTTTGGAGCAAACAACCCCCAACGTTTCAATTTGGTCCAAATATGCCCCTTTTAGATGGAAACTATCAGTCAACTGACGGTCAACAGTTGATGTTGACTGAACTTGCCTCGTGTTAAGATCTACTGATGTGTCAACATCATATTCGCCACGTGTCACCATCTGTTTCGGCCATGTGTCAGCATGATAGTCATCCATATGTAACCATAAAGAAGGGTATAACAATTTTTTTTAAATATGACGTGGCATATGCCACGTCAGTAGATCTTAACGTGTGGCAAGTCTAGTTAGAATCAGCCGTTGACCGTCAGTTAATTGGAATTTTCCATCCAATA
The DNA here is from genome assembly GCA_958450335.1 of Hibiscus tridactylites. Lineage (NCBI taxonomy): Eukaryota > Viridiplantae > Streptophyta > Magnoliopsida > Malvales > Malvaceae > Hibiscus > Hibiscus tridactylites. Next base: position 83,051,808 of record OY288276.1, read on the forward strand.
GAGGCATATTTGGACCAAATTGAAACGTTAGAGAGTTGTTTGCTTCAAAAAAAAGAATAGGGGCCAAATGACCAAACATGCAAACGTTGGGGGCATTTTTGTCATTCTGTCGTTCCGATAACCCTTACATTTTAATTGTTATTTCTATTTTCATAAAAAATACTTTTACTACTATCAACTACTTCTTTATTTGTATATGTATATAAAAATATGAACAAGATATTTGTAACCCCCTCGTCCTGGACTAGCAACCCTATTTTTTATTAATCTTGTCTAGATGTCACGTTTAACCCTACCTGTAAAGGCAACCAGCGGAAAAGCGAACACAAATACGAACCGAGCAAAGGCATAAAGGTATCTTAGCCTTACCAAGTAGTTATTAGTCAAGTTTCATGCACGCGAGTTAAAACCATCACAAAGGACGCATATAAACTCAACTAGGAAGCATACAAGCATTAGGGACTAAAATGTAACATTTGGAAACTTTCAAAGATGCTTTTTGACCGTTTTAACTACCTACGTTTCGAAACAGGACTACTCGTTCCGAAACGCGGGCTTCATTCAAAAAACAACATCAAGCCGTTCCGGAACGGTCCCTCATGGTTATGAAATAGGAGCCTCTAGTGGCAAATCGTACCGAAACGGCTCCTCATGGTTCCGGAACAAGAGCCTCTAGTTGCAAATCGTACCCAAACGACACCACCCCCATTTCGATACGGGTGCCACTAGAGCTTGGCTGTTCCGAAACAATATCAGACGTTCTGAAACACCTGGATACAGTTTGGCTCGAAAATACATTTTGGCATCCCCAAACGTTCCCAAACTTACCCCGAAACATCACAAACCACATGGAAACTTATTATACAAACAATCTAGAGGCAAAACACCCTAAACACAAGCTTCAAACATGCATCCACACAAAAATGGATCTCAAACTCAAAAGCTCATAAGAACATTTTACACTAACAAGTCAAAACACATAGCAATTAATCCAAGGCCATAACAAACCTCAACATATATCATCATTTAAAACATGCGAGCAACATTAACAAAAGCCGAACATAGGAGTTTGAACACCAACTCCCTAACATGGTCTAGCATTCCCATTGCCTAAGTGTTATTACAACTAGTAGAATCATACTTTGAGCTAGCCAAGAACTCCAAGAACACCTCCCTTACCCCGCTTACCTCTGAGGCTACTAACGATCTGCATTGTTTGAAAAAGAGAGCGCAAGCTTAAAAGCTTAGTGAGCGGAGCTCTAAAACACAACAACAATGCATTTTAAAACATATGTCTTAGTTTTAAAAGCAAAATCATTTAAGAAAGAGATGTAATAATACACAAGCATAAACGAAACACGTTATGCACATGCACAACCATTCCCGGTGGGACTACACATCACCGTACACAACAACTAGCATACATCTAGTGGGACTACACATCACCGTACACAACAACTAGCATACTTCCGGTGGGACTACACATCACCGTACTCATCTACTAGTCAATACTGGTGGGACTACACGTCACCGTACACAAAAACTAACCATCACGTGAGGCTTGACAACAACTACGACAACACAACATTAAAAGGGGGAGGCAAAAGCATTGCATAATTCACACCACAACATAAATAAACTCATAAGCCAACAATTCACGAAACGAGACGAACACAGACAACTTACACTCGGGTTTAGGTTGGCCCCTAAGGCTCCACCCAAACCCCAAGAAACCTTGTTGGGCAATTAAAGCTTCAAAACAATTTCCACTCACCGATAGAGCCCAAACGATAGTCGAATCCCCGATTCAAGCCTCCGTACTACCCGGCCTCGCGTCCAAAGGACCCAAACTCGTTTCCCATGTTTCTAATCAACCAAAAACAAAGTATTACTCCCATACTCTTCCATGAATTCACTGAAAAGCAACAGTCCATCAATCGATACATTTACTCAATCAAAACAAAGCCAAAATCAACCGAAACGTTGCCAAAACATCATCCAAACACAATCTGACTTTACCCAGCATTTTTAACCTTCAAAATCCATCAATTAACATCTAAAAACACCCATCCTAGGTCCGTATACCTCCAGCCCTCGTTTTACCACAAAACTAAGCCAAAAACACCACTTTTTCACCTTCAAAACTTACCCACTGCACCTAGTTTCGGGTTTTATGGGTTTAAGCTACTTATTAACATTATTTAGCAACCAAAAATAGTTCAAAATCATCCCACCAAGCACCCATTAAAAACTCATACGAAAATTTCATAAACCAATCTCTTTTCCATCGAAACTTTGGAACCCAAAATGAAAAATCAATATTTTGTTAGGTTTTCAAAAAGATAAGATTTAATAAATAAAATGTGAAACCTATGTTTGATTTTGATATAATTAAGTTGTTAAGGATCAAATTGAAAAACTTGAAATTGTTTTCTAAGTCCCCTTAATAAGTTTTAAATCACCAACACTTTAAAACTGATTTGAAAAATTCAAACTCCAAATATTTTCTAAGTGTTCCAAGGCCAAGCTATTGAAAACCGTCCAGGTGTATCGATACGCTTCCAGCCGTATCGATTCCTTTTTTACAAAGTTGGCTACTGAAAGGACGCGTTTCGATACACCCTTAACCGTATCGAAACAGCATATCGAAACAGATTCCATCTGTATCGATACGCCCCTCTGTAAAAAGTGAAGGAGTTTGAATGGTGTACCGATACGGCTTCACCCGTATCGATAAAGTTTTAACTGAATTTTTAATTCGAATTGTTTTAAATGCTTTCGACTGTTGGTGTCAGTTATTAGGTAACTAACATTTAAAATGGTAGTTGACCTGTATCGATACGGTAAACCCTCGTATCAAAACGGAGACTTCCAGTGAGCTAAGTTGAGAAAAATGTATCGATACGGACTTATCTGTTTCGATACACTCTATGTCTTGTACCGATACGCCTACGTGCATTTCGATACCCCCTCTTTATTATGTACAACGACTCTTTCTTTTTTGAGACAGGTATCGATACGGCTCCCCGTGTACCGATACGGATAGCTGCAAAAGTGCATTTATGGTGGAAATAGAGGGTCCCAATGGCTCTATTCAATTCCCTAACCACCCAAACGGTTAGAATTGATAGAGGAGGTATAAATTGAAGCTCTTTGAAGACCAACAACAACTATTGCATTAAAGACAAACATTCAAGCAAAAATCCAACCTCAAGTGTGCATCTCTTGTAATTCCCAAATTGTGTTGTATTCAATTCTTATTCTATCTTCAAATTTGGGTTGAGTGTTGTACTTCAAGGGACAATTTTGTATTTGAGAGATATACTTCTTGTCCAATTTCTTCTTTGATTATTTGTGAGGGTTTGGTCAAATTTTGGGTAGAAAATTTGACCGGTTGTGTAAAGGTTACCTCCTAAGCCTTGAAAAGGGGAAGAACAAATAGTGAATTGTTGAAATCCTTAGTGGTATCTAAGGTAGTGGATGTAGAGTTCATTTAGAACTTGAACCACTCTAAAATCCTTTGTTCTTCATTTTTAAATTGCCCTTTCACTCTACAAAGTTTTTAAATCCCAATTCACCCCCCTTGGTCTTGATCATTCAATCGATCCACTCAACAATTGGTATCAGAGCCTACCTCTTTGAAGGATTCACAGCCACAAGAGGAGTTCCTAGGAAGAGTGAGATCAACAAAAAATCAAGCCATGACTACTACCTCCGGTTCAAGTATGTATGATTCACAATCTACTACAAAGCCACCATTCTTTAATGGTGACAACTATCTCTTTTGGAAGAATAGGATGCGCCTCTTCATCAAGTCCAATGATTATTTGGTGTGGGGTGTCATTGAAGATGGTCCTTACATTCCATTGAAGCAAGACAATGAAGGAAAGATGGTCTTGAAGAAAAAGATAGAGATGAGTGAAGATGAAAGGAAGAAGATTCAAATAAATGACAAAGCTCTTCACATGCTCTTTTGCTCCTTTGGACCCGACATCTATTCCAAAGTCTCATCCATTGAGAGTGTCAATGAAGTATGGGATACTCTTGAGACCACCTATGAAGAAACAAATGATGTGAAGGAAACCAATATTGGAATTCTCAATCTTAGCTATGAGAATTTCAAGATGGAATCTGACGAAACGGTGTCCAAGATGTTTGATCACTTCTCAACCATTGTCAATGGGCTCAAAGGATTTGGAGAGATGATTCTGAAAGACAAGCTTGTCCGGAAGCTACTTTACTCACTTCCCGAATCTTGGGATGGGAAGAGAGCCGACATCATAGAGGCCAAAAATTTGAAGACTCTAAAGCTTGATGAGCTAGTGGGTTCTCTCCTCACTCATGAGATTATGAAGCAAGGAAGGGAAGAAGAGAAGAAGAAGGAAGAGAAGAGAGTAGAGAAGCTAGAAGTTGAAAAGAAGAAGAAAATGGGAATAGCTCTCAAAGCTTCACTACTTGAGGAAAGCTCTTCTAGTGAGGAGGATGACCTTGAAGAATTGGCTATGATAGCCAAGAAGTTCTCTCGATTCATGAGGTCCAACCGTGGAAGAAAAATTCAAAGAAAGATGGACTTCAAAGGTAAAAACAAAGAAGAAGCAAGGGTCAAATCATTTGCTTTGAGTGTAATAAACTCGGCCACATACGTTCGGAGTGCCCTCAACTCAAGAAGAAGGGCTTTGAGAAGAAGAAGAAGCTCAAAGCCAAGCTTGCTACTTGGAGTGATGAGGAGTCATCCGAGGATGACGAACAAGAAGTGGCCAACCTTTGCCTCATGGCACTTGAGGAAGATTCCTCCATGGTAACCTCTAACTCACCATCTTTAGATTTTACATATGATGAATTAAATGATGCATATGATGAGTTGCAAGAGGTCTATGATGAATTAGTTGAGAAATACAAGGAGAAGCCTCAAGCCACACCAATGAGCTCATCTACAAAGCTTCACAAGGATGAATGAGGTAAGTGTGTTGACTCTAAGCTTTACCGTTCTATGATTGGATCATTGCTTTACCTTACCGCAAGTAGACCTGATATCTTGTTTAGTGTTTGCTTGTGTGCTAGGTTTCAAGCTAGTCCTAGAGAGTCACACCTTATAGTCGTTAAGAGAATCTTTAGGTACCTTAGAGATACTCCTTGCTTAGGTCTTTGGTACCCTAGAGACTCGACCTTCAACCTTCATGCTTATTCGGATGTGGATTATGGGGGGTGTAAAATCGATAGGAAGAGTACTTCAGGAACTTGTCAATTCCTAGGTAGTATGCTCATATCTTGGTTCTCTAAGAAAAAAAATAGTGTAGCCTTATCTACCACCGAAGCCGAGTACATATCCTTAGAGAGTTGTTGTGCCCAAGTCCTTTGGATGAAGCAACAACTCTTAGATTATGGTATTAAAGTTGAAACCATACCCCTTAAGTGTGACAACACTAGTGCTATATGTTTGACAAAAAATCCCATCCAACACTCTAGAACCAAACACATAGAAATAAGGCATCATTTCATCAGAGATAATGTCCTTAAAGAAGATGTTGTTATAGAGTATGTTGACACCTTAAATCAATTAGCGAACATATTTACAAAACCTTTAGACAAAGAGCATTTTTGGTCTCTTAGGAGAGAGTTAGGTCTAATTAGCTTATCTTGACCTTTTAGGACCTCTTTTGTGCATAAAATTGCGTGATCTTGTGAAATTGCATGTTTGTGTGTTGTAACTCTTGAAAGTATCCATGCCTATAGCTAGGGGGAGTATGTTTCTGTTAAAATATGCTTAGAACTGCTCATTCATCATTTGCATACCTTTAGGAGGTGTTAGAATCGAGCTTATAGTTGTTCTTTAGGCCTAAAATGCATTTCTGGGATTAGGGTATCGATATGGCCCTACGCGTATCGATACGCGTACTTCATTAATTTCCCAGAATACATTTTGCCTTAAATGGGTATCGATACAGTTAAACCTGTTTCGATACGAGCTTCAATCGTTTTGATACAGATTGCATCTGTTTCGATACGATCCTTCAACGGGCATTTTTATAGGAATTATGTTTTTACCCCCATATCAATACACCCTCAGGCGTATCGATACGTGATTGCGCAGACTGCTTTAATTTGGCATTTAAAGTCTTCAACTTTTACCAAAACTAAAATTCTCAAAACCCTAAAAACCCTAGTCGTTTTCAGCCTATAAATATCCTCTTCCTCCTTCATATTTTCACACCACAACTCAAAAACATCAAGAGGGTTTCAAATCAAGCAAAGCTCTAAGGCTTTTTCATCAATTTGGTGCTAGGCTTTTCTTCCATTCTTCTCTAATCACTATCAAGGTAAAACCTTTTTTCTTTTAATTTTTTATTTTCGTTTTCAATTTGTTTTGTTTTGTTTTATGTTTGTCTTCTTAACAAAACTTGTTTTTTAAAATTTTCTTTTGTAAAATTTTTTTACCTTGATTTTTGATTTCTCAATGAGTTGAATGAAGAAATCTTAATGCATACATTTGTTTTCTAGTTCATGGCTCCATCTAGGAAGAGAACTCGTCTCAATGAAACCGGTGAATCATCCAATACCGAAGAAGGTGCTCGTCTGAATCTCACCGAAATCTATCAACACTCTTTCCAAACCCAAGGAGCTCTCACATATTTTCGTCAATTCTAAAACTACAAGATCCGTCCGGAAAGGGTAATCTCTATCCCTTTTCTTGACTCGGAGCGATTCAAGTTTGAATATCTACCTTTGCTCCAACGTTGGAAGTTTATGGATTTTCTCTCCATTCCGGGTTTTATTTTCGTATTTTGGTTTTAATCTTTTATGCTAATGCCAAATGTTTTGCTAATCGTGATGGGGTTGTTACCGCGGTTAATTCCTATCTCATGGGCAAGAAAATCACTCTAGATGTCAAATCTATTTGTGGGGTTTTTAAGTTGGAGGATGAAGGCCTTGATGATGAGAATGCTTTAGGCCATGTTCTTAGTGGTTCCGTCACCGCCCTCAATGCTCAAGATCGGATCCTCCATTTGATGGTCTCTTGGTAGCTTAGGCCTTCCGGAGGAAAGTACTCTACCATCCGTCAAGTGGATGACTTTTGGATTCGTTGCTTCCGTGAGAGAAAACGTCTAAACCTTGCTCGTATCATGTTTGCGGAGATCGTTTATGTTGTGCAACATTGCCACACCACTCTTGTCACTTCCTTCACCTATGGTACGGCCCTAAGCTATTTCTTTATACAAAAGGAAATTGATTGCTCGCATGACTTTCCAACTCCCCTCACCGATCCCATTGATGAACGCTCTCTTGCAAGGGGTAAGTTCTATTATTTTAATGGTAGTTGGTTACGTCTATCTGAGCTTCCAACCGAGGCCGCGACACAATTGGAAAATCCTCAAGGTGAACAAGTTCCTCAAGCTCCTCCACCTTCTCCTCAACCTTCCATGGATGCTCTAATGACTTTCCTTAATGAGCAATTCACGGGATTGCGTACGGATATGGCTTCGGGGATTACAATGATTGATACTCGTTTGAAGAATGTGGAGAACCGCCTCACAACTCTTGAAAGCAATCACAATTCTATGAACATCTCTCTCACCGTTTTCCATGATGAGTGGCGAAATAGCATGAGGAATGATGATCCAATTGTGGATGAAGATGAAGATAATGAAGACGGTGATGATGATGCCTAGTAGCCCCTCCTTGCATTCCATGTATCATCTAGGATATTTTATTTATGCACCGTTGTTTCATGTTTTTAGGATTAAGTTTGCTTTATTTTAAACCTATGCTTTGATTTTCTGTTATTTTGGATTTTTAAGTTGATGTTATGCTTTATTTTGAACTTAATGATATTTATGTTGCTTGCCTATTTATACCTTTGCCTATGTTATGCACTTTACTTTGTCTCAATTATTTTTGATCTAACAAAAAGGGGGAGAGGGAAAGCTCACAACACTTAAAAATTTTGATTTTCAACTTAAAAGTTACCTAGCTCACATTAAGGGGGAGTTAATTTTGCAAGGTTTTTCAAAGTGTCAAAAATTTCAAGTTTTGGTTTTGTTATATCAAAAAGGAAGAAATTGTGAAACCTATGTTTGATTTTGATATAATTAAATTGTTAAGGATCAAATTGAAAAACTTGAAATTGTTTTCTAAGTCCCCTTAATAAGTTTTAAATCACCAACACTTTAAAATTGATTTGAAAAACTCAACTTCCAAATATTTTCTAAGTGTTCCAAGGCCAAACTATTGAAAACCGTCCAGGTGTATCGATACGCTTCCAGTCGTATCGATACATTTTTTACAAAGTTGGCTACTGGAAGGACGCGTTTCGATACGCCCATAACCGTATCGAAATAGCGTATCGAAACAGATTCCATTTGTATCGATACGCCCCTCTATAAAAAGTGAAGGAGTTTGAATGGTGTGCCGATACGGCTTCACCCGTATCGATACGGTTTTAACTAAAATTTTAATTCGAATTATTTTAAATGCTTTTGACCGTTGGTGTCAGTTATTAGGTAACCAACATTTAAAATGGCAGTTGACCCGTATCAATACGGTAAACCCTCGTATCGAAACGGAGACTTCCAGTGAGCTAAGTTGAGAAAAAGGTATCGATACGGACTTATCCGTTTCGATACACTCCCGGTCCCGTACCGATACGCCTACGTGCGTTTCGATACCCCCTCTTTATTATGTACAATGGCTCTTTCTTTTTTGAGACATGTATCGATACGGCTCCCCGTGTACCGATACAGATAGTTGCAGAAGTGCATTTATGGTGGAAAGAGAGGGTCCCAACGGCTCTATTCAATTCCCTAACCACCTAAATGGCTAGAATTGATAGAGGATGTATAAATTGAAGCTCTTTGAAGACCATCAACAACTATTGCATTAAAGACAAACATTTAAGCAAAAATCCAACCTCAAGTGTGCCTAATTTCCAATCTCTTGTAATTCCCAAATTGTGTTGTATCCAATTCTTATTCTATCTTCAAATTCGGGTTGAGTGTTGTACTTCAAGGGACAAATTTGTATTTGAGAGATATACTTCTTGTCCAATTTCTTCTTTGATTATTTGTGAGGGTTTGGTCAAATTTTGGGTAGAAAATTTGATCGGTTGTGTAAGGTTACCTCCTAAGCCTTGAAAAGGGGAAGAACAAATAGTGGATTGTTGAAATCCTTAGTGGTAGCTAAGGTAGTTGATGTAGAGTTCATTTGGAACTTGAACCACTCTAAAATCCTTTGTTCTTCATTTTTAAATTACCGTTTCAATCCACAAAGTTTTTAAATCCCAATTCACCCCCCTCTTGGTCTTGATCATTCAATAGATCCACTCAACATAAAAGCCAAGGTAAAAGTGATGATTACCTTTGGAAATCTTCTATGGAAAAGCCTTTGAGTCAAGAAAGAGATGGTAGGGAGCTTTTGGGAGAAAGTTTGAGCTTTTAGGTTTTTGCAATGAAGATGACTCTTCAAATCCCAAAACCCCCTTTCAAAATCTCATTAATGGTGTTATTGTATATAATGGCACTTTTATAAAAATCAGCATTTTAATTTGAATTTAACCCAAAAATAGTCCTAGATCAAAACCGATAATTCTTGGGCCCTAAACCGGGGCGTTACAACTCTCCCCCACTTAGGGAATTTCATCCCCGAAATTACCTGACGGAAAAAGATACGGAAACTGTTTCTTCATGTCTTCCTTCCTCTCCCAAGTAGCCTCTTCCACACCTTGGTGTCTCCACAAAACTTGGACTAGCTCGATAGATCTCCCACGCAACAATTTCTCATCCGTAGCAAGAATTTCAACTGGCTCTTCATCATACGACAGGTATGGGTTCAACTTGATCTCTTCCACTGGCATTACATGAGACGGATCCGATCTATACTTCTGAAGCATCGAAACGTCGAACACATGCTCAATCTTCTCTAACTTTGCCGGCAGTCTCAATCTATAAGCAACAGGACCAATCCTCTCAACTACCTCGTAAGAACCAATGAACCTCGGGCTTAACTTACCCTTCTTACCAAAACTCATCACCTTCTTCCAAGGTGAGACTTTCAAAAACACTTTGTCGCCCACAACATACTCTATCTTCTTGATTCTCAAATCGGCATACGATTTATGTCTGTCCGAAGCCGCCTTCATGCAATCACAAATCAGTTTTACCTTCTCGATAGTGCCCTTAAGCAAGTCGAGCATATGTACAAGCTTCTGTCCGGCCTCGACCCAACAAATAGGTGTTCTGCACTTCCTACCATACAGAGCCTCATACGGTGCCATCTGAATACTAGCCTGATAACTGTTATTGTATGCAAACTCCACTAACGGTAGGTGTTTCTCCCAAGAACCCTGAAAGTCAATGATGCAACACCTCGACATGTCCTCTAACACCTGAATCACTCTCTCTGACTAACCATCTGATTGCGGGTGATACGAAGTGCTGAAGTTCAACCAAGTACCCAAGGCACGATGCAAACACTCTCAAAATCTAGCTGTAAACCTCGGATCTCGGTCTGATACGATTGACTTCGGTACCCCATGCAATCTTACTATCTCATTGATGTACAGATCGACCAATTTATCTAAGGTGTAGGTAGTATGAACATGTATGAAATGGGCACACTTAGTGCATCTGTCGACTATCACCCACACTGAAATCTTCTTCGAAGGAGTCAACAGTAAACCCGACACAAAGTCTATGGTAGTACGTTCCCACTTTCATTCCAAAATCTTCAACGGCTGTGACAAACCTGAAAGAAACTGATGCTCGGCCTTAACTCGCTGACATACCATACACTTACTCACAAACTCGGCCACATCTTTCTTCAACCCAATTCAGTAGTACTCTTCTTTTAACCCACGATACATCTTCGTACTACCTGGATGCATAGCAAAAGGATTGTTATGTGCTTCACTCAAGATAGTACACCTTAACTCGGCATCTTCTGGAACTACTATCATATCCTTGAAACATAGGATCCCATTCTCGCCAAAGCAGAAATTTGTAGGCCTACCCTCGGCTATATCTTGCACGTAAGGTGCCAACGACCCGTCTCGCAACTGTTTCTCTCGAATCAACTAAACCAACAAAGGTTTAACCTGTAGCTCAGCTATCAAACCGCCATCCCGTGACACACTCAATCTCGTAAACATAGCTCGAAACTCAACTGCCACTTTTCTGCTCAAAGCATCGGCCACTATGTTTGCCTTACCCCGGATGGTACTCTATTGTAAGGTCATAGTCCTTAAGAAGCTCTATCCACCTACGTTGTCTAAGGTTCAACTCTCGTTGAGTCATCAAGTATTTCAAACTCGTGTGGTCGGTACAAATAGTGCACTTCTCACCGTAAAGATGGTGTCTCCAAATCTTCAAGGAAAACACTATTGCGACTAACTCTATATCATGAGTGGGGTAGTTCTTCTTGTGAACCTTCAACTGTCTTGAAGCATAAGCTACAACCTTACCCTCTTGCATAAGCACACAACCTAAACCTACATACGATGCATCACTATAAATCACAAACTATTTCCCCGGTTCAGGCTGAATCAAAATAGGAGCTTCGGTCAAAGCTTTCTCCAACTTCTCAAACGCTTGTTGTCTCGCATCCGACCACTCATACGGAACATTTTTCTGGAGCAATTTAGTCAAGGGTGCTGCAATCTTCGAAAATCCCTCGACAAATCTTCGATAATACCCCAGCAAGCCTATGAAACTACGGATTTCGGTCACCAACTTCGGTTGCTTCCAATTCACTATGGCTTCTATCTTCTTGGGGTCCACACTAATTCCATTGGCTAAGATCAAATGACCTAAGAAGACTACCTCCTTAATCCAGAACTCGCACTTACTCAACTTGGCATACAACTGATTTTCAAGCAAGGTCTGAAGCACTAGTCGCAAATGCTCATCATGCTCTTCCTCGATCCTAGAGTACACTAAGATATCATCTATGAACACTACCACAAACCTATCCAAAAACTCGTGGAACACTCGATTCATCATATCTATAAATGCAGCTAGAGCATTAGTCAAACCGAAAGGCATTACCAAGAACTCGTAGTGCCCATAACGTGTACGGAAGGCTGTCTTTGGTATGTCCACATCCTTTACCTTCAACTGATAGTAACCCGATCTCAAATCAATCTTCAAAAACACTAAAGCACATCTCAACTGATCAAGCAAGTCATCTATTCGTGGCAAAGGGTACTTGTTCTTCACTGTTACCTTGTTCAACTGCCTATAGTCTATACACATCCTCATACTGTCGTTCCTTTTCTTCACAAACAAGACTGGAGCACCCCACAGAGAAATACTAGGCCTAATGAAACCTATATCTGACAGTTTCTGAAGTTGTGTCTTCAACTCTTTCGGTGCCATTCTATACGGAGCAATAGACACGGGTGCAGAATCTAAATACGCCTCAATAGCAAACTCAATTTCCCTGTCTAGAGGTAAACCCGGCAACTCTTCCGAAAAGACACTCGGAAAATCACAAATTGTTCTGATGTCTTGTGGTCTAACTTCACTCATATTCGGATTCATCACATAAGCCAAATATGGCTGACAACCCGAATCCATCAATCTCTGAGCTTCTAAAGCAGAAACAACATTGGACAAGAACTTAATGTTCTCGCCCACCACTACAACTTCAAAATCATCCGTAAGCCTCAAGGAGACTCTCTTGGTCTCGAAGTCTACCCTAGCTCTATGCTCTACAAGCCAATACATGCCCAAAATTACATCAAAACCATAAAACAGCAATTCCATCATATCGACCGTAAACACATGGCCCTGAATCATCAAGGGACACCTCATATACATCTTCTTAACTACCACGATCTCACGAAAGAACTAGTAACATTTACACCTACTTCTAACCACTCATACGGTAAACCTAGAAACCTTGCACGTTAACCCAAAATGTATGAATATGTCGAACCCGAATATATCAAAGAAAGAAAAGTCAAAGACTGTAACGAGAAATTACCTGCGATGACATATGTGTCATTCCCAGCCTCTCGTTGTGCACACACTCTAGCTGGTCCTCCACCCTCAGGCTGAACTGCCACCACATGAGCCAAGTTCCTCTGACCATCGTTCCTTAGCTGAAAATTACCTCGACCACGCCCACGGCCTCTCTGATGCTCAAACCCCCTAGCTGGAGCCGATCCGTCCCTAGCCAGGTGTGGACAGTTACGCCTCAAATGATCTCGGGAACCACGGTTCCAACATACCCCAAAGGTACCCATACACTCGCCCGGATGGTGTCTCCCGCATCTAGTGCACTCAGGAGTGTGAACAACAACTCCTTGACCCTAATGGCCCCGTCCATGGTTATCGCCCTTATGTCTCGAATCAGGTTGAAACCTCCTATCTCTGTGCCTCTTAGCATGATCTATGTCCCAATCTGCGTGTCTCTTCCCGAAATCAGACCCACTAGCACGAGTACTCGAGCCTAAATTTTGCTCAGTATCTTTGGCCCTAGAGACCAGAACATCAAACTCGGTGTAGTCAGAAGCGAGCATATAAGTCTTCACATCCCTAGTCAAACCTTAACAGAAACGCTCACATCGTTCCCTCTCACTGGGAACCAACTCGGGAGCATAATGGCTCAACCTCACAAACTGAACCTCATACTCTATCACCGTCTTACTACCCTGAACCAGAGCCATAAATTCTCTCTTATTTTCATCCTGATATCGGACTCCAAGATACTTCTTATAAAAGGTTGTTCTGAAGAATTCCCAAGTGACATACGGTTCTGCCATACCCGAAGTAACGGTAGTCCACCAAGAATACGCATCCCCTTGAAGCAAGGAGACGACACAACCCAACTTACAAGCGTATGAGCACTCCATCTGGCCTAAGATTCGTGTAGTGCTCTCGAGCCAAGCCTCTGAACCCTCAGGAGTCAAACCACAGAACTCAACTCCACCCAAGCTACGAAGTCTCTTAAGGGGTAAACCAGTCCCCGCACCCTAAGGTGGTGGTGCAGCATGTATACCGGCCAAAGCTGTCTGAAAAGCACAGGCTATAGTCTGAATAAAATGAGTCATGTCCGCACCTGCCTGGCCTTGACCAGCCTGAGCTCTGTTACCCCTAACATTTGCACCAGCCTGAGATCCATTAGCATCACCTCCAACATTCGCACCGGCCTGAGGCACATTACCATCACCTCCAACATTCGCACCGGCCTGAGGCACATTACCTCAGACATCCACCCCATTACCATCGGGACAGGAGGAACATGAGGCACATCCCCGGGTGTCTGGTCACCCGCTCTAGACCGTCCTCTCGGTCTTACCATAACGAAGATAAAATCTAAACAACAAACACATCACACACAAGAAAACATTGGGTTAGCAAGGACAAGGATCCAAGTGCTCAGCTCTTTTAAATCGAAACCATTTTCCAATAATAATACCTAGCAATGGGAACACTCGACTAAACTTCAACAACAACAAGAACAATAAAACATCCTTTCACACACCGTGCAATGGCAAACAAACCAACTTACCTGACTTACCTTCCCGAGAGACCTCGTAACTGAGGCTCTGATACCACCAAATGTAACCCCCTCGTCTCGGCCTAGTCAGCAGACCGAACTGAACATGTTACACAGGGAAAACCAAAGTGAAACCCGCTAAAGCCTCACTACGATTACAACCCTATTTTTTATTTTATTAATCTTGTCTAGATGTCACGTTTAACTTTACGTGTAAAGGCAACCAGCGAAAAAGCGAACACAGATACGAACCGAGCAAAGGCATAAAGGTATCTTAGCCTTACCAAGTAGTTATTAGTCAAGTTCCATGCACACGAGGCAAAACCATCACAAAGGACACATATAAACTCAACTAGGAAGCATACAAGCATTAGGGACTAAAATGTAACATTTAGAAACTTTCAAAGATGCTCTTTGACCGTCTTAACTACCTACGTTTCGAAACAGGACTACCCATTCCGAAAGGCGGGCTTCATTCAAAAAGCAGCATCAAGCCGTTCCGGAACGGTCTCTCATGGTTCTGAAACAGGAGCCTCCAATGGCAAATCGTACCGAAACGACTCCTCATGGTTTCGGAACAGGAGCCTCCAGTGGCAAATCGTACCCAAACGGCACCACCCCTGTTTCGATACGGGTTCCCCTGGAGCTTGGCCGTTCTAAAACCATAACAGACATTCCGAAACACATGTACACAGTTTGGCCCGAAAATATATTTTGGCATCCTCAAACGTTCCCAAACTTACCCCGAAACATCACAAACCACAAAACAAGTTATTATACAAACAATCTATAGGAAAAACACCCTAAACACAAGCTTCAAACATGCATCCACACAAAAATGGATCTCAAACTCAAAAGCTCATAAGAACATTTTATTTTAAAAACACTAACAAGTCAAAACACATAGCAATTAATCCAAGGCCATAACAAACCTCAACATAACATGGTATCATCATTTAAAACACGCGAGCAACATTAACAAAAGCCAAACATAGGAGTTTGAACACCAACTCCCTAACATGGTCTAGCATTCCCATTGCCTAAGTGTTATTACAACTAGTAGAGCCATACTTTGAGCTAGCCAAGAACTCCAAGAACTCCTCCCTTGCCCCGCTTACCTCCGAGGCTACTAACAATCTGCATTGTTGGAAAAAGAGAGCGTAAGCTTAAAAGCTTAGTGAGTGAAGCTCTAAAACACAACAACAATGCAGTTTAAAACATATATCTAAGTTTTAAAAGCAAAACCATTTAAGAAAGAGATGTAATAATACGCAAGCATAAACGAAACATGGTATGCACAGGTACAACCATTCCCGGTAGGACTACACATCACCGTACACAACAACTAGCATACATCCGGTGGGACTACACATCACCGTACACAACAACTAGCATACTTCCGGTGGGACTACACATCACCGTACTCATCTACTAGTCAATACCGGTGGGACTACACGTCACTGTACACAACGACTAACCATCACGTGAGGCTTGACAACAACTACGACAACACAACATTAAAAAGGAGGGCAAAAGCATTGCATAATTCACACCACAACACAAATAAACTCATAAGCCAACAATTCACGAAACGAGACGAACGTAGACAACTTACACTCGGGTTTAGGTTGGCCCCTAAGGCTCCACCCAAACCCCAAGAAACCTTTTTGGGCAATTAAAGCTTCAAAACAATTTCCACTCACCGATAGAGCCCAAACGATAGCTAAATCCTCGATTCAAGCCTCCGAACTACCCGGCCTCGCGTCCAAAGTACCCAAACTCGTTTCCCATGTTTCTAATCAACAAAAAACAAAGTATTACACCCCTACTCTTCCATGAATTCACTGAAAAGCAACAGTCCATCAATCGACACATTTACTCAATCAAAACAAACCCGAAATCAACCGAAACGTTGCCAAAACATCACCCAAACACAATCTAACTTTACCCAGCATTTTTAACCTTCAAAATCCATCAAATAACATCTAAAAACGCCCATCCTTGGTCCGTATACCTCCAGCCCTCGTTTTACCACAAAACTAAGCCAAAAACACCACTTTTTCACCTTTAAAACTTACCCACTGCACCTAGTTTCAGGTTTTATGGGTTTAAGCTACTTATTAACATTATTTAGCAACCAAAAATAGTTCAAAAATATCCCACCAAGCACCCATTAAAAACCCATACGAAAATTTTATAAACTCATTTCTTTTCCATCGAAACTTTGGAACCTAAAATGAAAAATCAATATTTTGTTAGGTTTTCAAAAAGATAAGATTTAATAAATAAAAGCCAAGGTAAAAGTGATGATTACCTTTGAAAATCTTCTATGGAAAAGTCTTTGAGTCAAGGAAGAGATGGTGGGGAGCTTTTGGGAAAAGTTTGAGCTTTTAGGTTTTTGCAATGAAGATGACTATTCAAATCCCAAAACCCCTTTCAAAATCTCATTAATGTCGTTATTGTAAATAATGACACTTTTATAAAAATCAGCATTTTAATTTGAATTTAACCCAAAACTAGTCCTAGATCAAAACCAATAACTCATGGGCCCTAAACCGATGCGTTACATTATTTATTTTAGGGTAAACTACACAGATGACCCCTTAATTATAGGGTTGGTGTCAATATAACCACTATACTTTCAATTTTGACAATTTTATCACGTAGCTATTTTAATTTACTCTAATAAATTTATTTTCCTCCTCTAATCGGGTGATGACATATGTCACGTGATTGGAGAAAGAAAAATCAAAGCAAAACAAAGAAAAGGCCCTAGGCGAATTCGAAACCGAGTATCCTTGGTGGGAGTGCCATGCATTTTCCATTGGGCCAAAAATAAATTTGTGATATGAAGTACATAATTTAATATATATGTTAGTTGGTTGTTAATGCAAAGAGAAAAGAAGTAAATGTGGTTTTAGGGGACTCGATCATGACAAACTTATGATGCATAAAAACATATAACCCAAATAAATAAATATAATAATTAAATTAAAATTAACAACATTTTGTATATATTTTAAATTATAATTAATGCACGATTTAAAATCAAAATTTTAAAATTATATTAAATTCATTTAGTGAATCCGAACTCACAAACTTAATTCAAAAATTATATTATGTTCGTGAGTTTAGATTCGAGCTTAATATAATATTAAATTTTTTATTTTTTTAATATAAAAGTGATTTTAAGATTTCTATATTTTTTAAACTAAATATAATATATTTTTCATTTCTAAATTTTTTATAATTTCACGTATATAATCATTGAATTGATTTTTTAACTTAATTAATAATTTCAATATTTATTAAAAATTTTAATTAAGTTATTATTATATATATAATTATATTTAAAAATAAAATTGTATTAAATTCATTTAGCGAATCCCCAAACTCACGAACATAATATAATTTTCAATTATGTTCGTGAGTTTGGATTCCTAAATGAATTTAATATTATTTAAAATCATGCAATAACTATAATTTAAAATATATACAAAATGTTGTTAATTTTAATTTAATTATTAGATTTATTTAATTGGGTTAGATGTTTTATACATCATAATTGTGTTATGTTCGAGTCCTTTAAACTCACATTTCTTTTTTTTTTTGGCATTAACAACCAGCTAACACATATATTAAATTTTGTACATCATATCACAAAATTATCCTTGGCCTAGTGGCAAACGCACGCCACTTCCAAGAAGGATACCAAGGTTCAAATTTGCCCAAATCTTTTTCTTTGTTTTGATTTTTCTTTCTCCACTCAGGGAACACGCGTCACTACCTAATTGAAGGAGGAAAATAAATTTATTAAAGTAAAATAAAATAACTAAAGTCCTCCAATAGATTGTGTAAATAACGGGGTCAAATACATAATTATACTAATTTTATTTAACTACCACGTCAGCCTCTCTATTTTTTTTACGGTTGGTGGCTTTATTGGAACCACTTAAATAGTTACATGGTAAAATTGTCAAAATTAAAAGTATGATGGTCAAATTGACACCAACCCCACAATTAAGTTATCATATGTATAGTTTACCCTTTATTTTATTTTAATAAAGTAATTTTTTTGTAATATGCATGTCTATCTTACATTCTTACTATCTATGTTCAGGGTGCAAGGTTGTCCCTCCAAACAATGTGGTCTCCAAAGTATAAACTATTGTCCTCTCGTTAGGAGTACAACGTGTCTTACCAATACACTTAACACATGTTGTTTAATAAAGTAATTGTCAATAAAAAGTAATATGCTTATTTTAATTCGTACACAAATAAAGCAATTATTAGTTTAAAAATAAAAGAAATGCTATTGTTTTTAATGAGACTCGAGCATTTGATCTCTTATTTATTAAAATAAAAATTAATCATATACATATGTTTATAAGTTTGTATTTATTTAAGAATATTTGAAATTAAATGATGGAATAATATTCAACTAACCAATCACATTACTAGCCTATTAAGAGGGTATAAAATTTGACTCGATCAAAAAAATGATTTTTTTACTCGACTCGATAGAAAAAATTTGATTTTAATTTTATAAACTTAACTCGACTAGAAAAAATGATTTGTAAAATGAAAGTTCGAATAATTCGAAATTTTTAGTAATTAGTGGACTAGTTTTCAAGGTTGAGTTGAGTCCCTCAAGTATGAAAAAATATGAAGAATTATATATGTATATCGTATATAGTTATAGAAAGTCATTTAAATTGAAACCAATTAATATCATGATATTAAAAATGTTTACAATTAAATTTGAACATAAACTTGAACAACTTGACTTGACTAAAATTTCATAAACTCGACTAAAAATAATTCAAGTGAAGTTTGAGTTCTAAAATGAGACTCGTCAACTCGACTAACTCGTATTTTTTCAACTCGGTTCGATCAACCACTACTCTTTACATTAATGATAAAAACATTTGCAGTAAGGTATCAACCTCAAAACCTAAAATTTATTAACACAAACCTTAACCACCAAAATAATGTCACATTATTTGATAAAAATGTGCTTTGTAAAATATGTTTTGTGTTACTTTTATAAAGGCTAAAGGGTCAATATTGCCCCTGTAGTATTCCCAAATCAGCAATGTTGCCCCTAATTTTTTTTCTTCGTAATTTCTCCCTTAAACATAAGAAACGTTAGCAATGTGCCCCTTTGACCGTCATTGACTAACGGCACCGTTATTTTCTGCGAAGTTGGACGACAAATCAGCACTGTGGCATCTACGTGGCTGCTGACCTGTATTAAAATAATAAAAAAACACGTGATACAAAAACTAAAACAATTAGGGCAGACACATTAATCCCAAATCAAATCTTCATTCTTTGACGCGCTCCTTCAAAAATTAGGGTTAATATTCTGAAAAAATTGAAATTGGGGGAGAGTTTAGAGAAGGCGGTGAAGATTGTTCTGAAGTGGTGAAGATTAACAAAAATCGGTAAGTCTTCTTTAACGTTTACCATGGTTTCGGGTTGAAAACCCCAAAAGAATTTGTTTCGCAAAAAAGTTAAAAAGGGATTTTTGTTTGCTGCAGATTTGGGGATATTGCTTGCTGCAGTTTTGGGGATTTTGTTTGCTGCAGTTTTGGAGATTTTGCTCCGAAAAAAGAAAAGTGAAAGGTATTGAACCAAATTTTTGTCTTCTTCTGTTGATTTTTAATACCCGAGAATCTACTTTGGTCCCCCTTTTCAGTGAACATGGCCCCTATTATGTCTTGGGTGTTTGCTTTTGACTGAAACATGTTGAATATTGTGTTTTATATAAAATATGCCTTTGAATGGTGGCTTGATTTGTTTTTGTTTACTTTTGTACTAAAATATTCTGCTTTATATAGAAATCTGTGAAATTTGATTTGTTAAATTGATTTGTTTTTGTTTCTTTTGCACTAAAATATTACTTAATTATCTGTCAAAAATTTTACTGTTGATTGATATATGATATGTTTATATAGAATATTCTGTTTTTGTTAAATTGATTTGTTTATATAGAATATTCTGTTTTTGTTTATTGATGCAGGATGGCTGAAACATCTAATGTGTTTGTGTTACAATATTACTATGGTGGTAAATTTGTAACATCACCTAAGTTTGCATATATTGGTGGGAGTTGTGAGAAATTACAGATTGATCCAGATACGTTGTGTTACTGGGACATAATTCGTAATGCAAAGGATTTTGGGTATGAGGATGATCTATGGGTTTATTATAGGGTGCCAGGGGTAGAATTCAATAGTGATGCATTAGTGCTGGTACATGATGACAACACTGTTAGACAATGCGCAGAGTATTTAAATATCATGGGCATTGTTGACCTTTATGTAGACCAAAAAAACAATTATGAGGCAGCAGAAAAAGGTACTGAAGTAGGTGAAGACATTGAAAATATTAATGAGTTGGTTGTGGATGACTTAGGAGCTGAAGATACTGGAGGAGCTGAAGTTGTTGGAGATGCCGAAGATAGTAGAGGAGGATCTTCTACAAATATTGAGTTTGAAATTGAAGACTTAGGACATGATGCAAACCTTACTGATGTTGTTGTTGATGATGAAGAAGAACAACTTCAAAAATCTGAGGATGATTTCATAGGTAATGTTGAGGTGCATTCTGACTTGGATGATGAAGTTGAAGAAATTAGAGATGAATTGAGAAAAACTAGAAAGAAATTAATCTCAGATAGCAGTGAA
Source organism: Hibiscus tridactylites (assembly GCA_958450335.1). NCBI lineage: Eukaryota > Viridiplantae > Streptophyta > Magnoliopsida > Malvales > Malvaceae > Hibiscus > Hibiscus tridactylites. Next base: position 83,072,993 of record OY288276.1, read on the forward strand.
GATGAACAACATATTAATGTTGAAAGTCAAGGGTATGCATTTGTAGGAAATGATATAGTAGTGGAAGAGGGATTATATGAGGGTAATGGTAAGTTAGAAGGTAATGAAAGTGATTATCTATGCTCTGATGATCCAGGAGAATATGGGGATAGTGATGAGGATACTGATGAGGATGAAGAGTATAAAATATGTGGTGCTTACAAAGGTAACAAAAAATCTGGGCATGCATATGATCCAAACTGCAAATTTCCTTTGTGGGAATTAGGACTTCGATTTGTAGATCATGTTCACTTTAAAGAGGCAGTAAGGAAATATGCAATTGCTAAAGGTGTAGCTTTGACATACTTGAAGAGTGAACCCAAAAGATTAAGAGTTCGTTGTAGGGAAAATTGTCCTTGGTTACTGTTTGCAAGCTTTGATAGACATGTTGAATGTCTTGTAGTGAAAACATATAATCCTGTCCACACTTGTTTTAGGACTAATAAGAACAAGTTATTGACCTGCAAGCATATTCAGAAGGTGTTTAAGGACAGAATTCTTGCTGATCCGAAAATGAAAATTGCTGCCTTGGTGACCATGGTAAGGCAAGAATTAGAGGCAAGTGCTTCATATGACATGTGTCAAAGAGCTAAGAAAGTTATTCTTAGAGAGAGTAGAGGTGGCTATGTTGAGGAGTATGCCAATTTGCGGGGGTATGCTGCAGAGTTGATGCATAGTAATCCTGGAAGTACAATTTCGATTCAAGTGCATAGAGATATTGATAACAATGCAATTTTTTATAGGATGTATGTATGTTTTGCTGCTCTGAAAAAAGGTATGTTCAAATTGTCTAAAATTTCATATTTGATTCAATTTTATGATGTAGATAACTAACACTAAAATTTCATAATTACATGTAGGTTGGAGAGAAGGGTGCAGACCCTTTATAGGGGTGGATGGTTGCTTCTTGAAGACTGTTACACAAGGTGAGTTGTTGGTTGCTGTTGGAAGGGATTGAAACAATCAAATGTTTCCCGTAGCTTGGGCAGTAGTTGAAGGAGAACGCAAAGAATCATGGAAGTGGTTCTTGACCAAGCTAATGGAAGATTTAAATCATCCATCAGGAGAAGGTCTGACCCTAATGTCTGACCAGCAGAAGGTATTAAAAAATTGAATTTTATTATGTAGTAATTGTATTATACAATGACTTTAAAATTAATGTAATTATTTTGTTTATATTGTAGGGGCTGGTTCCAATTTTAAATGAATTTTTTGCTGAAGTTGAGCATAGGATGTGTGCAAGACACATATATGCAAACTGGCACAAAAAATGGAAAGGAGCCAATAGAAAAATTCAGTTTTGGAATTGTGTAAGGGCAACTTATGTTGAAGATTTTGATGATCAATTGAAGAAGCTTGAAGAAATGGGAGAAGGGTCCACTAATGAGTTGTTAGGAATTCCTACAAAACATTGGAGTCGAGCATATTTCAGTGGCACATCCAAATGTGATGTTCTCGATAATAACTTTGCAGAAGCTTTCAATGGCTGGATTTTGGATGCAAGGTGCTATCCAATCATCAGTATGCTGGAAGAAATTCGAAAAAAGGTTATGCAAAGATTGCATGTGAAGAAAACTTGGGCAGCTAAGTGGCCAACTGACATTTCACCAGTGGCTAAGCAGAAATTAGAGAAAAATATAGATCATTCATCTCAATGTAGGCTAGTTTGGAATGGCCATGAAGGGTTCGAGGTGACTCAGGGTGAAGACCAACACACAGTTGATTTGGAAAGGCTAACTTGTACTTGCAGGGAATGGGAACTCACTGGAATACCATGTTGCCATTCTATTTGTGCTATGTTTCATGATTCGAAAGATCCTCAGAACTACATTGCAGAGTGGTACTCCAAGAAAACATACTTAGCAAGTTACAGTAATGTGTTATATCCAATTAGAGGAAAGAAATTTTGGCCCAAGTTAGATGATCCAATTCGACCTCCTAAGTTAAAGCCCATGCCTGGAAGACCTAAGAAGAAGAGAAGAAAAGATAAGGACGAGCCTGTCAAGAACAAATATGGAAAAATTAGTAGAGTAGGAGCGAAGATGGCTTGCAGTGTTTGTAAGGGAGTCGACCACAGAAAAATTAATTGTCCCAACAGAGTCCTTAAATCAACTCCTGCTCAAACATCTCAACCTGTTGCAACTCCTGCTCAAACATCTCAACCTGTTGCAACTCCTGCTCAAACATCTCAACCTGTTGCAACTCCTGCTCAAACATCTCAACATGTTGCAACAAACACTAAGGTCATTTCTGTTTTTTGTCATACTAGTAAACTAATAAAATCTAAATTTGTTACTAACTTTAGTTTATCAATTGTATTGTCTTAGGATTCTTCTATGCTAGACAATAATGGCCCAATTACTAGAAGCAGAAAAAGAACATTGAGAGTAAATTCAAGTCAATCTGCTACATCTTCTGCATCTAGCAAAAAGAGGAAGCAAGTTGGTATTGGAATTTATACAGACCTCAAATCTGGAAAGCAGATTTATAATGCAAGCTTGAATTGCAATTTGATTCTTTTTAAAACATGAAGTTGGTGTTAGGATTGAAATTCAATTCAGCTTTTAATTTTTTGTTTACAGCCTGGTTTACCTAGTAAAATAGTTCTAACAAACACTACAAGAAAGATTGGAGCTGACACTTCTAAATATCAGCATCAATCTAAAGGTCCTGGATTAAAATGGAAAGGGAAGCAAGCAGTTACCACAAGGCAACTTCAGCAACAACAGTGTGATGAACGCATGAAGAAGAAGAAAATGATTGTGAAGAAGAATTAGGAAATATGTAATGCTTTTGTTGTAATGCTTTTGATGTAATGCTTTTGTTATTGGATGAATGTTCAAATGTGTTTGGGATTGTCATTTTGTTTATGTCAACTTAAGTAACAAACTATGTTGAATATTGTCCAACTTAAGGCTTTTGATGTAATGCTTTTGTTATTGGATGAATATTGTCATTTTGTTATTGGATGAATGTTCAAATGTGTTTGGGAATGTCATTTTGACAATTCATGTGTTTGGTAATGCATCTGTTAACATAAATATTGTCCAAGTTTCTTGTGATAATCCATGAGTGGTTGGTAATGCATCTGTTAATACCAAGTTCTTTGTGGTAATTCATGTGTGTTTTTAACAATACTGTTAACATAAATTAACTTTCAGTGATCATAAATCATAACTTATATTTCATTAACATAAACCACCATACATTACACATTTCATCCACCAAACAACAATACAACTAGCATCAAAGATACTACCAACCCTTTAAACATTTGATCCAACTAACACCAATACAAGTATCATCCAAGATACTATTAACCCTTTCAATATCATGTTTTTTTCCCTCTTAAAGGAATCAACTTTCTCCATTGCAATTGTCATTTGCTTTTGCAATTTCTTCATCTCAAGTACATATTCTTCCCTTGAATAATCTTCACTCAACTTCTGCAGTGCATCATTTTCCTTCTTCAACTCGTAAATGAGGAACCTAGCTCTTTCTGAGAGTGGTTCATCAACCCACCTAAGAAATCCACAATTTTTTGTCTTGTAATTGGGGCAACTAAAGAATCTTCTCCCTAAATTTGGAGAGTTCTTCCAGGCAGTCCACATAGGACATTTGTCACCACAGTCACAAAATATTTCTTCACCCTCATAACCCCAATTAGGTCTTGACTGAATCTTACTCTTGTTACGTGCAGATGATGTGCAAGAGGATGTTGCCATCTTCAAATTAACTATAAATTAACAAACGACAAAAATGAACGAGGGAGAAATAGATTTCAATTCAAAAACATCACCAAGCTCGAAATCAAAGTTTTTCAACCAAACCCTAAAATCAAACCAAATATTTCGATGGGGAGAAATTTATTATCAAATTAGGGGAGAAATCAACAATACCTGGTGATTAGGGAGTGCTCCTTCAGACTCTGTCGTAGATTAGAGGAAAGTGGGGGGAAATTATCCGTTAACTAGCTACAACGCATTCTATTTAAAGGGGAAATTCCCTATTTTTTATTTTTTTTATTTTTTTTTTATTATTTTAATACAGGTCAGCAGCCACGTGGATGCCACAGTGCTGATTTGTCGTCCAATTTCACAGAAAATAACGGTGCCGTTAGTCAATGACGGTCAAAGGGGCACATTGCTAATGTTTCTTATGTTTAAGGGAGAAATTACGAAAAAAAAATTTAGGGGCAACATTGCTGATTTGGGAATACTACAGGGGCAATAAGGGGCTCGTCAACTCGACTAACTCGTATTTTTTCAACTCGGTTCGATCAAATACCCACCACTACTCTTTACATTAATGATAAAAACATTTGCAGTAAGGTATCAACCTCAAAACCTAAAATTTATTAACACAAACCTTAACCACCAAAATAATGTCACATTATTTGATAAAAATGTGCTTTGTAAAATATGTTTTGTGTTACTTTTATAAATAATTATAAGTAAATGAACCCAACAAGTTGTATTAATGGAAAATAGCATGATGTTTATTCTAAGAAACTCGGGTTTAAATCGTTTTGTTTGTAAAGTGTATATATTGTCAAAGGTTAAGAATCTGTATCTCTTTACTCAATTACGAAATATTAATTACTAGTTTTAAATAATGCTTACTAGTTTTATTCATGTTCATCTCTGAGGGTGGGCAATAAGGGCGACCACCTGCTAGGGCCCACTAGCCAAAATTAGAGAGATCTAATTTTAATGATAGTTTAATTTTTGCATGTGTTTATTATTAAGGTTTAATTTTTTAATATTTGTTATTAGGGATCTATCTACTTTTAAAGTTTAATTCTTTTTAATACAAGTTATTAGGCGTCCAATTTTTTTATTACTTGTTATTAGAGACTCAATTTTTTCGATACTTGTTACTATGAGTTCAATTTTTTCAATACTTTGTTATTAGTGGTCTAATTTTTTTCAATATTTATTATTAGGTACATGCTTTTAAATTTTAATATTTTTCTAATACTTGTTATTAGAGTCCAACTTTTTTAATACTTATTATTATACATATTTTTAAAATTTATTTTTTAATAATTGTTATTAGGAGCCTTATTTTTAAATTTATCATTAGACCACCAAAATCCCGTGAACGGACCTGATTTTATTTCATACATAAACACCTCTCCTTTTTTATACGGAAAAAGAAAAGGAAAGAATCACCACGTTGCACGATGATCTTCACTAATGGATTTCAGAATTTTGAGGAACATTCCATGATTGGAGAATTATAACAGAATATGCCACCTATTATGCTACGCCACAGCAACGGTAATTGGATTGAGCCTTCTCTAAATATTATTGTTTGTAATCCTTTTCTTCGACTAAATTTAAGAGAACTTTAATGTAGCAATTATAATTTTTTTTCAATAAAAATATAGATTTTATATTAAATATTAAATTCAAATTATATCGTTGTGAATAAAATAAATGAATCTTCACAATATTTAATTTAAATTAACCTATTAATGAGCCAGCACATTTAGCTAAGCTGTTTATATTTGTTTATTCATATTTCCTTAAGTTATGTGTTCTAGACCCAATAAAAACATTCCTCTTGCTTCTTCTAGAATCCCTCTTTCCCTCCCCTCTAGGTAGGATTAGGATTAAAATTAAAATTCATAAAAAAAATTAACTCATTAATAAATTAATTACTAATAATTATAAAAAAAAACCCAAAACATAAGAAGTTGAGGTGAACCTCCATCCACTAGGCCACTGCCGGAGATTCAATGATCTAATATAGAATTAAGATTGAACTTCAGTTAACTATTTTTAATATAGTTTTAACAAATTTAAAATAATTATAACAAATTTTATAATGTTATGTTTCATGCGTTATATAACGATTTAATATAGGAGTTCAATCATTCTTTTATATAACTATTTTATATTAAATCGTTCTTACATCAAAAATCATATAAAATTGTATTATCTTGGCTAAAGGGTTATTTTGTCCTTGAGTTCGATCCAAATTAGCAATATTGCTCCTCGCGTAAAAACGCGTTCAATTAGGTCTTCCGGTTCACATATTGCAGCAAAATAAAGAGAAAATAAGGGATCAAACCCGAGTTTAGGCGATGAAAAGCTTGTTGCTTTACCAGCAGAACAATCTTTTAATATTGTCATTAATGATTAAACACCTAATATAATATATAACCTCATCCAAATAACATGTTTGCTTCTTCCACCAGCAATGGTGAGTTCACTTGTTGGAGTATGTTGAAGAACACCTCCACCAACAATTTCATCCCATGTCTTGGGAAATCAAACATATTTTTACCTTAATTCACTGTAATTTGTGAGAGAAGGGAGGTTCTGACCGGTTTCTGAAATGGTTAAACGGGTAAACTGAAAATTATGTCTAAATCTAGATTTGAACATTCCAGCCGAAGAAACCAATGCTGAACCGTTGAAAATGGCTTTTTTCCTGAGAACACCACACCTTGGTTGCAACATTTCTTCGAACAACCAGTTAAAAACGTGGTTTTCAAGCCATTTGATTTCAATGCACTCGCACATAAAGTATCAGACGAAATGAACCATAGTTTACGCGAGTCTATCGGTTCCAAATGTTCGCTAGAGATCTATCCGGAAGTCATGAAACAACTACTAGCAGATGCATACTTATCAGTTAATAACATGGTGGTTATAGATTGGATAGCGAAAGATCTTACAAAGGGATTTGCAGAAGTTGAGAAAAAGTACAACCTCGACACTCATTGTATCGTGAAACTTGTTCGGGACAACAACTCCCTTCCATCAGAGAAATTTGTCGAAATCTCCCTTCTCTCGAAAATTACAGTGAACTAAGGTAAATAAAAAACGTTTGATTTCCTAAGCCACAGGAATGAAATTGTTGGTGGAGGTGTTCTTCAACATACTCGAACCAGTAAACTTACCATTGTTGGTGAAAGAAGAAGAAGCAGCAGCAGCAGACATACTATTTGGATGAGGTTTTATATTAGATTGGGTGTTTAATGAAAATGCTAAGAGATTAGTTGGGTTGTATAGCACTAAGCTTTACACCGCCTAAACCCAGGGTCAATTCCCACCCCTCTATTTCATGAGTTATTTTAACTCTTTAATTTAAAACCAATTAGATGATATTACGTGCCTTCATCTGATTGGTTAAATATAATATGAAAAAAATTTTCCACGTCAGCATGTAATTAACGACAACATAACTAGCAGTTAACAGTTTCGTCAGACGACGTTGGTCAAATGACTAATTTATTGCAATGTACGAACTAGAGAACCTAATTGAACGTGTTGTCGCGCGAGGGGCGACATTGCTAATTTGGGTCGAACTCAGGAGTAAAATAACCTCTTTAGCCCATTATCTTAGATTCAGAACAAATAGAAAAAATAATGGCATGGCTTAAAAAGAAGTTTTTGCTTAAAAATTTGACTTTTCACCCATAAGCAATGCCAAATAATTCTAAATTTTTAGAGTGAAAAACCACTTAAGAAGTGATTTTTCACCGACCTCAAAAGCTAAGATTTCTAGCTTCTAAGGTAAAAATTCACTTTTAGGTGTGAAGTTACTTTTTTACCCTTAATTATTAACACAAATATTAATATATTAAAATAATGTTAAATACAAATATTAAACTAATATTTTAATATTAAATAGAATACTTATTAAATATATTAAAGGTAATTATTAAAAAAATCTATATTTTAAATAAAAGTAAATAATAAAAAATTTAATATTATAAGATAATATTAAGTATAATAATTATTAATATATTAAATTAGTAGCTAGTTATATTACAATAATATAAAAATGTATAATTTAGACTTTGGAGGCTAATTTTTAATATTTAATTTAAAATTTTATATTAATTATTTAGAAATATTTAAAGTTTATATTTTATATTAAAAAAATTACTAATGAATTGTCATGTTTTTATATTTTATTTATTTAAATTAATTTTTTGTATATAATAACATTAAGAAATTTTGTGATAACGAATTTAAACATCATTTATGTTTATTTGTTTTTATTTTACAATATTATGTCTAAAATAGACATTTTATTTTTTCAAAAATACTTATTTTAAATCACTTTTAAAAGCATTTTTAAAAAGTCATGACAAACTGGTATTTTCCCACCTTATCGCGTTCTTTTATCATTATTTTCCTTTTACTTCCTCATATATAAAATATAAAATTAACAAAAAAATACATGAGATAATATTTGGTATACTTTCCGTATATTCTTTTTATACACATGGGCAGAGCCACATACACCCTTTTTTAAAAAAATGTATTTTTTATATAGTTTGTATATAAAAAGTAAATATATATATATATATATATATATAATTGACACTCCTTTATAAATAAAATGACACACCTTTATAAATAATTAACTCTTCTCAAATATTATTCAAAAAAAAATAACACTCCTTAAATAAATGTCTAGCTCCCCCCTTGTACACACATACATTTTTATGTAAACTCCACAATATATAATTTAAATCTCAAAATTCTAAACCCTACTATCTAAAATCTAAACCTTAAATTTCAATATTAAAATATAAATTTGAAATTTTAAAACATAAACTAAATCTCTGAACATTAAATTAAACACACATACAAAAAACAAGTTTTCTATCTTCGATGGATGTACAATTCTTTTTCGGCATAACTAATAGTTATAGGCCCTGTTTGACAATTAGCGGATAGCTGATAGCGGATTACATTAGCTTATAACTGATAGCTGGTTGCATTAGCGGATTGTATTAACTGATTGTATAAAAGTGTTTGGTAAAATTAACTGATAGCTGATAGTTGTTTGATTATTTAAACAAACAAAATGACATATAAGAACATGATTATATTCAATACTTGTTTGAATAATTTATCAGTTATGAATATTTTGTATCTAATAAATATTAATTAGATTTGTAAAAATTTACTTTTAATATAAATTTCCTAAACATATTTGGAAGATTTATATATTAATTTATTATTTATATAATTATTAAAAAATTATATGCCCATATAAATATGTGATAATAAAAAATAGAATTAACTTACAAATATCACCATATAAATTAGTAGTAACAACAAATAAGTCGAATATTTAATATATTATTATTTATATTAAAAATGTTATTATTCAGTTTAAGTTATTTGGAGATTTTTGGTAATTGTTAAGGGTAAAAGAGTCATTACAACTCTAATATCAAACCTCTAATCTCAAAAGGCTCATATTAGGAGCTTTTTCAAAATTAGTTTTTTCACATCAATCCGCTCTTTCAATCCGCTATTTACCAAACATCTAATTATACCTCAAACCTCTAATTATACCTCAAACCTCTAATTTTTCTCCAAACCGCTATTTACCAAACAGGTCATAGCGAGATGCTAATAAGATAGTAAGTTATTAGTTTATACTGATTTTTCCTCTGTTTTTGTTTTCTTTTGCTTATGATGCTCTGTTTTCAGTTGTTCTTGGGCCATGCCTTCCATGGTTTTGTTTGTTGTTCCCTCTTTCGGGCTTCGGCTGTGGGTTTCTTGTGGGCCTCAGTTTGGGCCGCCAATGGGTTGGAGACCTTTTTAGTACATATTGACAACAAAGGTGGAAAAAAGTCTTAGAAAATTTAAGTGAGAAAATTTATATATATATGTATATATATATCAAGTTTAAATTCAGATATCGTGAATTGTCGTTTAAAACAAATTAATTAACTTAAAGAGTTTTTTAATATTAAATTTAGAGAATGGTCTAACATATCAAAATGGTTCTAATGAAAAATGAAATGTTATCTTTAAGTAACCCGAGTTCAAGTAACTTGTTTATGTTGTGTGTGTACCTTATTAAAAAGGGCTAAAATCAATCAACATATACTATTGTATAACCATAAGTCATCAAACAGTTAGAAAAATATCAAGGAATAGTCTCACTAGAAAATTGCTTCTCAAAAATTGAATTTTTTAATATTTAATTTGTCAAAAGTGTTTTTGAGTAATTTTAGTATTTTATATAATCAATATATATTTAAAAAATAATAAAAAAAAATATGAATCGACTTAAAAACACTTTTTAACGACAAATCATCATGCATAAATTTTAATCAATCTAAAAATGCATTTCAAAAATTATTTTTCAAAAATAACCTTTCACCACACTTTTTAGAAATGGAGATTCTTTATATTTTAAAAAATAATATTTACAATACATTTTGTCATTTAAAATCATTTTTTAAATACAAACCTTTTATTCTTATGTGGCGAATCCAGAATGTTTTTTTAAGGTAGGCACAAGTTAAAATATTCTTCAGGGTGAACATATGTCAAAAAAAAATTAAAATTTCATGGTGGACGCAAGTTATAAAAATTTAAGGACTAATTCATAAAAATTAATAAAATTAAAGCTAAATATATAAAGTTTGAAAAGTTCAATGTGAACACGGGCTCGCCAAATATATGTGGCTCGTTACTGATCAAAATTGAACCTAACAAATATACCAGTAAAAAAACGGATTAAGTCAATCGTAGGAGACACAGTTCAATTGCTTTGTCTATAAACAAATATTAACTTATAATCATTATTCGAAGAAAAAAAATTCAATTAAAGTCTCCCTTAAACTTTTTTTTTTTTTGAACATTAGTCTCTTCACCCTTTAAAACAAAAGGAGCAACCATGATTGATCGACTTGTGGAAATAATAGCTACTGGACAAAAATCACGTGGCTGGCTGCAACTTTTTTGAATTGAATGAGCCAATAGCCTCGACCGTACCGTCCTCTCTCCGGTCAATGATTCTATCCTAATCACCACGTAGAACTGTGTGGCGTGGCGGCTCAAACTCTTTAATATTTGAAGTTGTATACAAATGTACTTTGATGGAACCGACACATCTTGGTAAGAGCGAGTCTCGAATACATTTGTTTTATCAAATTTCTTTTTCACAATGCGTGGACTTTGCACATTACACTCACAAAAAAACACCCAAGCCATCGGCATCTCCATCTGTCACATTATCCAAATGTTGCTTTCCATTTGGGTTATAAGCTTCAATATGTTGCAGGTGACAAAGTATGGTTGCACGGCCTCTTTCACCTTCACTTATTCTTTTAGTGGATTGCTACAAACTTAATCGTCTTTGTCATCGTCCTCGTCGTGATTGAACGGTAATGGTACGGACTTGAACGCTCGATACTTCCCGACATTGTTCAAATGCTCGTTTTCCAGCCTGTTTTTCATAATCCGTTAACAGAACTGATACATGCTCCGTATGTAAAATGTTGGAAAAGATTAAGGTAGACAAAGATGAATGAAGTATTGGTTACCTGAAGAAATTCCATATGCCACGCCGAATGATCTCAAGACTGGCCACAATTGTCGTCAGGGTTTGTGGATGCAATGAGAACTTGAAGTTCAACACTGTTTGGAGCCAGGCAAACCTCAGCAGGATATTCAAACCCTGAAATTTCATACAAGCAATTCGTTAGAGACAATTATAGTACTAATAGTAGGATGAACTGATGGGTTCAAACTTGAAAACTACTGCTTTTTTACTTTTCTAACTCACCATGGCTCCAAAGTATACTTTTTTGTGAGGAACAAGGAGTTTATCTCTCAGCAAAAAGTTCTTGGAGTGGCGATTTAGAAGCCCCCAGTCATAGACCAAGTCCCAATATGTACAAAATATTGCAGCAATGGCTGAGACAACCCAGGCTATTATTCTCCACCCAATTCCCTTGTTTATGCTGTAAGCTGTTCTCAGACAAACAGCTACAATCGTCAGGAAATATTTCAAACCGTTGAGTCCTTGCAGCGAATCTTTCTCTTCAAAGAGGCGGCGCAGGCACTGAAGGAAGCGAGCCATGTATGGAAGCACAGCTACGATGAAGTAGAAAGTGTTGTACACGCTACTATCTTTGCAAGTGTTCTCTCTGTGTTTAAAATCTCCCCAACCGTAGTAGCAAATGTAGAACTCCAAGCTCCTAATGGCTTGCACCTGTAATAATTAATTCAATGATGTGAGCACTTCGAATGAATCGGAAGGATCGTCCAAGAAGAAATCTGCCACTAACCTGGCTAGTTAACTGATCAGCCAAGAAGAAATCTGGGAGTGTGACCTGCAGCAAGAAAGATAATTGCAAATGAATAAGATTTGTTCCACGATTATAAATATTTTAATTTGTTTGATCAATTTTTTTTCTTCATATATTCCTCCAATTTACCTTGTACAGAGGAGCACAAATACAGTGGAACAAGCATGTTAGAAGGAAGAATCGACTTGATCGATACAAGATGTTGAATGGCAGGAATAGGATGATAAATAGACACTGCAACGAAGCAAAAGGACGAGTAAATGCGTGTTGTCGGGAAATGAATGGGGCCAATATATATTTGATTATATGTTAAATTGAATAGATGATCTTACCACAACCAACATCAGAGGAAGAAGTTCAGTGAATGCTTCGAAGTCTTTTGTTTTGGGATCCATCTCCATGTCAAGGTTGGCGAGCACACTAGCTAATGCCAATGTTCCAAGACCAAAACTCAGAAGAAGAACTTGTCTATAACCCAATTCGGTTCCTGACTTGAAACCAAATATGAAAGCGTAGTTGACTCGGTACTTCCTCCAGTAGTATATATTGATAGCATACATTAACATGTGTAGAACAATGAACCCGAACAAACTGCCAAGGGAAAGAAGGGTTATCGGTTATCACGACAGTGCTACTTGGATCATATCTATGCTTGAATTGTCAAGTTCTATGCACTGGTAAACTTGAAGAAGAAGGAAATGAAAGTACCTATAAAGAGGAAACATGGTTCCCATGTATTTGGTCCTTCCTTCACTATCCATAATGTTACGGGCACGTATGATCATAATAAGGGCTAGAAGAAGAGAGGCTATACAGCCAGCGAAAAAACCTGAACATATTTTTCAAAGACATGGTCAAGGAAAGGCAATAACATTCAAAGAGGTTCCGAAAATGATCCTATTTTACACCATTGAGTAGAACTTTCAATTGTTGACGGAAATGTTACCTGTTGAAAAGGTTGTTCTATGCCTTTCTCGTTTAGCTTTGGGTCTTAAAATGCTCATTCCCTTGGAACGGTTTGCATTTGAAAAGTGCTTGATGAATGCTGTTTCAACCCTCTCCATGAGCCTTGTGATCTGTAATGAAAGCTTCTGGTGAATTAAGGCATTAAGCAGAGTAGCAACAGGGGCTAAATTACTAAAGAAAGTTCACCTCATCAGAGCTACCAAGGTAGGAGTTATCCACCATTTTCATGTAAGATTTTGATGCATTTCTGGAAGTAATCTTATCATACTTCTTCATTATTTTGGAGAAAGCCATTGTATTCAGAAAGCTGTTAAAATTCAAGGGCAGAATCAGAAGATAACAGAGACTGATTACAGAAAACAAATGATGAAATAAGTAGAAAACTAGCACAAGCAGACATTACATTTACCTGTAACTTTTAAGCAGGCGAAGCTTCTGGTAAAATTCCACAAAAGCCCGCTTAAGTTGTTCTTCGACTTTCCTTAGATTTTCCCTACTGAAACTCAACTCCGCATGTTTCTCCGCCTTGAGGACACCTTTAATGGTGGAACGAGGAGTCTCGAGGGTATTGTTCATTTTCACCCGGTCAAGTATTTCAAGTGGAGCGGGTCGGATGACCTTCACTTCGGGTCTAGCTGGTTTGGGTTCTTCAATCGGAGCATTTCTCTCTTTTTCATCACCATTGTCGTCGTCATCGGCTTGACCATGGGTGCTTTCTTCAATGGCTTCTAGGTGAGGAGCCCTTTCTGCAGATCAAAGTTCAAAACATCGACTGATAAATCACAAAAGTCGAAAGCTTTCGATACTAGAGAAAGTGAGAAACTTACTGCTTGCCGATTTGGCCTCAGACGGAGTAGAAGCCGAGAGTGCAGCAGCAGAAGCTGCAATATCCGAAGCAAGCCGAGTCATCTCCACCGACCTGTCGAAATGAATCCCGGGCGGGTTCTCAACTTTAATCCTAAAAGCAATCAAAGCATCCATTTGCTTGTTCAAAACATCGGCTTCTTTCATCACCTCTTGCATTTTAGCCCTATAAAACTTGTCCACTTTATTGAACTCGTCGTCAAGCCTTCTAAAGTAAACCAGCTCATATTCTCCCCCTTCCTCCGACGACATCATGAACGTGGTCTCGTAACTTCGCGACCCATTCCGGTCGACGGAATTCACCAAAATGGGTTGGTTTTCGATATCATCGGGTGACAATGGACTCGTCGGGCTATGGTGGTGCCTGTGTGTTAAGCCACTGAAAGCTCTATACAGTGTTAGCTTCCGTTTTAGCCCCGGAGCAGCCGGTGGCTTGGTCCTGTGCTTGAAACGTTGTAGTTCTTTCAAAAGGGTCTTCAAGTAATCGTAATCCATATACGCATCTTGCCATTCCGGCACCATCTGAGACACGAACTCCTTCCCGAACTTCATCTTTTCCGGTCACTACTTCTGATGAAGCAATGCTGAAAATATACTGTAACTAATCCGACACTGGACACAGTTGTCACAACGAAGCTTCTGAGATTTGAATCTTCTTCGTGAGAAAAGAATTAAAACAGCGAGTTGATGAGGAAGGCGTGGTTAGGTACGATATAGGTGATGATATATATAGAGAGAGAGTACAAGCTCAGTTGAAGGGTCGGAAACAGCCAAGAAATTCTTGGAGCGACGACCACCCTAGGGTTGGCCTTTGTCCGAATAGAGAAGACGTGTGTCAGGTGAGTCATGCTATAAAGTTATACAAAAAAGAGACACGTTGGGATTAAAATATGAGGAAAGTAATTTTTTTTTACTGTAAAGTTGGATAGGCTGCCAGGATTGACTACCCCACCATTGAATAATGTGTCCTTCACATTACTTTATTGTATATTAGGTGACCCAAAATAGTATTAATATAACCCTTTCTTACAATTTGTGCTAGTTGGACACAAATTCTAATGGATACAAATACTAGAAGTCATATATGAACAGTAAATTATTATTTTTGAGTGAAACAGTAAATTATTTTAATAAAAGGTAAACCATAACAATGGTCATTAATTTTTTAAAAATATTTTATTTACAGCTTTAATTTTTTATTTTAGTCACCATTGTTAGTTTTTGTTTTCATTTTGGTCACTGAAGATAATTTTTGTCACCGATAAAAAGATATAAAAAATGAATTTGAATGACCAAATGCTTAACCACTACACCATATAGGCACATAGTTCCATTTGCTATGTGGTTGAGAATATAAATTTTAAGGTTTTCGAACACAGAAGAATTTTAAATTGGAATTTAATTTAATTTAATTTAATTGCATTAAATGTTGTGTATAAGTTTTATTTAGGGTTTAGATACTTAAAAAAAATATTGTGAGAAAGGGGTCATGGTGGCTGGAGATGCAATGAATAATGATGGTTTGTGTGTGATCGGTGGTTAGAAATTTGTTGTTTGAAGAAGATGAACATGATATTTTCTAGAGAGAACAACATGTTTCTCTATATTTTCTTATTATTCTTAATTATCAAATGTATATAGAGTAAGCATTTAAATAGGCCAATATAGAGTTCAATATAACTAAAACTATACTTTATTTTTAATTCAAATAATACTTATTCCTAAATTAAATAAGACTTCTAGTAAATCTAAACTACTTATTAGGATGAAACTCTAATTACACATTAAATAAAAACCCTAACACTCATCATCAACTTACACTCCCCCTCAAGCTTTAACACTTCTCGAATAACTTACAAATACTATATCATGAAGTGAAAAAAAATGTAAGTAAAAATATGATTAAACAAATAATTAAATGGTTTTATTCGCACAGTTAAAACAATCGTTCTTTTAAGTTGTTGATAAAGAAATAGAGACTAGACGTGGTTGCGATTATAGAGCCACTTATTAACAGGATGGAGGCGGACATGTTTATTCGTAGCTCCGGATTTGAGTTTTCCTATAGGGTGGAGGCGCAGGACTTTTCGGGTGGTATTTGAATCTTATGGCGAGATTCGATTCATTTGGATTTCCTTGTAGTTTCTAATGAGTATGTTCATGGTATTTGCTCGGAGTCTAATGGTGGGCAGAGTTTTTTTGTTACTTTTATTTATGCGAGCCATGATGCATCCAGGAGGCGTTTGTTTTGGGACCAGTTGAGAGTTTTTGCACATGCAAAGGGGTCACCGTAGGTCATAGGCGGTGGTTTTAATGTGATTGGTAGTGTTTTGGAACAGCAAGGGGGTTCACAACGTCGTATTGGGATTTGTCGTCAATTTTGTTACTTCATGTTTGACTTTGGGTTGGTGGATATGGGTTTTAATGAGCCTCAATTTACATGAAAACGAGGTTCTTTATTTCAGAGATTAGATATGTATATTTGTAATACGAGCTAGTATGAGTCATTTCCGGCGTTTGAAGTGTTTCATCTTTTGAAGTTGGGGTCGGACCATCGACCTATTTTACTTGACACTTCGGGTTGAGTGACTCCATGGGGGACCCGTCCTTTTCGTTATATTGCAGCATGGAGCAATCATCCTAATTTCCCTAACATGCTTGAAGATGTTTGGTCTGGTGAGAGGCCTATCTATGAGAACATTAAAAAAATTCAAGTGTGTAGTTGAAAATGGAGCATGGAGGTGTTTGGGCATATAGGAAAACTGAAAAATGCATTACTTGCTTGTCTTAAGGGTGTGAAGAGGGCCTTGGAAAGAGTGATAATGCTTTATCTTGAGATTGCGTTAACGAGGGAATTAGATTCAGTTCTTGCCCCAGGAAGAGAGCCTATGTCATCAAAAAGTTCGGAGTGAATGGATTGATAAAGGGGATAGGAACACTAAGATTTCCACACGACGAGAATGACTCGGCGAAAACGGAATTTTATTCGTATGTTGCGACTTGAGGACGAGACTTGGTGCAAGGATCAGGCTATCTTGCGGGACCATGCATCCCAATTCTTTCAATTGCTATTTACTATCGAGTTCTAGCAGCCACAGATCATGGATTGCACAAGTGAGTTTCACCAATTTGAGGAGGTCAAGCTACGGCCATTGCTCGCTGGAGTAATCATGGAGGAGGTGCAAGGTGTAGTTTTCTCCATAGACCCTTTAAAATCTCATGGGATGGATGGATTGCATAAGGCGTTTTCCTAAAAGAATTCAGAGAAAGTTGGTCCCTCAGTTTTTTAGTTTGTACGACGTTTCTTTAAGGAGAGAGAGTTGGAAGACTAGGTGAATCAAACATTATTGGTGTTAATTTCGAAGGTTGAGTATCCTAAGCATATCAGTTAGTTTTAACTGATAAGCCTCTGTACGGTTCTGTACAAATTTATCATGAAGCTTTTGATTTGTCGTTTAAAACCGTTTTGCCTTAGTGGGTGGCGACGTCACAATCTAGTTTTGTTCCATGTAGACATATTATAGATAATATCATTATTGCTCAGGAGGTTATGCATTCTATAGCCAATAAGTCGAGGAAAATTGCTTGGATGGCGATCAAAGTGGACTTGGAGAAGGCGTGTGATCGCTTGGAATAAGATTATATTGAGGACACTCTATACACGATAGGGCTTCCGGTTAAGATCGTTGGCCTTATTATGAAGTGTGTTCGATCGGTATCTACACAGATTTTATGAAATGGGGAGGTATCGGAGTCTTTTCGTCCGACAAGAAGAATTCGCCATGGAGACCCTCTCTCACCCTACCTCTTCGTGTTATGTATGGAAAGATTATTCCAAACAGTTGATGCTAGATTACGAGGTGGAGAGTGGAATCTACTCACATGGCTCGAAGGGGGTTGGTTTGTCCCGTTTGTTTTTTGCTGATGATATGGTGTTGTTCACTAAAGCATCGATGGAGCAAGTGGTAATGATCAAGGAAGTGCTGGTAGATTTTTATAAGGCTTATGAGCATAGGGCTAGTGTTTCTAAAACGCAATCTATTTTTCGAAGAATTGTCTTAATGTGTTTAAAATAGATATTGCAGTGTTTCGGATTTGAAGAAGTTAATGACCTTGGTAGGTACCTTGGTGTACCACTTTTGCATCGAAGAGTTACTAAGGCTACTTATTCTTATTTAATTGAGAAGATGTGGGCGTGTTTAACCGGTTGGGTGGTTAAGTCTCTATCGCTTGCGGGAAAAATAACTCTAGCTAAAGTCGTTCTTCAGGCAATACCTATATATGTCATGCAACCGACTTGGATTCTGAAAGGCGTTTGTGAAGATATAGAAAAGTTAATTCGTTGATTTGTGTGGGGTTCAAAAGATGGTAAGTTGCGTCTCAGCCTTGTTCCTTAGAGGACTACTAAACAAGAATTGGTAAATGGTGGTCTGGGGTTTAGAGATTTATATCAACAAAACCAGGCGTTCTTGAGGAAAATTAGCTTTCAATTGCTTATAGATCATGATAAGCTTTGGGTACAGCTGTTGAAGGCAAAGTACAAGTGGGAGGAAACAGTGCCTTTAACATTTTTTTGTAATAAATGCTCACGGTTATGTAAAGGGGTTGAGTTGTATATGGGACGAGGTTAAAGAGTGTGTGAGTTGGCATATTCAGGACGATATTAATACGGATTTTTGGTATGATAGTTGTATATGGGACGAGGTTAAACAATGTCCGGAATGCTCAAAAAGGCCAAGAAGCTCTATTTTTGCAAGAGAGTTAGGTAGCAGAATTTAAAGCACTCAGAGTCAAGGAACATGATATCCACAACTCGCTCTCGGCGAACGGCTAAATCTTTGATGATTTTGAAGCGGTCCTTGGTCTCTTGATTCCTAAGACTCTTTTGAAAAATGAGGGTAAGGTTAGGACGAGTGTTTTCTTGGGTTGAACCTTCACTCGTTTGAGTCTTGCATTTCTTGTTAATGTTTTTCATGAAATTCCTAAAAACACAAAGCAAGCAAAAAGAATTAAAATGTATGCATTTAAATCCTTAATTCAATTTAATGAAAAATCCCATTAAGGTTTAAAAGAAAAACACTTTAAAAACGTATATACATATAACAACAACAAAATCTTTTGAAGAAGAAACAACTTTTGAAAAAAAGTAAAAAAATACGAGTGAAAACAAATATATTCGAATCAAAAAATGAAGATTTTGAAAAAAAATTTTACAAGTTTTGAAGAACCCAAGTTGCAAAACATATAATCTATACAAAATTAATATTTTCTAACCTAAGATACGAATAAAATCAAAGGAAAAAGAAAATGATGAAAAAATACCTCAAAAGGGGATTTTTGGATGAATGAATGGAAGAAATTGCACCAAAATGTTGAAGCTTGCTTAGACTTTAGTTTGTGAGTAAAAGCCCTCAAGATTTGATGAAAAATAATGAGGTTTAGAGAGTTTTTATAGAGAAAATTGGGTTTAGGGTTTTTTTGGGAATTTTAATGAAGTGAATTTTATCAATTAAAGCCCTTAAAAAGCTGTTCGAATATGCGTTTCGGAATGGGCACGACCGTTTCGAAACAGACGTACCGAAACGTTGACTGACGTTTCGAACCTTATTGATCGTTTTGATACGGGTTTGACTGTATCGAATCCCACAAGACATACCGTATCGAAACACATTTGGGTTGTTTCGATACATTCCTTGACATAGGCAAAATGTTTCGAAACCCTCTGGGGCGTTTTGAAACACCCTGGTTACATTGCATTCATTTAAGGCATTCGTATCGAAACATATTGACCCATTTCATACGCCTAGGCCTGGAGGTGCAAATAAGGCTCTAAATTGCAGAAAAAGTGACTTGTAATAAGTCTTAGATGCATAAATGTTATGTATGAGCAAGAGAAACATGTAAAAACATAAACATACTCCCCCTAACTATAAGCATGGATGAAATTATGATTAAAAATACATAAGCATGACATTTTACAAGAAATCAAGCAATTTAAGCATAAAAAGGTCCTAAAAGGTCAAGATAGGCTAGT
Organism: Hibiscus tridactylites; assembly: GCA_958450335.1. Lineage (NCBI taxonomy): Eukaryota > Viridiplantae > Streptophyta > Magnoliopsida > Malvales > Malvaceae > Hibiscus > Hibiscus tridactylites. Next base: position 83,092,981 of record OY288276.1, read on the forward strand.
TAGACCTAACTTTCTCCTAAGGGACCAAAACTGCTCCTTATCTAGAAGTTTTGTAAAGATGTCTGCTAATTGATTTAAGGTATCTACAAACTCTAAAACAACATCCTTCTTAAGGACATGATCTCTAATGAAATGATACCTTATTTCTATGTGTTTGGTTCTAGAATGTTGGATGGGATTTTTGGTTAGACATATACCACTAGTGTTGTCACACTTAAGGGGTATGGTTTCAACTTTAACTTCATAATCTAAGAGTTGTTGCTTCATCAAAAGGACTTGAGCACAACAACTCCCTAAGGATATGTACTCGGCTTCGGTGGTAGATAGAGCTACACTATTTTGTTTCTTAGAGAACCAAGATATGAGCATATTACCTAAGAATTGGAAAGTGCCGAAAGTACTTTTCCTATCAATTTTGCAACCCCCATAATCTGCATCCGAATAAGCATGAAGGTTAAAAGTTGAGTCTCTAGGGTACCAAAGACCTAAACAAGGAGTATCTCTAAGGTACCTAAAAATCCTTTTAACGGCTATAAGGTGAGACTCTCTAGGACTAGCTTGAAACCTAGCACACAACCAAACACTAAACAGTATATCCGGTCTACTTGCGGTAAGGTAAAGCAATGATCCAATCATAGAGCGATAAAGCTTAGAGTCAACACACTTACCTTCTTCATCTTTGTCAAGCTTTGTAGATGAGCTCATTGGTGTGGCTTGAGGTTTTGCATTCTCCAAACCAAACTTATTTAGCATATCATTGATGTACTTAGCTTGATTGATGAAGATGTCATCCTTCATTTGTTTGATTTGGAGTCTCAAAAAGAATGAGAGCTCCCTCATCATGCTCATTTCAAATTCACCTTGCATCAACTTAGAAAAATCTTGACAAAGCAATTGATTAGTAGAACCAAATATAATATCATCAACATAAATTTGAACTACTAATATATCTTTGCCATTGTTTTTAATAAAAAGTGTTGTGTCCACCTTTCCTTTCTCAAAACTTTTTCTAACTAGAAAACTTGAAAGTCTTTCATACCAAGCTCTAGGATGTTGTTTAAACCATATAAAGCTTTTGACAATTTAAAAACATGGTTTGGAAAAATTGGATCCTCAAAACCTGGTGGTTGTTCCACTTACACTTCTTCATTTATAAAGCCATTTAAAAATGTACTTTTGACATCCATTATAAAAAGCTTGAAATCATGATAACATGTGTATGCAAGAAACATCCTAATAGCTTTCATTCTAGCTACGGGTGCATAGGTTTCATCAAAATTTATTCCCTCTTCTTGAGTGTAACCTTGAGCAACTACCTAGCTTTGTTTCTCACTATGTTACCACTCTCATCTAGTTTATTCCTAAATACCCATTTAGTTCCTATAGTAGATTGATTTCTAGGCCTTTCAACTAATGTCCACACTTTACTTCTCTCAAATTGATTTAACTCATATTGCATGACCATAATCCAAAAAATCATCTTTTAAAGCTTCTTTAATATTCTTAGGCTCAATGCATGAGATAAATGCAACATGATTAAGCAGTTTAAGAGAAGAACGAGTAGTTACCCCCTTGGATGAATCACCCAAGATTTCACCACATTTGACATAATTGTACTCCCTTGGGTAGCTCACTTCTTTTTCCTCAAGAGCCAAGTCCTTCAAGGCTTCAAGAGGCGGATCTTGTGCATCTTCTTCTTTAGTTGGAATCTCATCCTCCTTTGAAAATTGTCCTCCATCAAAGGCATCAGAGATTCTTACATCATCATCATCATCATCACAAGATTCCTTTCTCGGAAGTAGGTTATCATCGAAAACCACATGAATAGATTCCTCTACAACTAAAGTTCTTTTGTTAAACACATGATAGGCTTTAGAGTTTAAAGAGTAACCTAGAAAAATAGTTTCATCACTTTTTGCATCAAAATTACTTAAATTGTCTTTTCCATTATTTAAAACAAAACACTTGCAACCAAAAGGATGAAAATAGCTAATATTAGGTTTTTTAGATTTAAAATATCATAAAGAGTTTTCTTTAAAATAGGCATAATTATTACTTTGATGTTTACAAGAAAATATGGGATTTTAGCACAATAGCTTGAATTTGATGTTTTGATATTTCTTTTAGGATCAATAGTTTTTGCTTGTGCTTTTAGAAGTCTCTTTTACACCTTCTCATTGAATTCTAGTTGTTGGGGTTGTTGCCTTCATTATTATAGCCATTGGGATGTTATCTTCCCTCCATAAATGTAGTCTGCAACTACCCGTTCCGAAACGCCTGACCCTGATTTGAAACAGACCAAAATAGAAATAGCTGTTGGGGTGTAATAAATAGGCCGTAACGAAACGGACACGATCATTTCGATATGCTAAGATCTTGTTCTGAAACGTTCTGAAGCTCGTTTTGAAACAATTTGTCACTGTTAAAACCTGTATCGAAACAGCTTAGAAGCGTTTCGATACGCGTTAACTATATCTTAAAAATTAGTTAAAAGGTTTAACGGTCATATTTTGAAACCAAGTTTGAAATTCGTTTCGAAACGTTTGATGTCATTTCGATACTGCCGTATCGAAATGGTTCAAGTCGTTCCGTTGTTCTTCATCCATTTCAAAACACAAATAGTTGTTTCGATACACCCATATCGAAACAAGAAAGCTAGTTCTGAATCAGAGGTTAACAATTTCAAAACATTCCGAAACGGTGACTTGGAAATCATTGTTTTGACTTGGTAATTACTTAGAGAAATTTGAGTAAGCTTAGGTCTTGACGTGGACATTTTTCTTAAACACTTAGGGAAGTTTTGGGGACTTAAAAATTCATTTTCTTTTTCAATTTAGTCCTTAAATCCTTTATTATATCAAAATCAATTCATTAGTTTTACATTGTTGGTTGATGTGGAATATCCATTGTAGTCTATTATTTGAGGAGTGTTTTTTACCAACGTGAAGATATTCTTATTCAAGGCGATCGTCTTGTGGAGGAGTGTAGGAACGATGTGCCCCCTAATCCACAAGCTGCAGGGTCTCGATCTAAACGAGTCTTGCCATAGATTGGTCTGAATGTGGGAAGGGTGAAGGTAAATGTAGATGATGCTGTCAGCTCTTTGGATAGTAGGGTTGCGATCGGGGAAGTAATTCGAGATGTTCACGGTGATTGGATTTTTGGGTTTTCGAGATTTGTTGGGCGATGCTTGGTGCTTCTTGCTGAGATGTGGGCATTTCATGACGCGCTTCTTCATGTCTGGGCATTAGGCTACCGTTGTGTGGAGGTCAAAACTGACAGTCTTGAGATGGTGAAAATATTACAACGATCTTCAAATGCTTTGGCCAATAGTGTTGTGGTGGAATCGATTGAGGCAATGCTAAATCGAGAATGGAATGTGGTGTTTCGGCATGTGCATAGGGAACATAATAAAGGTGGCTAATAAGCTGGTGGCTCTATATCGAGGTGGTCCAATGGAGGCGTTGTCGTTCTTCGAGCCTCCACCCTTCCTCAGTGGCCTGGTGATCGAGAAACATGGTCAAGTTTTACATGGTCTGGAGGCTTTAGAAGCCGGTGATTAGTGGAATGTTTTAGTTGTTTGTTGACTTTTGGTTTTGACTAGCTTTTAATTGTTGTTTATGGTTTGAGTCTGACTCGGTTGTCGGTTTGTAAGTATGCTACGAGTACTCTTTTCCCCATTTAAGTCTAGAGGAATTTTTGGTACCCAAATCATTTTGGGTCCATGAGTGTTAGTTCCCAAATACTTGGTTCCCTTAGGAATCCAAGATGAAATGGCTACAATATTGTTAGAAACTACAAGTTCCTTAGGAACTCATACACTTATAACTTTCTTGTTCTTGTGATACTTATGAGAGCCTCTTTGTTTGTGGTTAACAAAGTTTCTCTTCACATGTTGGGATTTTGAAGAAGATGCTTTTTCAAAATCGTTTTTCCCAACATTGGTTAGAGAAGCTTTGAGTTTACTCACCTCCTCTTAGTGGTAAACATGGTATTTTTCAAGAAGGTCATTTAAATCATTTGATTTCTTTTCAAACTCATTTGAGGAATTTTGTAAAATCAAGACCTTCTTTTCTAATTCTGAGTTGGTTTTAGAAAGGGAGTCATTTTGTAACCCCATCGTCCCGGTCTGGACGACTGACCGGTCTGAACGGGTTACACGGGGAAAACCGAAATGAAACCCGTTAGGGCCCCACCTCGGTTAGCAACCCTATTTTTTCTTTAATTATTATCTTGTCTAGAAGCATTCATACATCCTATGTGAAGTACGACAACGAAAACACAACGAAAGGATTACGAAGCATACGAAACAAACAATCAAACAGCCCATTTTACTCTTTTCAATAGGTCGTATCGATACACTATAAGGGCGTATCGATACGCCTTGACTAGGTCAACAGCCCATAGTCAACACAGGGAGACCGTATCGGTACACTGGTTGACTGTACTGATACGCCCTCACTGGTCAACCTCTCACGGTCAACGATAAACAACCGTACCGATACGCCTAGGTTCCGTTTCGATACGCCAAAATCTCGTCAACATCTCAGATTTCCAGAGAGGTTTTGGCGTATCGATAAACCCCCGTGTATCGGTACGCTAAGCCTAATTTGAGTCCCAAAGTGTAGGACCGTATCGATACGGCCTTTGGGTGTACCGATACGCCATGCACTGCAAAACTCAAATTAGCAGCAAAACGCACTAAGACCCAACTCTAGATGCAATTTACGACTCACCTAGCCACAAACAAACACCCATACAACATTTAACAACCATGGAACAGCATACGAAGCAATTTAAACTAACAACAGAGCATTAACATCAAGGCATCCACACTTAAGAGAAACTTGCATTCTAAACATACATATACTAGACCATATCATTCATAAGAAGCAAACACTTACATAAACACTTCATAACAAGGTTTACATGCCTTAAAACATAACACACAAGCAAACATGGAACATGGTCATAAGCCTTTAATCACAAGCATTTAAGCAACAACGTAATATGGTTTACAAATCCATTAACACAAAGCATTAACAACATAAAGCCAACACAAAGGAGTCTAGATACACCCTCCTAAAACACGTAGAATTTCCCATTGCTAAACTACTACATTATTTAATAAACCATACTTGAGCAAACTACCACACACTTGGACGCCCTTTTCTCGCTCCTTGCTAACTTCAAGCTAATGATCTGCATTGTCGGAAAAAGGGTAGCGTAAGCATAAAGCTTAGTGAGCGGAGCTCAAAAACATAACAACGACAATGCAGGGTTCAAAGCTTTCTTTAAAATAAAGGCCAACACATACAATCCATCCAACGACATAATCCTCTTACTAACATACAAGTTCAACCACATGTCAACAATATAGGCATTTATCATGGCATCACACTTCATGGTATGCATAAAGGCATGATCCTAGATTTAAAGCAAAACCATTAAGAGGGAAATGGTACAGTGAGACACAAACATGAACAATACATGGTATGCACAAGCATAACCAAAACACACACGGTGGGACCACACATCATTGTTGGACTAGTAGTTTTTCGATGGGACCACACATCACCATACTCTCCTACTAGTCACTACTGGCGGGACCACACATCACCGTATTCTTATACTAGTCACTACCAGTGGGACCACACATCACCGTAGTAACGAAAACCATCACGTGAGGTTCGACTCCAAGCATGCAACACGATATACAAATCACCATCATGCGACATGAACACACTATATCATGCACGACCAAAACAACTTGTAACAAAATCCACAAATATGCACAAACTAACTACTTACAATCTTACCAACCACAATTGGTCTTACTTACCATTTCCGTGCACAACCTGCACCAACTTACACATATTTTACGAGACATATCAACAACCATCATACATGATCAACGACATAATAATAAGCAACATGTTTCCTCCCAAAGTATTGAAATTTCATGCACAACAAGTTATCATTTTAAGTAATTGAAAAACAACGATGGAAGGGGAATTTAAAGAGGCGATACACATCAACTTACTCTTGAGTTTAGATTGACCTTTCAAGCTCAATCCAAACTCTTTCAAAACCACCTTTGAACCAAAACGTTACTTAAAAATATTTCCACTCACCATTCGCACACCAATGCAAACCACAAAGTCGTTTCAAGCTTCTAACTTCTCGGAATCGCATCCGAACCGCCCAAGGCCAAATCCGTTGTTTCCAACCAATCAAAAACAATGTATTAACCTCTTAATCAACCACAAATTTACTGTTACACATCAGCTCTCAATTCCCTAACATTTTCTCAACAATTCAATGCTGAAATCCTCCTAAATAATCTCATTTTCGTACTCCAGCAAAACCCAACCATTACCTCTCAATTTAAACACTTAAAACACTCCAAAACATGTCCAAAACATCACCCTAAAGCTGTACAACCATCAGCCCTTCATTTCCCCACATAAACACCTTAAAAACTCTCATTTTCCACTCCTAAAAATCACTTACAGCAGTAGCTACGGCAATCCATTCAAACCAACACTATCACCACTCAAATAGCATCTAAAAACACCTATCCAATGTCACTATAACATCAGCCCAATAATTTTTCACAAAACCACCCAAAAACACAAATTTTGACACTTTTAAAACACCCCTAAAAACCTATTTCGGGATTCTTTATAAAATCCAACCAAAATGAGATATAATGTTCCATAGGGCAAGGTTAGATCAAAACTCAACTCTATTAATCAAAAACAACCCAAGAAGCCATTAAAGTTTCCTACTTTTCTTCAAACTTTGAAAACTCAACTTTCTCTACAATTGGGTTTTTTAAAATCTAAAACCATAGATGTGTTAGAAATGAAGAGGACAAGTCAAAAATGGTCTTACCTCGTTGAAATCACTTGAATTCGATGGAGGAATGAATGAAATAAGGATAGGGGTTAAGGGAGGTTTTTCTATCGTGAAAAAAAGAACTAGGGGAAGAAGAAGATTAATAGCCAATTTCAAAACCCCTTTCCACATTTTATTTCCCTTCATTTTAAAATTACCGAAATGCCATTAATTAATTTCAAAACCCCTTTTTATTAAAAACCAAAACCCAATTTAATTTAAAACGAGCCCACGACTCGAACCCGATTTACTCGTGTAAGATCCGACCCCTAAACCCGGGGCGTTACACATTTTGGGTCCTTAAAATCGGAATCATTTTCTTATTTTTTAAAATTGACTCCTTGTATTTCTCAAACAACTCATTATATACCTCTTGCAACTCATCATAAGCATCTTGAAGTTCATCAAATATAAAATTAAAAGTAAATGAGTTAGAGGTTACCATTGAAGAATCCTTCTCAAGAGCCATGAGGCAAAGATTAGCCACTTCATGTTACTCATCCTCGTATGACTCCTCATCACTCCAAGTAGCAAGCTTGGCTTGGAGCTTCTTCTTCTTCTTCTCAAAGCCCTTCTTCTTGAGTTGAGGGCAATCGGAACGTATGTGACCCGACTTCTTGCACTCAAAGGAAATGATCGGATCCCTTTCTTCTTCTTTGCCTTTTTTTCTAAGTCCATCTTTCTTTAAAATTTTCTCCCTCGATTGGACTTCATGAACCGTGAGAATCGTTTGGCTATCATAGCCAATTACTCAAAATCTTCCTCCTTACTAGAAGAGCTCTCCTCTTGTGGAGAGGCTTTGAGAGCAACTCCTAGCTTCTTCTTTTTTTCTACCTCATGCTTCTCTATCCTCCTCCCTTCCTTCTTCTTCTCTTTCTCTCTTCCTTGCTTCATGATCTCGTGTGTAAAAAGAGACTCAATAAGCTCATCAAGCTTCAAGGTTTTCAAATTCTTTGCTTCAATGATAGTCGTCCTCTTACCATCCCAAGATTCTGGGAGAGAGTATAGAAGCTTCTTCACTAGCTTATCTTCGGGAATTACTTCACTGGATCCTTTAAGGCCATTGATGATGATCGAAAAATTATCAAACATCTTTGAGACGCTCTCATCGGGGTTCATCTTAAAATTCTCATAGCTCAACTTTAGCAACCCAATCTTCGTCTCTTTCACATCGCTAGTGCCTTCATAAGTCGTCTCCAAAGTGTCCCACACTTCTTTTGCGCTTTCGATAGATGAAACCTTTGAATAGATATTCAGACCAAGTGCACAAAATATGATATGTAGAGCTTTGTCGTTGGCTTGCAACTTTCGTCTATCTTCCTCGGTCATCTTCGACTTTACTTTCGGAACTAGTCTTCCTTCATCGATTCTCTTAACCGGAATGTAGGGTTCTTCTTCCACTACATCCCAAACCATGTAATTCGTTGACTTGATGAAGAGACGCATCCGATTCTTCCAATATGGGTAGTTTTCCCCATTGAAGAAGGGTGGTTTAGTGGTTGATTGTGACTCATAAAGGTTGGAGGTTGAAGTAGATGTCATGGCTTGTCTTTAGAATAGATCACACTCTCTTGGGAACTCCTCTTGTGGTTGTTAATCCTTCAAAGAGGTAGGCTCTGATACCAAGTGTTGAGTGGATTGTAGAATCGACTTAAGCCAAGAAGGGGGTGAATTGGATTTTTAGAAATTTTGGTGGTGGAATGGAAAATAAAAATTTGCTAGATAAGAGATTTAGAGTGGTTCAAGTTCCATATGAACTCTACATCCACTACCTTAGCTTCACTAAGGATTTTCCAATAACTTCACTAGTTGATATTCCACTTTTCTAGGCTTGGGAGGAAACCTTTACAAAGTGGTCAATTTTTCTACCCAAAAATTGACCCAGTCCTCACTCAAAGATTACAAAGAAGATTAAGGTTAATGGCAAGTATCTCTCAATACAAATGTAGCCCTTTTTACAAGCACTCAACCCAATTGAACAAATAAGATTAGAAATACAAGGTTCTATAATTGGGGTTTACAAGAAAATATGGGATTTTAGCACAATAGCTTGAATTTGATGTTTTGATACTTCTTTTAGGATCAATAGTTGTTGCTGGTGCTTTTAGAAGTCTCTTTTACACCTTCTCATTGAATTCTAGTCGTTGGGGTTGTTGCCTTCATTATTATAGCCATTGGGATGTTATCTTCCCTCCATAAATGTAGTCTGCAACTACCCGTTCCGAAACACCTGACCCTGATTTGAAACAGACCAAAATAGAAATAGCTGTTGGGTGTAATAAATAGGCCGTAACGAAATGGACACGATCATTTCGATACGCTAAGATCTTGTTCTGAAACGTTCTGAAGCTCGTTTTGAAACAATTTGTCACTGTCAAAACCTGTATCGAAGCAGCTTAGAAGCGTTTCAATACGCGTTAACTATATCTTAAAAATTAGTTAAAAGGTTTCACGGTCATATTTTGAAACCAAGTTTGAAATTTGTTTCGAAACGTTTGATGTCATTTCGATACTGCCGTATCGAAATGGTTCAAGCCGTTACGTTGTTCTTCATCCATTTCAAAACACAAATAGTTGTTTCGATACACTCATATCGAAACAAGGAAGCTAGTTCTGAATCAGAGGTTAACAGTTTCAAAACATTCCGAAACGGTGACTCGAAAATCATTGTTTTGACTTGGTAATTACTTAGAGAAATTTGAGTAAGCTTAGGTCTTGACATGGACGTTTTTCTTAAACACTTAGGGAAGTTTTGGGGACTTAAAAATTCATTTTCTTTTTCAATTTAGTCCTTAAATCCTTTATTATATCAAAATCAATTCATTAGTTTTACATTGTTGGTTGCTGTGGAATATCCATTGTAGTCTATTATTTGAGGAGTGTTTTTCCCAACGTGAAGATATTCTTATTCAAGGCGATCGTCTTGTGGAGGAGTGTAGGAACGATGTGCCCCCTAATCCACAAGCTGCGGGGTCTCGATCTAAACGAGTCTTGCCATAGATTGGTCTGAATGTGGGAAGGGTGAAGGTAAATGTAGATGATGCTGTCAGCTCTTTGGATAGTAGGGTTGCGATCGGGGAAGTAATTCGAGATGTTCACGGTGATTGGATTTTTGGGTTTTCGAGATTTGTTGGGCGATGCTTGGTGCTTCTTGCTGAGATGTGGGCATTTCATGACGCGCTTCTTCATGTCTGGGCATTAGGCTACCGTTGTGTGGAGGTCAAAACTGACAGTCTTGAGATGGTGAAAATATTACAACGATCTTCAAATGCTTTGGCCAATAGTGTTGTGGTGGAATCGATTGAGGCAATGCTAAATCGAGAATGGAATGTGGTGTTTCGGCATGTGCATAGGGAACATAATAAAGGTGGCTAATAAGCTGGTGGCTCTATATCGAGGTGGTCCAATGGAGGCGTTGTCGTTCTTCGAGCCTCCACCCTTGCTCAGTGGCCTGGTGATCGAGAAACATGGGCAAGTTTTACATGATCTGGAGGCTTTAGAAGCCGGTGATTAGTGGAATGTTTTAGTTGTTTGTTGACTTTTGGTTTTGACTAGCTTTTAATTGTTGTTTATGGTTTGAGTTTGACTCGGTTGTCGGCTTGTAAGTATGCTACGAGTACTCTTTTCCCCATTTAAGTCTAGAGGAATTTTTAACGAGGCATGTAGTTATACCACATTATCTATTAAAAATATTAAATTACTTAAAACTTACTGCTTTGGTTTATAATTTTATGATTTACTTAAATGAGTTTATGTTCATCAAGTGTTTGTTGAAATAGAATTTTTTAAAATACCTAAAATTACACCGTAAAATAGTTGTAAATTTTAACTAATTTAATTTTTTTAACTATACACAAATATTATTTGATTAGTTTTTCAGTCATTTTTTTTACTTGAGTTATTAGGACCGGTTTGGCATTTAGAGGTTCAATTGTAGTTTTCTACACATTATAGTAAATTTAGGTACGAAGCTAAAATTTTGGGGTTGGGGCAAAATATAAATGTTTGAAAGTGGGGGAAAATTCATAAATAAACTATTTTTAAAAAATTTATATATAGAACAAAAGTGAAAAAAATTCTTCGGGGGTAGGGGCGGTTGCCCCTCCCCACCCCTATGTAGTTCCGTCTTTGAGTAAATTTTCGTTTATGTTCTCGTTTATTTATTTTGGATGAAGAACTTCAACTGAATTTCATTAATCAAAACGAAGAATTACAAAGTATAATACACTCTAATATCTATAGAGATAAAAACATTAGAAAATCAAAGAGCGTGGATGATAGAATTAAACACAATTCTTTCTGAGAAAATATGTCTCGTCTTCCAAATGAAATTTCAGCAAAGATAAGCTTTGACCAGAAAGCTTCATGTATTAAGCATTCTTTTCGCTGCGAGCTCTTGGCACATCAGCAAACTACCACAAGAAAATTCAAAAAATAACAAATCGTCGATTATCTTGTGACCTAAAACGGTCGATGATACTTGTTATCTGAACTCTGAATTTTTATAATATCAGCCAATACTGTCAAAAAGACAGACAAATCCTACAAAAAAATAGACAAATAAGCTGTCATACAAGAATATGAAAAATGACTCTAACAAAGAAAACCGAAATTAAAAGAAAACAAATGATTCATTATCAAAAGATTTTTTTATTTATATACAACTATCGTAAACATTAAAAACTAGCCGACAACATGAAGGTCGTTGTCAAAAGAATTTTGATAAATTTTTTTTTAAAAGAGATTCTTAAAAAATACCTCACAAAAAAAGGTCGTTGTTATTTATTTTTGAATTGTGACATGAGTGCTTTTCAATACTTTCTAGGCATTTTGCATAGTTTTCCTCAAATAGCATGGTTTAGATTTATACTTCAGAAAAGTTATCTTTTTTACTTATTATTTTTTCCATGCCAAGGTTGAGATTTTTTTAAATATAACTCTAACTCAACCTAACACCTTATATACAATTAATGTAACTAATTTAAATTCTAATTTAGAAACTTGTTATTCGATTTTACATTAAAATGTATATTCTCAACCTTATAACAAATGAAACAGTGTAGTCAGTAGTGTACTGGTTGTCGGTTGATATAGGGAGTTGGGATAAACTTGAGATTTGAACCCAGATCTGTCTATCTAAATTTAATTTTCTATTGTTTTTCAATCAATCCTATAATGACACGTATCACTATCTTATGGTGACAAGTGTCATAAACTGAAATTAATTTTGAGAGATCAAAATAAAAACAAAAAGTTAATGTTGGTGACTAAAATGAAAGTTTGTAAAATTTGATGACGAAAATGGAACTCTTTAAAATTTATTACTCGCTGACATAATTTACCAAAAAGACAACTTTTTTTATATTTCTTGTGATTTTAATATCAGTAGCAGTTGCTTTTTGAACGTTAGAAATTTTTGGTTCAGTTTTGGAACTGGTCTGGCCCACTCTATAATATGCGGCAGGTTAATATGCGGCTAATATACGGCGTTACCGGAAACATGATTGTGTATATAATGTAACCGGTAAAGCGGTACCGGATATGTGGATATCAAATGATAAAACCGGTAAAAACCACTAAAAAATGATAAAATAATGGTAACCGGCAAATTTAAGTAAAAGGTCAGACATAATAAAACCGGTAGCGTCTAATTTGTTATAAGGTATATAATGTATTCGGTAACGCGGTACCGGATATGTTATATTCGAAAGTTTCCATACTTTTGAAAAGTTTTTCGAAACTTTTTATCAATGGTTGAATTCGAAAGTTTCCATACTTTTGAAAAGTTTTTCGAAACTTTTTATCAATGGTACCGCATATGTTGAATTCGAAAGTATGCATACTGTTGAAAAGTTTTTCGAAACTTTTTATCAATGGTACCGGATATGTTGAATTCGAAAGTTTGCATACTTTTGAATTAAATTTTCGAAACTTTTTATCAATATATGGATACTTATATTAAATGTTTGGATACTTCTATGAGAGGTAGAGATACTATCGAAAAAGTATGGAAACTTTATAAAAATTATGGAAACTTCTATTAAATCGTTTATATGAATTAGAATCAAGAAAATAGTAGTGCATCAGATAGAAAGGAAAAGATTACAAAATGAAAAGATTACAAAACGATACGGCAACGGAAATAAAAAGAAATTGAGAAGAAACAAAAGATTGATCTTCTAATATTTATGTGCAATGCAAAGACCAAGCCGGATTGTTTCCAATATCATGTAATAGAGTTTTATGATATTGGAAACAATCTGGCATGGTCTTTGAACTGCACATAAATATTAGACCATCAATCTTTTCTTTATTCTGAATTCATTGTCCCTTCAAGCCTCCTCCCTTCAAGTCCCCCTGCCACCCATGGAACTTGTTCCAGCACCAGCTTGCTGTCCAACCATCTCTGCATATGGTCGCATCTCAAACTTGACCTTTTGGTTTCCTAATGAACAAAATTTTTTTGCATAAGTATGAGCAGAAGAGTATCTTGTTATTAATAATAGAAGAAAATGATAGAGAAAACCTTGGAGATGGTGGTTGAAGATGTGTATGTCTTCTTTCTCAGTCATGTAACCATATAGTTGGCGCTGGCTGGATGGAGGGGAAGGAGCATGACGTTGCCAAGCATCTAACCCGAAACCTTGGGCAGCAAACTAGTTATGCAGACGCTGAGCATCTAAATAACCTCTTGCTGTGCTCTCAAAAATCAAAAGGCTCATCCCACGATGGCCTCGTGGACCATATGAATGGCGAGCCTTGGCAACAGCACCAAAGGATTTGAAAGCGTTGAGAAGGTCTTGGTTTCCTATGCCAATCCACTGAAGCAAAAAATTAAAGAAATTAGAAGTTAAGTATTATAATAGTAATGAAAACATAATTCAGAAGTTATATAACTACCTTCCCCTCTTCATCTGTATGAAGTTGTGTGTTCCTAATCATCACCATGGGTGGCCAGAGTATTTGGTGATGAGCTTCCTGGTGGCTTGAAGGCGGGGGGGAGACAATAGCAGCATCATTACTCAGACCACGCCATTGGCCTGAAGCGTTTTGTTGAGGTTGAGGAGTGGCCGAAGCACCCCTTCTTCGTAATTCCTCGTCCAACGTCTGAGCAAGGAGGCGATGGATTTTCATCTTATCTCCTTTTTTGGTTTTTCCATGGGTGAGTAGGGACTGAAGGCCAGAAAACGATTTAGAGGCACCAGGACCTCCGTGGCATGCTGGACACCGCCATGTAGTAGTAGGGTCGTTGATAGAGTTCATTCGATCGAAGGCCTCGAAGAAACTCCTGAAGAATTTGCTGGATTTGAATGCCTCGTGGCTTAGTTGTTCGTCATTATCAGAATCAGAATCAATGTAGAAATCATCATCACTGTTTGATGATGTGTCGAATTCAATCTTCCTCTTTGCGAAAGACTGTAACACCCGGGTTTAGGGGTTAGATGAAAATAATATTTAAAATATTATTTTGAACTCGGTTTTATAATTTAAAATGGTTTCTAAAAATTTAGGGTTCATTTCCAAATTAAATTGATTTAATTTGATTACCATGTTTTGCAATTAAACCCTAAATGGCCATGAATTATATGTCCTTGTGAATATTTCATTTCATTAAGGGCAAATAAATCATTTGAGTTTTTAAAACTAAAACAAAACAAAAACCCCCATCATCCACTATTCATTCTCTTCTTCATCAACGGGAAAACAAAGGCTCCCAACCCATTTACTATTCCATTCCACAACTTCTTCATTTCAACTCTGTTTTGAAAGGTAAGAGTATTTTCGACTTCCCCTCGCTTTCCCTTTCATGAAAGTACCACTCATTTTCGTTTCCATGAAGTTTTGAGAAAATGGAAATTTTGAAAATCTTGATTAAAAAAATGGTGCCTTTGTGTAGCTAAACTTAATATTTCGATTTGTTAAGGTTAGATATGGAATATAGGAGCCAAATGATGCTACATATGTAAATTTCAAACGATTTTAATCAATTTTCGGAATTGGGCTTTGAGAGGGTTTTTGAAGGGTTTTAAAGTATGTTTTGGGGCTGTTTGATGTTGGGTTTTGAGGGCTGTAGGTAGTATGATATATGAGGATCATTTTGGATGAAATTGAGGCTTGTTTGGGTGTTTGAAATGGAAGAAAACAGTGGGTGATAGAGGCTACTCGAAAATTCTGCTTTGTGACTTTGTTTGGGGTGTTAAATGCTTGTTAGTGTTAATCCGGGTTGTTTCCGATGATGTGTTATTGATTCGAACGTTTTGGTTGTGTTTGAGATGATTAGAATTGAGCTTGGGCATCGGTGAAGCATCGGAAGTGCATCCGGAGAGTTGAAGGGTGTGGCTTGCGTGGTCTTGTGCTTGGAAGCTTAGGTGAGTGGTTGATTTCCTTGAATGATTTTAAATTAGTTGGTTCGAGTATACGGACTAGGTCGGGCTTGGTAGACCCACCTAGAGTTAGGATTAGGGTGGTAGCCTAATCCTAAACTTGGTCTAAACCTTTGGATGAACTCATTTGGATGATTGTATATGCCTTGTATGCTATGTCATATGATTGTGTATGTATATTGTTTTATACATGTGAATTGAGGCATGGATCGTATGGCTTAAAGCATGCATGGTGATGGTTCATGGTTGTGTCCATGGTGAGTACGTGCTAAGCACGGAAATGGTTGAAATGTGTGTTGTGGAATGAGTAAAATATTGGCACTAGTATACTTAAATACAAATGATCGATCATTAGGATGTTAGTGTGTACACATGAGTCTAAAGTCGCGCGTGGCCTTGGTGGCGTTGAGTCACCAAGGAGGAGTACGGGTACGCCCGGAAATGGTATCTAAATATAGTCGATGATGAGTGGAATCCCATCGACGGGGCGTGAGGATGAGTGGAATCCCCTCCGCGAGGCCGGTGATGAGTGGAATCCCACCGAGGTAATGTGGTTGTTGGATATGAGTTTCCAACGAGTCTATCCGTGTATTTGAGCGATAACTAGGTGCCAATGTTGTTTGATATATGTATCAATGTGTTGAGATTATGAGATGTTGGATGTTGTATGTGATTGCATGTATGGTAGTGTTGAGCTCATGATTATGGCATATATGTGATATAATTGCTCATGCATCTATATCTTGTGGACTCTTGAATTATGTGTGTTGCCTTGGCTAGATCGTGCTCGGACCCTGCGATGTTGAGGTTTGTTTTTAGAGCTTACCCTCACTAAGCATCATTGCTTACGCTCTCCTTGTTCAACATTGCAGATCCTTAGTTCGTGGGTTGCTCGGCAAGAGGAGGGCCTTCAAGTGTGGTTTTGGACTTAGGTTCATCAAGTATGGTTTTATGCTAAGTTATGTAATAATTGTAGCAATGGGATGTGTAAGACTTGTTAGTTGTTGTTGGTTGTTAGGAGCATGTGTAGACTCTTTTACATGTAGGGCTCTTGCATGGTTGTGTTGCCATGGTGGTTGTTAACTTACGTCTTTTGCTTGCTTGAGTTGTGGACTATGCTTTAAGTGCATGAACTTGTGCTCGAATGATGGTTGATCAAATGCATGTATTTGGGTTGTGACTTTGGTTTTAGACATGTCTAATTATTGTTGAAGCATGCTAGTATAAGTGTCATACCTTAGGATGTATTGCCTCGAAGTTGCTTGTTGGTTTGTGGGTGTTTTGGGGCATCCTTGTGCCTCAAAACAGCCCAGAAAATCTGCAGACAGGGGGTGTTTCGGAACGGGTCCCCGTGTTCCGAAACGGCCCCTGTGTAAATGGCCTTTCGTTTCGAAACGGATGAGGGTCGTTCCGGAACGTTTTCAGAGAGGGTCTCAAAACACTAGAGAGTGCTGGGGTAACTTTCATGCTTGTTGGAACTGTGGTTCGAGGGACCACTTTAGGAGGGACTGTCCACGTCAGGCAGCTCAGGAACCGAACTTAGCTCAGGCTCCTGCGAGAGGTAATGATTTTCAGAGAGGCCGTGGGCGCGGTCGTGGCTACTTCCAGCCGAGGGCTGATGCACCTAGGGTAGATGCTCAGAGGAACCTTGCTCATGTTGTGGCTGTGCAACCAGAGGCGGGAGGACCAGCGAGGGTCTATGCTCAGAGAGGGGCCGGGAACGACACCGATGTGATAGCAGGTAATTTTGAGTTATAGTCTATGTCTTTGCTTTCTTTGGTTGATTCGGGTTCTACACATTCCTACATCCTGAGTGAGCATGCACAGAAGTTAGATATTCCTGTTGAGATCTTAGATGTAGGTATGCATGTTACTAGCTCTTTTGGTGAGACAGTTGTAGTTAGACGTATGTATAGGAGATGTCCACTGAAGATTCAGGGTCATGTGTTCTCAGTTGATATGATGGAACTTCCTTTCTACGGTTTTGATATTATATTGGGTATGGACTGGTTGGTTGAGCATCGGGCTAGTGTGGATT
The DNA here is from genome assembly GCA_958450335.1 of Hibiscus tridactylites. NCBI lineage: Eukaryota > Viridiplantae > Streptophyta > Magnoliopsida > Malvales > Malvaceae > Hibiscus > Hibiscus tridactylites. The sequence goes on from OY288276.1 coordinate 83,110,303, forward strand.
TTGAGACAAAGAGAATTTCCTTGAAGCTTTCCGATGACTACGAGGTAGTGGTAGTGGGCGAGAACATTAAGTTCTTGTCTAATGTGGTGTCAGCTTTAGAGGCCCATAGGCTGATGGACTCTGGATGTGGGGCCTATTTGGCTTATGTTATGAATCCGGATATGAGTGAAGCTAGACCGAAAGATATCAGAACAGTGTGTGACTTTCCAGATGTGTTTCCGGAAGAGTTGCCGGGTTTGCCTCCTGACAGAGATGTTGAGTTTGTGATTGAGACAGTTTCAGGGTCTAACCCAGTTTCGATAGCTCCGTATCGTATGGCTCCGAAAGAGTTGAAGGAATTGAAGAGTCAGTTGCAAGAATTATTAGACCGTGGTTTCATTAGGCCTAGTAGTTCTCCGTGGGGTGCTCCAGTGCTGTTTGTGAAAAAGAAAGATGGTAGCATGCGCATGTGTATTGACTATAGGCAGTTGAATCAGTTGACCGTGAAGAACAAGTATCCGTTGCCTCGTATAGATGATTTGTTTGATCAGTTGAGAGGTGCTTCAGTGTTCTCGAAGATAGATTTGAGATCCGGATACTATCAGCTGAAAGTGAAGGAGTGTGATGTTCCGAAGACAGCTTTTAGAACTAGATATGGTCACTATGAGTTTCTTGTGATGCCATTTGGGCTCACGAATGCACCAGCAGCATTCATGGACATGATGAACAGAATTTTTAGAGACTATCTAGACCGGTTTGTGGTTGTCTTCATTGATGATATACTTGTGTACTCGAAGACAGAAGAAGAGCACGATGAGCACTTGAGATTTGTCTTACAGAGATTGTTGAGTAATCAGTTGTATGCGAAGCTCAGTAAGTGTGAGTTCTGGATTCGAGAGGTTGTATTTCTTGGCCATGTTGTTTCGGCCGAAGGCATCCGAGTTGATCCATCGAAGATTGAGGCTATTGTTGAGTGGAAACAACCTAAGTCCGTGACCGAGATTAGGAGTTTCCTAGGATTAGCTGGTTACTATAGGAGGTTTGTGGATGGCTTCTCTAGAGTAGCCGCTCCCTTGACTAAGCTGTTGCAAAAGGGAGTCAAGTTTGAATGGTCAGATGCAAGACAAAAGGCCTTTGAGAAGTTGAAGGAAGCTTTGACAAATGCTCCAGTGTTAGTACAGCCTATTTCAGGTAAGGAGTTTGTGATTTACAGTGATGCTTCCTACGTAGGCTTAGGATGTGTTTTGATGCAAGATAGGAGAGTTGTTGCTTATGCTTCTAGACAGTTGAAGATTCATGAGAAGAACTATCCTACTCATGACATAGAGCTAGCCGCAGTCGTGTTTGCATTGAAAATTTGGCGTCACTATTTGTATGGTGAGAAGTGTATAGTCTACACCGATCACAAGAGCTTGAAGTACTTGATGACACAGAAAGAGTTGAACTTGAGACAGAGGAGATGGCTAGAGTTGTTAAAAGATTATGATTTGACTATTGAGTACCATCCGGGTAAAGCAAACGTAGTGGCCGATGCTTTGAGTAGAAAAGTGGCCGTTGAGCTGAGAGCTATGTTTGCTAGACTGAGTGTGTCAGATGATGGTGGTTTGATCACCGAGTTGCAAGTGAAGCCTTCCTTGATTCAGTTGATTAGAGAGAAGCAGTTGCAAGATATGAGCCTAGTCCCTCATGTTCAAGACATAGCCGAAGGAAGACCGACCGAGTATAGTTTCAGTGGTGAGGGTTTGTTGTGCTTTAGAGATAGAATTGTGGTACCGGAAGATATTGAGCTGAGACGTCAGATTTTGAGTGAAGCACATTCGAGTCCCTTTTCTATGCATCCGGGTAGTACCAAAATGTATCGAGATTTGAAGAATGATTACTTCTGGGTTGGTTTGAAGAGAGATGTAGCCGAGTATGTGAGCCGTTGTATGGTTTGTCAGAGAGTGAAGGCAGAACATCAGGTTCCTTCAGGTTTGCTACAGCCTCTGAAGATTCCGGAATGGAAATGGGAGAGAATCACCATGGATTTCGTATCGGGGTTGCCTTTGTCTCCTTCGAAGAAGAATTCAGTGTGGGTGATTGTTGATAGGTTCACTAAGTGTGCTCACTTCTTAGCCGTGAACACTACGGATTCCTTAGATAAGTTGGCAAACTTGTACATTCGTGAGATTGTGAGACTTCATGGAGTTCCGAAGTCTATAGTTTCAGATAGGGATCCTAGATTTACTTCGAGGTTCTGGAGTTGTTTGCATAGTGCTTTGGGTAGTCGTCTGCACTTCAGCACATCTTATCATCCGCAGTCCGATGGGCAGTCAGAGCGAGTGATACAGATTCTAGAGGACATGCTTCGTTGTTGTGTGATTGATTTTCAGGGTTCTTGGGAGAAACACTTACCGTTGGTTGAGTTTGCTTACAACAACAGTTACCAGTCTAGTATTCAGATGGCTCCTTATGAGGCTTTGTATGGTAGACGGTGTAGGACTCCGATTTGTTGGGCTGAGACAGGTCAGAGATTGTTACCTATGCCAGATTTGCTTAAGGGAACCACAGAAAAGGTGAAGTTGATTTGTGACCGTTTGAAAGCGGCTTCGGATCGTCAGAAGTCTTATGCAGATTCGAAGAGGAAAGAGATTGAGTACGCAGTGGGTGAGAAAGTGTTTCTGAAGGTATCTCCGTGGAAGAAGGTGATGAGATTTGGCCGAAAGGGCAAGTTGAGTCCGAGGATCATTGGTCCGTATGAGATAGTTGAGCGGATTGGGCCCGTAGCTTATCGATTGAGGTTACCTTCTGAGTTAGAAAAGATCCATGATGTCTTTCATGTGTCTATGCTTAGGAGATATAGGTCAGATCCTTCTCATGTGATGCCCGTTGAGGAGATAGAGTTGAATCCGGATTTGTCCTATAATGAAGAGCCCATTGAGATACTTGCTTCTGATAGCAAGGTGTTGCGTGGCAAGACCATAGAGTTGGTCAAGGTGTTGTGGAGACATAGAGGTGTGGAAGAGGCCACGTGGGAGAGGAAAGCGGATATGGTTGAGCAGTTTCCGTATTTGTTTCCACCAGGTAATTTCGGGGACGAAATTTCCTTAAGTGGGGGAGAGTTGTAACACCCGGGTTTAGGGGTTAGGTGAAAATAATATTTAAAATATTATTTTGAACTCGGTTTTATAATTTAAAATGGTTTCTAAAAATTTAGGGTTCATTTCCAAATTAAATTGATTTAATTTGATTACCATGTTTTGCAATTAAACCCTAAATGGCCATGAATTATATGTCCTTGTGAATATTTCATTTCATTAAGGGCAAATAAGTCATTTGAGTTTTTAAAACTAAAACAAAACAAAAAACCCCATCATCCACTATTCATTCTCTTCTTCATCAACGGGAAAACAAAGGCTCCCAACCCATTTACTATTCCATTCCACAACTTCTTCATTTCAACTCCGTTTTGAAAGGTAAGAGTATTTTCGACTTCCCCTCACTTTCCCTTTCATGAAAGTACCACTCATTTTCGTTTCCATGAAGTTTTGAGAAAATGGAAATTTTGAAAATCTTGATTAAAAAATGGTGCCTTTGTGTAGCTAAATTTAATATTTCGATTTGTTAAGGTTAGATATGGAATATAAGAGCCAAATGATGCTACATATGTAAATTTCAAACGATTTTAATCAATTTTCGGAATTGGGCTTTGAGAGGGTTTTTGAAGGGTTTTAAAGTATGTTTTGGGGCTGTTTGATGTTGGGTTTTGAGGGCTGTAGGTAGTATGATATATGAGGATCATTTTGGATGAAATTGAGGCTTGTTTGGGTGTTTGAAATGGAAGAAAACAGTGGGTGATAGAGGCTACTCGAAAATTCTGCTTTGTGACTTTGTTTGGGGTGTTAAATGCTTGTTAGTGTTAATCCGGGTTGTTTCCGATGATGTGTTATTGATTCGAACGTTTTGGTTGTGTTTGAGATGATTAGAATTGAGCTTGGGCATCGGTGAAGCATCGGAAGTGCATCCGGAGAGTTGAAGGGTGTGGCTTGCGTGGTCTTGTGCTTGGAAGCTTAGGTGAGTGGTTGATTTCCTTGAATGATTTTAAATTAGTTGGTTCGAGTATACGGACTAGGTCGGGCTTGGTAGACCCACCTAGAGTTAGGATTAGGGTGGTAGCCTAATCCTAAACTTGGTCTAAACCTTTGGATGAACTCATTTGGATGATTGTATATGCCTTGTATGCTATGTCATATGATTGTGTATGTATATTGTTTTATACATGTGAATTGAGGCATGGATCGTATGGCTTAAAGCATGCATGGTGATGGTTCATGGTTGTGTCCATGGTGAGTACGTGCTAAGCACGGAAATGGTTGAAATGTGTGTTGTGGAATGAGTAAAATATTGGCACTAGTATACTTAAATACAAATGATCGATCATTAGGATGTTAGTGTGTACACATGAGTCTAAAGTCGCGCGTGGCCTTGGTGGCGTTGAGTCACCAAGGAGGAGTACGGGTACGCCCGGAAATGGTATCTAAATATAGTCGATGATGAGTGGAATCCCATCGACGGGGCGTGAGGATGAGTGGAATCCCCTCCGCGAGGCCGGTGATGAGTGGAATCCCACCGAGGTAATGTGGTTGTTGGATATGAGTTTCCAACGAGTCTATCCGTGTATTTGAGCGATAACTAGGTGCCAATGTTGTTTGATATATGTATCAATGTGTTGAGATTATGAGATGTTGGATGTTGTATGTGATTGCATGTATGGTAGTGTTGAGCTCATGATTATGGCATATATGTGATATAATTGCTCATGCATCTATATCTTGTGGACTCTTGAATTATGTGTGTTGCCTTGGCTAGATCGTGCTCGGACCCTGCGATGTTGAGGTTTGTTTTTAGAGCTTACCCTCACTAAGCATCATTGCTTACGCTCTCCTTGTTCAACATTGCAGATCCTTAGTTCGTGGGTTGCTCGGCAAGAGGAGGGCCTTCAAGTGTGGTTTTGGACTTAGGTTCATCAAGTATGGTTTTATGCTAAGTTATGTAATAATTGTAGCAATGGGATGTGTAAGACTTGTTAGTTGTTGTTGGTTGTTAGGAGCATGTGTAGACTCTTTTACATGTAGGGCTCTTGCATGGTTGTGTTGCCATGGTGGTTGTTAACTTACGTCTTTTGCTTGCTTGAGTTGTGGACTATGCTTTAAGTGCATGAACTTGTGCTCGAATGATGGTTGATCAAATGCATGTATTTGGGTTGTGACTTTGGTTTTAGACATGTCTAATTATTGTTGAAGCATGCTAGTATAAGTGTCATACCTTAGGATGTATTGCCTCGAAGTTGCTTGTTGGTTTGTGGGTGTTTTGGGGCATCCTTGTGCCTCAAAACAGCCCAGAAAATCTGCAGACAGGGGGTGTTTCGGAACGGGTCCCCGTGTTCCGAAACGGCCCCTGTGTAAATGGCCTTTCGTTTCGAAACGGATGAGGGTCGTTCCGGAACGTTTTCGCCTCTGGAATTTTGAGAAATTGGCGAGATGAAGCCGTTCCGGAACGGGCCTTTGAAGTTCCGAAACGGTCAAATCTCGTTGACCACGAGATATTGACCGTCAAGGGCGTTCCGATACGGGTCACCCCTGTTTCGGAACGGTCACCTTGTGGTCGACCCAGGCCCTTTGACCAGGTCAGGGCGTTTCGGAACACCCTATAGGTGTTTCGAAACGGCCTGCTGAAATTGAAGAAAAATGGACTTTTTGTGTTTGATTGGTCGGTGAATGATGCGCTGTTTGATTCTTCCGCTGCTGTGCTTCACATAGGAATTAATTGCATCTAGATAAGACTAATATTAAAAGAAATTTTCTGGGTCGTTAACCGAGGGGAAGCCTTAACGGGTTTCGCTTCGGTTTTCCCCGTGTGGCCCACTCGGACCGGTCATCCGACCAGACCGGGACGAGGGGGTTACACTTGTTGGTATCAGAGCCTAAGGTTACCGAGACCTTGGGCAGGTAAGTGAGGTAAGTTTAGGTTTTTTTTTAAATTAAATTGCACGGTGTTTGCTTGTTTTGCAAGGATGATTGCTTGTGTGACAAGTATGCTGATTGTTTTACCTTTAAGCACGTGTGTGTGGGTCCCATTGCTACTATTACATTGGAAAAATGATTTTAAGTGAGGAAACATACTTGAACACTTGGGAGCCTCACCTTGCTAACCCAACCTGTGTGTTTGTTTGTTGTGGTTGTAGTTAATATCTGTGAGAGCGATGTCTAGACCGAGAGGTAGGCCGAGGTTGGTTCGTCAGGAACCACGAGTTATGGCTCCTGTTGAGCCGGTAGTGGGTGCGGGAGCTCACCTAGAGGGACCGGGGGCAGCGGGAGTTGGCGCTCCTCCACCACCACCACCCCCACCTCCTCCCCCTGGAGCTGGAGGAGAGGGACCTCAAGGTGGCCAAGGTGGCCAAGGCCCAGCTGGGGTTGATATGACTCCGCTTGTGCAAGCCATAGCAGGAGCGTTCCAGGCCGCAGTTGCGGGAGCTCAGGCTGCAGTTCAGCCTAGGTGTGATGATGCTAGCTTACCTTTGGAGAGGCTCCGTAGCCTAGGAGCCGAGGAGTTTAGAGGATCTACTCCGGAGAGGTCGGAGTTATGGTTGGAGAAGACAGTTCGTATCTTGGCTCAGATGGGTTGTGCGGGCGCACGTAGATTGGGTTGTGTGATTTCACTGCTTCAGGGTGATGCCTACACCTGGTGGGTCACCATCACTACCGGGGTTCCAGAGGCCGAGATAGATTGGGATTTCTTTGAGTTTGCTTTCAGAAAGAGGTACTTGGGACCGAGGTACTTGGACGAGAAGAAGCGGGAGTTTATGGCTCTTACTCAGGGAGATGCTTCAGTGACCGATTATGAGATCCGCTTTGTTCGCTTGAGTCAGTATGCCCCAGAGTTGGTTCCTACTGAAATGGAACGCTGCAACCGATTCCGATACGGATTGAATGAAGAGGTTAAGAGGTACACGTTGGCTTCTGACTACTCGGACTTTGATGTGTTGGTCGCGAGGGCCAAGGATTTGGAGCATAGTTTGGGTTCAGCCAAACGAGCTGGTGGTTCTGGTTCTGGAAAGAGGCATAACCACTTTGATGGTAGAGATGCTAAGAAACACAAGGGTGGCGGACACCAGTTTGATCAGAGGCGTGGCGGTGGCCACCATGGTAGGGGCCATCAGGGCCATAGAGGAGGAGGGCGTTTGCCCGAGTGTGCACAGTGTGGGAGACAGCACACTAGAGAGTGCTGGGGTAACTTTCATGCTTGTTGGAACTGTGGTTCGAGGGACCACTTTAGGAGGGACTGTCCACGTCAGGCAGCTCAGGAACCGAACTTAGCTCAGGCTCCTGCGAGAGGTAATGATTTTCAGAGAGGCCGTGGGCGCGGTCGTGGCTACTTCCAGCCGAGGGCTGATGCACCTAGGGTAGATGCTCAGAGGAACCTTGCTCATGTTGTGGCTGTGCAACCAGAGGCGGGAGGACCAGCGAGGGTCTATGCTCAGAGAGGGGCCGGGAACGACACCGATGTGATAGCAGGTAATTTTGAGTTATAGTCTATGTCTTTGCTTTCTTTGGTTGATTCGGGTTCTACACATTCCTACATCCTGAGTGAGCATGCACAGAAGTTAGATATTCCTGTTGAGATCTTAGATGTAGGTATGCATGTTACTAGCTCTTTTGGTGAGACAGTTGTAGTTAGACGTATGTATAGGAGATGTCCACTGAAGATTCAGGGTCATGTGTTCTCAGTTGATATGATGGAACTTCCTTTCTACGGTTTTGATATTATATTGGGTATGGACTGGTTGGTTGAGCATCGGGCTAGTGTGGATTTTGAGACAAAGAGAATTTCCTTGAAGCTTTCCGATGACTACGAGGTAGTGGTAGTGGGCGAGAACATTAAGTTCTTGTCTAATGTGGTGTCAGCTTTAGAGGCCCATAGGCTGATGGACTCTGGATGTGGGGCCTATTTGGCTTATGTTATGAATCCGGATATGAGTGAAGCTAGACCGAAAGATATCAGAACAGTGTGTGACTTTCCAGATGTGTTTCCGGAAGAGTTGCCGGGTTTGCCTCCTGACAGAGATGTTGAGTTTGTGATTGAGACAGTTTCAGGGTCTAACCCAGTTTCGATAGCTCCGTATCGTATGGCTCCGAAAGAGTTGAAGGAATTGAAGAGTCAGTTGCAAGAATTATTAGACCGTGGTTTCATTAGGCCTAGTAGTTCTCCGTGGGGTGCTCCAGTGCTGTTTGTGAAAAAGAAAGATGGTAGCATGCGCATGTGTATTGACTATAGGCAGTTGAATCAGTTGACCGTGAAGAACAAGTATCCGTTGCCTCGTATAGATGATTTGTTTGATCAGTTGAGAGGTGCTTCAGTGTTCTCGAAGATAGATTTGAGATCCGGATACTATCAGCTGAAAGTGAAGGAGTGTGATGTTCCGAAGACAGCTTTTAGAACTAGATATGGTCACTATGAGTTTCTTGTGATGCCATTTGGGCTCACGAATGCACCAGCAGCATTCATGGACATGATGAACAGAATTTTTAGAGACTATCTAGACCGGTTTGTGGTTGTCTTCATTGATGATATACTTGTGTACTCGAAGACAGAAGAAGAGCACGATGAGCACTTGAGATTTGTCTTACAGAGATTGTTGAGTAATCAGTTGTATGCGAAGCTCAGTAAGTGTGAGTTCTGGATTCGAGAGGTTGTATTTCTTGGCCATGTTGTTTCGGCCGAAGGCATCCGAGTTGATCCATCGAAGATTGAGGCTATTGTTGAGTGGAAACAACCTAAGTCCGTGACCGAGATTAGGAGTTTCCTAGGATTAGCTGGTTACTATAGGAGGTTTGTGGATGGCTTCTCTAGAGTAGCCGCTCCCTTGACTAAGCTGTTGCAAAAGGGAGTCAAGTTTGAATGGTCAGATGCAAGACAAAAGGCCTTTGAGAAGTTGAAGGAAGCTTTGACAAATGCTCCAGTGTTAGTACAGCCTATTTCAGGTAAGGAGTTTGTGATTTACAGTGATGCTTCCTACGTAGGCTTAGGATGTGTTTTGATGCAAGATAGGAGAGTTGTTGCTTATGCTTCTAGACAGTTGAAGATTCATGAGAAGAACTATCCTACTCATGACATAGAGCTAGCCGCAGTCGTGTTTGCATTGAAAATTTGGCGTCACTATTTGTATGGTGAGAAGTGTATAGTCTACACCGATCACAAGAGCTTGAAGTACTTGATGACACAGAAAGAGTTGAACTTGAGACAGAGGAGATGGCTAGAGTTGTTAAAAGATTATGATTTGACTATTGAGTACCATCCGGGTAAAGCAAACGTAGTGGCCGATGCTTTGAGTAGAAAAGTGGCCGTTGAGCTGAGAGCTATGTTTGCTAGACTGAGTGTGTCAGATGATGGTGGTTTGATCACCGAGTTGCAAGTGAAGCCTTCCTTGATTCAGTTGATTAGAGAGAAGCAGTTGCAAGATATGAGCCTAGTCCCTCATGTTCAAGACATAGCCGAAGGAAGACCGACCGAGTATAGTTTCAGTGGTGAGGGTTTGTTGTGCTTTAGAGATAGAATTGTGGTACCGGAAGATATTGAGCTGAGACGTCAGATTTTGAGTGAAGCACATTCGAGTCCCTTTTCTATGCATCCGGGTAGTACCAAAATGTATCGAGATTTGAAGAATGATTACTTCTGGGTTGGTTTGAAGAGAGATGTAGCCGAGTATGTGAGCCGTTGTATGGTTTGTCAGAGAGTGAAGGCAGAACATCAGGTTCCTTCAGGTTTGCTACAGCCTCTGAAGATTCCGGAATGGAAATGGGAGAGAATCACCATGGATTTCGTATCGGGGTTGCCTTTGTCTCCTTCGAAGAAGAATTCAGTGTGGGTGATTGTTGATAGGTTCACTAAGTGTGCTCACTTCTTAGCCGTGAACACTACGGATTCCTTAGATAAGTTGGCAAACTTGTACATTCGTGAGATTGTGAGACTTCATGGAGTTCCGAAGTCTATAGTTTCAGATAGGGATCCTAGATTTACTTCGAGGTTCTGGAGTTGTTTGCATAGTGCTTTGGGTAGTCGTCTGCACTTCAGCACATCTTATCATCCGCAGTCCGATGGGCAGTCAGAGCGAGTGATACAGATTCTAGAGGACATGCTTCGTTGTTGTGTGATTGATTTTCAGGGTTCTTGGGAGAAACACTTACCGTTGGTTGAGTTTGCTTACAACAACAGTTACCAGTCTAGTATTCAGATGGCTCCTTATGAGGCTTTGTATGGTAGACGGTGTAGGACTCCGATTTGTTGGGCTGAGACAGGTCAGAGATTGTTACCTATGCCAGATTTGCTTAAGGGAACCACAGAAAAGGTGAAGTTGATTTGTGACCGTTTGAAAGCGGCTTCGGATCGTCAGAAGTCTTATGCAGATTCGAAGAGGAAAGAGATTGAGTACGCAGTGGGTGAGAAAGTGTTTCTGAAGGTATCTCCGTGGAAGAAGGTGATGAGATTTGGCCGAAAGGGCAAGTTGAGTCCGAGGATCATTGGTCCGTATGAGATAGTTGAGCGGATTGGGCCCGTAGCTTATCGATTGAGGTTACCTTCTGAGTTAGAAAAGATCCATGATGTCTTTCATGTGTCTATGCTTAGGAGATATAGGTCAGATCCTTCTCATGTGATGCCCGTTGAGGAGATAGAGTTGAATCCGGATTTGTCCTATAATGAAGAGCCCATTGAGATACTTGCTTCTGATAGCAAGGTGTTGCGTGGCAAGACCATAGAGTTGGTCAAGGTGTTGTGGAGACATAGAGGTGTGGAAGAGGCCACGTGGGAGAGGAAAGCGGATATGGTTGAGCAGTTTCCGTATTTGTTTCCACCAGGTAATTTCGGGGACGAAATTTCCTTAAGTGGGGGAGAGTTGTAACACCCGGGTTTAGGGGTTAGGTGAAAATAATATTTAAAATATTATTTTGAACTCGGTTTTATAATTTAAAATGGTTTCTAAAAATTTAGGGTTCATTTCCAAATTAAATTGATTTAATTTGATTACCATGTTTTGCAATTAAACCCTAAATGGCCATGAATTATATGTCCTTGTGAATATTTCATTTCATTAAGGGCAAATAAGTCATTTGAGTTTTTAAAACTAAAACAAAACAAAAAACCCCATCATCCACTATTCATTCTCTTCTTCATCAACGGGAAAACAAAGGCTCCCAACCCATTTACTATTCCATTCCACAACTTCTTCATTTCAACTCCGTTTTGAAAGGTAAGAGTATTTTCGACTTCCCCTCACTTTCCCTTTCATGAAAGTACCACTCATTTTCGTTTCCATGAAGTTTTGAGAAAATGGAAATTTTGAAAATCTTGATTAAAAAATGGTGCCTTTGTGTAGCTAAATTTAATATTTCGATTTGTTAAGGTTAGATATGGAATATAAGAGCCAAATGATGCTACATATGTAAATTTCAAACGATTTTAATCAATTTTCGGAATTGGGCTTTGAGAGGGTTTTTGAAGGGTTTTAAAGTATGTTTTGGGGCTGTTTGATGTTGGGTTTTGAGGGCTGTAGGTAGTATGATATATGAGGATCATTTTGGATGAAATTGAGGCTTGTTTGGGTGTTTGAAATGGAAGAAAACAGTGGGTGATAGAGGCTACTCGAAAATTCTGCTTTGTGACTTTGTTTGGGGTGTTAAATGCTTGTTAGTGTTAATCCGGGTTGTTTCCGATGATGTGTTATTGATTCGAACGTTTTGGTTGTGTTTGAGATGATTAGAATTGAGCTTGGGCATCGGTGAAGCATCGGAAGTGCATCCGGAGAGTTGAAGGGTGTGGCTTGCGTGGTCTTGTGCTTGGAAGCTTAGGTGAGTGGTTGATTTCCTTGAATGATTTTAAATTAGTTGGTTCGAGTATACGGACTAGGTCGGGCTTGGTAGACCCACCTAGAGTTAGGATTAGGGTGGTAGCCTAATCCTAAACTTGGTCTAAACCTTTGGATGAACTCATTTGGATGATTGTATATGCCTTGTATGCTATGTCATATGATTGTGTATGTATATTGTTTTATACATGTGAATTGAGGCATGGATCGTATGGCTTAAAGCATGCATGGTGATGGTTCATGGTTGTGTCCATGGTGAGTACGTGCTAAGCACGGAAATGGTTGAAATGTGTGTTGTGGAATGAGTAAAATATTGGCACTAGTATACTTAAATACAAATGATCGATCATTAGGATGTTAGTGTGTACACATGAGTCTAAAGTCGCGCGTGGCCTTGGTGGCGTTGAGTCACCAAGGAGGAGTACGGGTACGCCCGGAAATGGTATCTAAATATAGTCGATGATGAGTGGAATCCCATCGACGGGGCGTGAGGATGAGTGGAATCCCCTCCGCGAGGCCGGTGATGAGTGGAATCCCACCGAGGTAATGTGGTTGTTGGATATGAGTTTCCAACGAGTCTATCCGTGTATTTGAGCGATAACTAGGTGCCAATGTTGTTTGATATATGTATCAATGTGTTGAGATTATGAGATGTTGGATGTTGTATGTGATTGCATGTATGGTAGTGTTGAGCTCATGATTATGGCATATATGTGATATAATTGCTCATGCATCTATATCTTGTGGACTCTTGAATTATGTGTGTTGCCTTGGCTAGATCGTGCTCGGACCCTGCGATGTTGAGGTTTGTTTTTAGAGCTTACCCTCACTAAGCATCATTGCTTACGCTCTCCTTGTTCAACATTGCAGATCCTTAGTTCGTGGGTTGCTCGGCAAGAGGAGGGCCTTCAAGTGTGGTTTTGGACTTAGGTTCATCAAGTATGGTTTTATGCTAAGTTATGTAATAATTGTAGCAATGGGATGTGTAAGACTTGTTAGTTGTTGTTGGTTGTTAGGAGCATGTGTAGACTCTTTTACATGTAGGGCTCTTGCATGGTTGTGTTGCCATGGTGGTTGTTAACTTACGTCTTTTGCTTGCTTGAGTTGTGGACTATGCTTTAAGTGCATGAACTTGTGCTCGAATGATGGTTGATCAAATGCATGTATTTGGGTTGTGACTTTGGTTTTAGACATGTCTAATTATTGTTGAAGCATGCTAGTATAAGTGTCATACCTTAGGATGTATTGCCTCGAAGTTGCTTGTTGGTTTGTGGGTGTTTTGGGGCATCCTTGTGCCTCAAAACAGCCCAGAAAATCTGCAGACAGGGGGTGTTTCGGAACGGGTCCCCGTGTTCCGAAACGGCCCCTGTGTAAATGGCCTTTCGTTTCGAAACGGATGAGGGTCGTTCCGGAACGTTTTCGCCTCTGGAATTTTGAGAAATTGGCGAGATGAAGCCGTTCCGGAACGGGCCTTTGAAGTTCCGAAACGGTCAAATCTCGTTGACCACGAGATATTGACCGTCAAGGGCGTTCCGATACGGGTCACCCCTGTTTCGGAACGGTCACCTTGTGGTCGACCCAGGCCCTTTGACCAGGTCAGGGCGTTTCGGAACACCCTATAGGTGTTTCGAAACGGCCTGCTGAAATTGAAGAAAAATGGACTTTTTGTGTTTGATTGGTCGGTGAATGATGCGCTGTTTGATTCTTCCGCTGCTGTGCTTCACATAGGAATTAATTGCATCTAGATAAGACTAATATTAAAAGAAATTTTCTGGGTCGTTAACCGAGGGGAAGCCTTAACGGGTTTCGCTTCGGTTTTCCCCGTGTGGCCCACTCGGACCGGTCATCCGACCAGACCGGGACGAGGGGGTTACAAAGACTGAGGATTTTTACCCGAACTTTTGCTTGAACTCATTTTATAATAGAAGATTGTGAAAGAGAACTGATTATAAAAGCAAAGGAAAGGGTTGAGTAGATAAAATTGAAGATGTTGTGAAGAGCAAAATAGAGGAGTTGTTAATTTATAGGCAATTTCCGTTTGGGAGGGAAAGTGATAATGCATGAGACTGAAAAGGCAGAGATTCGTTCGTTCTCCTCGTTTCCCGGGTCATAGAAATAAATAAGGAGAAGGTACATGAACAGAAACGGTGCATGTGATACATTGGAAAGACGCGAAACTGAAAAGGTAGAATCAGATTCGTTCTTCTCCTCGTTTTCCGGGGTTATAGAAGTAAATGTGGAGAAGTAGGAGCAGTAAACGGTGCATGCGTGATACAGGGAGGTAGAAGTGAAAAGACACGATACTGAAAAGGAAGAATCAGATTCGTTGTGGGGATTAAGGGTTTCAGCTTTATACAGGAGGAGCAGTAAACGATGCATGTGATACAAGTGAGAAATGACATAACACTGGAATGCAAAGTTGTAGAAGTGTATAATGAAAACGGGAGGTAATAAAAAACCGGATGCATTGATGCAATGAATAAAGAATACAGTAAAAATATACCGGGAACATGAATATTTTTGCAAACTTGTCGATAATTCCATTAAAACATGGAAAAAAGTATCGAAACTCTTGTTAATTATCGATATTTGTGTGTAAAAAGTATCGAAAATCTTGTTAATTATCGATATTTTCGAAGGATATTCGTACCGGAACATTGATTTTCTTTCAAAAGTATCGGGTTTTTTATTAATAGTGTGTACAATGTATCAAAACTTTTTGGACCAGTAAGGTATGGGAATCCGTCGTTTCTTAAAGTATCGGTATTTGTATGGTAACGTTAAGAAACTATCGATATTTTCGAGCAGATTCGCTAATATATGATGGAATTTAACAGCAGTATGGAAACATTTTCAGATAGGGGGAAGAATGTATCGAAATTTTATTTGGAGCCAGTGGACAAGTAAGGGATAAAAGATGAAATAAGACGTTATATAACATAATTGGAAGATAATTTCAGAAGTTTATTGTTAATCTGAATCATCGTAGTCATTGGACACGTCTGAACTTAGGTTTAGTTCTTCGATCAGCTGTTGTTTTCTTTGTCTACGCCTGTACATAAAAAGTTGCAGCTCATCCGCAGCCGCATCAACATCCGGTGAAGACGGTGCGCGTTCAGTGTTTGGATCAGGTTGTACGGGTGCAGACGAACTACCTTCGCCGGCGTTGACGTCGTCAAACTTAACATGTAAATCGACGTCTGCAGCTCCGACGGAATTGAGGCGGACATACATGTTACGAACGTCTGCTTCGTTCGTAAGCTTCATAACGTAGTGTGTTTTGTTTGCTGACGGTGTTGGGATTCGACATTTCATGGAAGAAATTTGTTTGTCGCCGTGTTTACTAACCTCGATTGTTGTCAACTGTATTAAATCTTTCAGTGACATTTTGGTGGTGATTGTTGACTGAAAAAAAGTATCGAGAAAATAAAATGTTGCCTGAAATTTGGCCATAAGGTGAGCAAAGATTGGGCTTGGTGTTTAGAGAGAATTTGGAATGAGTAAGTGATGGTGGAATTCGTGGGTATTTATAGGAAAGCAAAACACCACATAAGTAAATTTAACCTGAATGAAAACTTTAATTCGCATTTCATTTAACAATACTTTCTTTTTACAATAGTATAGAAACATATTTAGTAAGTTGGAATAATGTTGCCTGAAAGTATCGATAATATTTATCGTCCTGTAAAGAAAGAATCGATATTTTCGAGCAGATTCGGTAACGTATCAGGGAATTTAACAACAGTATCGAAACATTATCAGAAAGGGGAAAATTGTATCGAAACTTTATTTACAGTAACCTATGAGAATTCATTGATTCTGAAAGTATCGAAAAATTTTATCGGGAAGGAAAGAAAGATTCGATATTTTCGCGCAGATTTGGTAATGTATCATGGAATTTTACAACGGGATCGAAACTTTTTCAGTAGAGGGAAAAAATGTATCGATAATAAAATACAATTTATTGCACGTTAACTTTGTAGGAAGGAAGAAAAAAATTGCTCTAAATGCTTTCAACCACCATCAACCACCACCACCTACCGAATTTAGTACCTAAAAATGAAAGCAACACAACAGAAGTCCTGTGCAGGAAAAGTTAGGACCACTTCAACCGATCGTGTTTAAGAAAATGGAAGATATTCAATCCAACGATGTAAATGGTAGCGGGAATTTGCAAGATGAGAAGTTGACCGTTGATGATTCAGAACGGTTGGTAGGTCAGCTCTTTTCTTCACGAGAGGAAGCTTGGAATTTTTACAAGGAATACGCAATGAAAAAAGGTTTTAGTGCACGTCGAGGAACATCACGGCTGGATGGCGAAGAGAATGTGAAGACACAAGAATTTTGTTGTTCAAAAGAAGGGTTTAGGTGTTCGAAGGTCGAAAATGTTAATCGTCGACGTGCGCATACGCCAGTCACACGAACAGGATGCAAGGCCAAAATCGTTGTCACAGCAACAAAAACAAAAGATCAGTGGGTTCTGAGTAAGTCTTTCCACGAACATAATCATGCATTGTGCACACCTCTTATGACACCATTTATGCGTTCAAATAGAGGTGTGACTGAGGCTGATGTGGCTGAGGCAACAGCGTTGAAAGATGTTGGTGTTAGGACATCAAAGGTAATGAAATATTTTATGAATCAGGCAGGGGGATTTCGTAATGTTGGATTTACTAGTAAAGACCTGTACAATGCACTTGATAGAGGTAAATAAGGTAATGATACATATATTTCGTATAAAAGTTTCGTTATTTTTACAACAGTATCGACAATTGTATCCTAAAGGAAAATGAGTATGATATTTTTACAAGAGTAAGCTAATATGTTAACATAATTTACAACAAACTAACTATGATATCATCATTTACATAGTGGGAAAAAGTATGGTAACATAATTATCTTTTCATACGTCCCAGGCAAGCAGTTGTGAACTTCGCTCTCCTTCTATTACAATCGTGATTTATGAGATCGTTTAAAACTCTCGGACGATCAAAATCCCCAACAACCTACATTCAAATTAGGAGTCAATGTCAGTCCCAAATTTTTTTTTAAAAATGAAGTCCTTTTCCGACCACTTACCAAATCATCCGGTGACCTCCCTTCAGAAATAGCTTCCATCCACATGACCACATACATTCCGCAATCATGTCCGTTCGTTTGCACCTTCGTCTTACGGACCACGAATTTTAAATCCCTCGGTGGGACCTTAATCTTCCCAAATTGGGCACAAAACGCCTCGTCCTCACTAAATTTCTGTAAACATTCCAACTGCGTAAAAAAAATAAATATAATTAGATTACGAAGAATTTATGCATTATAAATTACAAAATGTATCGACACATACTGTTTTCTTTGTTTGCTCCACTCTAGTCTTGTGCCGGGGAGATCTATGTAGACTATCAAGAAACGATGCTACACGATCAACCATATCCAACACCAAGAGACACCAATGAATATCCGAATCGTTTATTGGCATGAAGATCTACAACAATTGTCACACAAGATATTAGAACATTTATTGTTATTATTTAAATACTTAACAACATGTAAGCAAAAATATCTTACCATGTCACAATCGGTGAGTTTATTATGGCCCATCAACGTTCTAGAATAGAAGTCTACAAGAAACGGCGCATTTTGACCGTCGCTTATGAACGCGGTCTGCATTTCAAAAAACAATTTCCAGTAATTGACCAGCCATGACCAAATTGGACACGAAAATGTGTAAAAATGTAACTTACCACAAATTCGGATGGAAGATAGCAAATCTTCCGCTTCACGGTAGGATTCCTCATCGACTCGTAACCCAATAACCAGCCTTTCAAATTAATGACCGGACTTATTAGCCATTCCCCGGGTTTTAAGCTGCAAAGGTCCCCTACTGTGCCATGTTCGAGCCCGTAATCTACGATGACATCTCTATAGAAACAATTTTTTTGTATTAATTTTTTCACCACATTTAATTAAATATCACTCGCAAAGCAATATATATAACTTACTCTGGTTCTAACAAGTCACTATTCCAGACATAATCACACATAGCAGCCTCGACGTCATCAATTCCCTTTGGTATTTTTACTTTTGTAACCTACGATATATCAATAGATATTAGCCGCAACACAATAATCAAAATGGATGTCATTTGTATTATTCATTTTACCTTTTTACTCTTCTGCTTCTTTGGTGCAGGACACCCTGAATCGAGCTCTAAATCTATTGCATGAGCCGGTGTCCTCGTATCTTCATGGTGGACTTCTCTTATATGTTCCTCCACCCTCTTACTCCTTTCTTCGACATTTTCTTCATCATTTTTTATAAGTTCTTCATATTTAGCCTCAACATAACTCCTCTTTTTGTTTGTTTCAGGAATTAAATCTATCCCCTCATCCAATTCTTCCTTGAATTCAGGAGTTAAATGTATCCCCTCATCAATTTTTTTGTTTATTTCAGGAATTAAATCTAACCCCTCCTCCAATTTTTTTCCACCGTTTCAATCACCCCCTTTAACTCACCACTCAATTCCACCACTTCTTTAACAACACCATTACACTTTTCCCCTACTTCCCCCTTTAAGCTCTCAATAGCCTGTTCGATTCTGGATTGTCTTTGCAAACAATCAGAAACGAGTTTTTTAACCTCCGCCAACTCAGCAATCAATATGTCAAATTTACTTCCCCCTTCATTCACTTTCAACTTATATTCTACCTTCTCCTCTTCCTCCTCTTCCTCCTCTTCGTCCTCTTCCTCATCGCCAACCTTCACAAATAAAGTACATTATTAGAGCATCTTTCTTTTGTAAGTCCTTAGTAATCTATAAATACTGAAATTATCATTACCTTCTTTTTCGGTAATTCTAACTTTAACTTTGCCATAACTCGAACAACTTCTTCCTTGCCCCAGGCAGTGATGCGTGCCACTCCGGTTTTTCGGAATGTCGGCACAGAAGAAGAATCTGACCAAAAATCATACAATGCAACCTGCATTTTGTATAAACTTTATCATTTTCTATAATAACTACTTACAAAGTTTTCTAAACCAATACCAATATTCAACTCGTTTACCTCTAAGACAGCAATGCATCCTTTGAGGTATGAGGGGGTTTTTGGACTTTTGAAAAGTCGTGATTGCATCAATTATTTTCTCATACACATATGAAGCCCAATTTAATTCACCTCTAAACCCGGAGTCGCACAATAACTTCATACTTTCCTTGCTCGGGGATGAATCACCCGTTGGACAAAGGAATACTCCGACAATGTACAATAGTACACGGGCCTTCAGATCATCCCCTTCATACTTGCCGCTTTTTATGTCGTCCTCAAGTGTAGCAAATGACACATTAGACGTTAGGCCATACTTCTGCACAAGTAATTTCCAATCCTCCGTGTTTATAACTTCATCCACACCTTGGCCTTTATTCTGTAGCCCCAATACGGCTTCAATAATTCGGACACTAAAATGAAATGAATATTCTCCGTATCGCACATCACACTTCTGCAAATCAAAATCTCCCATCAACAACCGACACAATTTCCTCCGAATTGGTCGGTCCTGAATCCCAATAAGAGATCCAAACCCCATTTCTTCCAACAGATTTGATTTACCCTTCGCTTTCAACTCCTCTACTATGTGGTGCACTCGTTTTATGCTACACCTAGTCGACACTTCCTATGTAAATAATATTCATATAATGTCAGAGTTTTAATATATCATTTATAAAATATTTACAACTATAATGAATACCTTCTTCTTCTTCTTCTTCGCCTCATAGTTTCCTCTAGCATTTATGGACAACATGTTGTATGGTTGCTTCTCAGTTGCACTCATCGTGTACCATTTCTTCACCACCACGTCTCTCACCTGCAAATTATACATAAACCATAAACAATCAAAATATTCAACCTCCAATATATTCACTATAATTTCAATTTACATACCGAACCGACAGTGTAAGTCCCACAATCCCTCATCCTCTGCAATTCGTCAATACTGTCATCATAGGAAAGTTTAAATGTTCTTAAATACTTTCATCCAATAACAATTTACAGATTAATTATTTCACAATTTCTACTTACTAGAAGTACAGAAATCCACCCTTTGGTCTCTTCGGATTTTCCTCCCTATCTACTCTCTCCGCCTCCATTTGAATCATTTCAGTCTCATCTTGAACAACATCTTCATGATCCTTAGAACCCATCTCCTCTCGCTTCAGTTTTCTGACACAAGTATCGATATATAAATTCTACCGACATTATTACTTTCTACCGATAAGTTCTCAGAACAAAGTTCCGATATTTAATTACTAAATATATTTACACATTTTCGACCTATATAGATCAGAATTCCGATTTTACTTCAACATAACTAAACCCAAAACATTATCCCCAACTACCCAATACTACATTACCAAAAAATTAGGGTTTCGACAACATACCTTTTACTTCAAAGTCCCCAAACCCTAAACCTATCCTTTCGATTCTGATACAACAAATTAGGCTTTCTGTAAATGCAACTAAACTCGTGTCGATTTCACAGCAACCAAACTCGGGTCGATTTCAAATACTCTCCTCTCTTAGGTTTTCTGTAAATGCAAGCAATACAAAGGATACTTTTAACCGGTTATACCATTATGATATATATAAACGATATAATTCCTAAAAGTTTCGATACGTTTTTGAATTGTGTCGATTCTTTCCACACCAAACAATAAATCCGGTAAAGATTTACCGGTTACATTATATGAATTAATAATGTACTCGGTTATGTTTTACCGGTTAGATTATATTAATTAAATATCGATTCTTTTCTGCACGCTCTTAATTAAATATCGATATTTTCGCCATTTTTTTTCAACAACGGTTACGTTGGTGTTCAAAAAGTTTCGATAATGATTTAAAAAGTATGGATAATTTCGAAATAATATATCCGGTAAGATTTACCGGTTAGATTATATGAATTAAATATCGATTCTTTTCTGCACGCTCTTAATTAAATATCGATATTTTCGACATTTTTTTCAACCACGGTTACGTTCGTGTTCAAAAAGTTTCGATAATGATTTAAAAAGTATGGATACTTTCGAAATAATATATCCGGTAAGATTTACCGGTTAGATTATATGAATTAAATATCGATTCTTTTCTGCACGCTCTTAATTAAATATCGATATTTTCGACATTTTTTTCAACCACGGTTACGTTCGTGTTCAAAAAGTTTCGATAATGATTTAAAAAGTATGGATACTTTCGAATTAAACAACAAATTAGGCGCTACCGAATATATTGAAATTCGGATCAACATAACCGGTAATTTTACCAGTTTTGTTATAGTCCAAATGTCTGAGTGCCCATCCGCTCCAACTTAACAACAAATTCGGCGCTACCGATTATATTGATATTCGGATCAACATAATCAGTAACTTTTACCGGAAACATGATCTTTAACCGCTCACCGCCCTAGCCGGTTACGCCGTATATTAGCCGCATACTAGGCGCCGTACCGCAGAACCTCCCTGTGCTTATAGATTTTCTCTTTTTTAGAGCTTTTAAAGTCATCAATTAATAGTATTTCGGTAGTTCATGCATGAAAACACAAAGTGAACAAAATTAAATAATAAATACATTAAAATCTAGTTTTAAAAGTGAAATCGGTCCTCAACAAAAAATTAAAAAATCAATTAAGTTCATATACAAATTTTACACCCAATTGAACCCTCAAAATTCAAATAATAATCAATTTAGTCATTCCACTAAATTGAACGTTAACTCAAAAGTAGTTATTATGGTGGTGACAAGTGGCACAGTCTAGACGTGCCACATCACCAAAATCGTAAATAATTATTTAAAAATATTTAAAATTATAAAATATTATATTTAAAATTTAAAAATATTAAAAAATCTGAAAAATATTTAAAATTACAAAAATATAAAAAATAAATTAAAAAATTCAAGAAAAATCTAAAAAAATATTCGAATGTGTAAAAAATTAAAATTATGTATAAAATCATAAAAAATATTTTTAATTAAAATCAAAAAATATAAATAATTGCAATAATTATTAAAAAATATATAAATATTTATAATGAAATAATATTTAAAATTTGAATAATTTTTTAAATATATATATATATATAATTATAAATCCCAAAATTTCAAAAAAATTCAAAATGCAAGAAATTTTTAAATCCCTAACTCTAAACCCTAACCTTACATTCCCAACTCCTCAAATCAGTTTAATTGACTATGAAAATTGTTGTTATTGTAGCAGACGACAATTCTGGTGAGAAGAAATATTGAGGGAGAATGTGGGTTTTCCTGCGACGGGGAGTGGCCGGTGGTTGAATCGATGTTAATGCTTGATTTAGGGATTTATGAGGTTTTTTTGAAAGAAATGAAACTTTGAGGTTTTTTAGAAAAAAATAGTATTTTATATTTTTTATAAAAAAAATAAAGGAAAATAAGAAAAAATTAAATTAATTTTTAATTTTTAATTTTAGACTTTTTATGTTTTTTATAAAAAATTATAATTTTTTAGATTTTTTAAGAATTTTTTAGAATTTATTTAAAAAAATTGATTTTTATGACGTGACACACTTGTGTCCGTCTATATTTTGACCGTTAGAAGGTATTGACGGTCAACATGGTCAAACTAACAGAGGGGCCAAATTGAATGTAATTTGAATTATGATGGCTAAATTAGATACAAAACTTTTATAATGACTTAATTAATTTTTTGATTTTTCGTTGAGGGTCAATTTGACCTTTAAGCCTAAAATATCTCTCTTTATATAATTACAATATTAAACTTTGTTAAAAAATTACAATATTAAATTACAAAATATTGTAAACAAAATTGTAATGTAAAAATAGAAAATTTTACCACGTGCGTCGAACATCGTTGAACACTATTAATGTTGAACATCATCAAATTGAATAATAAAGATTAAAAATATCAAGGATTCAACATACAATTATAAATTATTTAAAATAATTTTTTACTTAAATTATTTTTCATATATATTATATTTTTTAATTTTTTAAATAATTCAATCAAATACCAATCATAATCAATCCCTAAATTAAAAAACTTAGACCTTTTTCCCCAAATTAAAATCCTATTTTTTTTTCTCTCGAATCATGATTTCATATTCAACGGTCTTTCCAAAGCTGAGGGTAGGTTTCGACTTTGCCAGTTCACGCAGCTGATGAATTACCTTCATTTTGTGTTGTCCACAAAAAACATTTCAATTCTGATTCAGAAACAGTACATTGATCCATGTTATATGTTAGCGAAGGCTAAGTAATTTGCAGCTTAAGGCAAACAATTCATCACAGATCTTCTTTGTTGTAATTACCATACAATCGTAGCAGTAAAATCTCAATAAAATCAAGTTTGATTAATTAAATTTGATCATGAAAAATTTAATACAAAAGATAAATTCATACACCAGATGAAGATTTTGACAATATATGAAATCGTGATTTAGGTGAAATTTAGGGTTTTAATTTTGGAAAAATTTAAATTTTTTAATTTAGGGATTGAATATGGTTGATATTTGATTTATTTGTTTAAAAAATAAAAAATATAATATATATAATTAATTTAATTAAAATTTTATTTTAAATAATTTATAATTATATATTAAGTGCTCATCCTATAAAAATATATAAAACAACACAAATCTAAAAAAAAATAGGATAAGATGGTTGAGTTCCCGATATATGACACATCTATCAATATCTAAGTCTCTGGTTACAATATAAAGAAGTGTTTAGGTCAAAAAGAAAAGCATAAAGAAGTGTTGGGTATAAGGCATTTTACCGAATTATTATTAGTATTTATTAAATTATCACCGCAATCAAAAATATTTATTAAATTATTTTCGTGTAATGCAGGATAAAACCACGTCACCTCAATTATGCTTGTGAAAAATGTATTCCACGTATTTTCATCAAGTAAAAATGTTTGTTTTATCTTTATTTATGTACTATCATTAAAAATTGTGTTTAGGGTTTAAAATTAAAATTTAAGGTAAGAATTTAAAAAATTAAGAGTATGTCATATTTTTTATAATATAGGGTTTAATATTTAAGATTTTGAATTTAGGATTAAAATTTAAGATTTATTTATTTTTAATGTTGAGGCACAAAAAGATACTAGAAAAGTAGAGGATTTTTATTATTTTTATCTTATAAACATTGAAATATTCAAAATAAGAAGAAAAAAACAAAATAAAAAGAAATTTTATGAATGTGTCCAAAGAAAAACATGCATATAAATGTCAAAGACACATGACAATATGTGTAAACTTTATCTTTCAATATTTGATCGTAATAAATATCGAATATTTAATCTTAGTAAAACATAAAACAAATTTGGAAAATAAATTAATAAATCAATTGTAGGCTGCCGAGCCTAAAATTCTTCAAGCCCCAGTTCATCGAAAAGAAGAGGAAAATTATGGGTTCATGCAAGAGTGGAGCCATAAATTTATTTAAAGGTTGTTATTTTTTAACAATATTTAAAAAATTATATATTTATAAATGAGTGTTGTTTATATATTTTTATTTTTATATATAAATTATATAAAAAATTCTAAAAAATTAGATTCCATACTTGCACGTGGCTTCGCCCATAGGTTCGTGTACGGTGCTGCAGTTTCATAATTCATGTAATATGACGGGTTATTATGAATTGACATTTTTTCTAAATAAATATGAATTGACATTTTACACTGAATTGACCCTTCAAATTTGATGTCCTTTTTAACGATATTTTTAGTGAGTACTTATGGGGTCGATAGGGGCGGAACATAGGTGAGTTTGATAAGAAAAATTAAAGCACATCGTCTCATCTCAGGCATATTTATTTTTTTAAGAAATAAGAAAAGGGAAAAGAACAAGTCTGCTATTGAAGATGGAATTATAACAAAGTGAATTAATAAATGTGTGAAATTTTGGGGATAGCTTGGAATATGTTTTAAATTGATTAGATATTCTTTGAGTTTGACGGACACCTCCCATTTCAAGTAAAATTAAATTATAATAGAGGGAAAAATCTTGAATCAGTCGTTGCATTTAAAAATAAAAAATAATTATTGATATTTAGTTTATTTAAATTAAATATTACAAAAACAATTATGATTGGTAATTTGGTAGGAGTGAGCAAAACTCGACTCGACTTTAAAAAATTGAAATTTTCGACTCGACTTGAGGCGAAAAAATTCGACTCGTTTTCACTCGACTCGAATTTTATAAACTAGACTCGAATCGAAAAAAATTTAAATAAAGTTTGAGTTATAAAATATAATGTGTCAGCTCGAATAACTCAAAATTTTTTGACTCGACTCGATCGAATGCCACTAAATTAGTTGGAGCAACTTTTTCAACTTTATTTGTTTCTTTTAGACTACCATAATTCAGAACTTTAATCTCATTTAAGGAATTTAAAGTCCTACTAAATTATTGGCAGTTGAAAAAGGATGGAAATGAGATTTGATACGAAAAAGTAAAATACAGAGGATTATGAAGTTTTAACTAGATTTGATGCAAAGAGATTTTTTATATGGGTCAACCATATTAGGGTCACCCAAGTATTATTAAATTAATGTTAATTGATCTTTAATGAAATGATGACATTACACGCTAAAATAGTAATTGTGTAAAACTGAGTAAATACATAATATTTGGTCGGTTGGTCAAACTGTTTATTTTTATTTTTTTTCACATTCTCTTAAGTTATGGGTCCTAGATTTATTAGAGTCTAGAAGCACCTTCTTCATTTTTTTAGAGTCTCCCTTTCCCCTCCCTTTTAAATATTTTTCTACAAGCGGACTTCTAAATTTATTGCATATCGTATTTAGGGGCCATAAACCCTAACACTTAAATTCTAAACCCAAATTATAGACTTTAAATCATAGAACTTAAACTTTAAAATCTAATCACAAACACTTAAATTCTTACACTAAACCACAAACCATGAGCGGATTTTGACAACCAAATTTGAGGGGCCTATTTTAAAAAAATTTAAAATTTTGAAAGCTTAAATTAAAAATTTCAACGATTTTGAAAGGTTTAAATTGAAATTTTTATAAAATGTAGGAGTTTAACTAAATTTTCAAAAAATTAAGGTTTATCAAGACTTTAAAATTTTTTTAAGAGGAATTTAATTAAAATTATTAAAAAATTTAAAATATAAAATCAACTTTTAAAATTTTTGAAGAGGTCAAATTAAATTTTTTAAAATCTTTAAAGGACTAAATGTAAAATTAGAAAATTTTGGGGGGTCTAAGCCCCCACTGGCACCATTGAGCGTCCACCACCGCCACAAACCCTAATATCTAACCATAAAAATTAAACGTTCATGAAATTTGTGCATAAAATATTTTTCTTAATAATATACCTACATAATAGTTGAATGGACTAAATTTTGATAATGTGGTATTTTTTTTATTCAGAAATGATTATCATATTTAAATTAATTGATAAAAAGCAAATTAAAGGGAAAAATTGGTTGCCAGCGAGAAATAGAAATTGACCAATGAAATCTTAACACCAAAATTTGTCTTGGGATAAAAATGTTAAAGTGTTGATAGGTTTTGTTTCCGAATACTCATGGCTTCTATTTATTTGAGAGAAGATGATTGAATTAATTTTAATCTGAATTTAATCTATGTATATATTTCATATGATTATGAGTTAAACTAACCTAAACCCAAGAGCATCTTGCCATTGCTTGCCTCTATAACTAGAATTGGTTTCCCCAAGTTACAAGCAAGCATGGGGCTACTTGATCCTTTTTATAACATGCATTTTTCCAATAATACAAAAGAATTATGATAATATGTTCAATTGTATGGAGTGATTCAGAAGACAATTTAACAATTTTTCAACCGAATATTATTAAAGAATTATGAAAAATATTATAGGTACAACGCATCAAGAAAGGAGAATAATAGGGACTAGTCCACCAAAATTTATACAACTCAAATGTGCAAAGAAAAACAAATACTTCAATAGAATTAGCATACCGTCAGAATCCAGATGCCTTCCTAAATTACCTTGTCTCTATCCAAACGAGATGCTTTACGGGGTGAAAAAAGAGTGCTGAGTGAACCAAACTGTCAGGCAGATTGCTCTGCTACCAAGGTCTGATTACACCGGCAAACAACCATCAATCGAGTGAGGATCTATCTTTCTATGACCACCGAAAAAATTAAAATTAAAAACTAGCGTCGTGAAGATCTCGATATGAGCATCAAACGACTACTAAAGTATGCTACTAAGACAGAGTATCGACCGCGGCCAAGAAAACAAATGACAAACAATTCAACGGGTTTTTGATTCAATACGATCTATACAAGAGTAATACTGAGTTAGCACTTGATTATGGATTCATAGAATCAAAATCCGAGCGCAATGCTTACACCTTCACATTGGAGATATCGGTGTCGGACCCATTTTTCGGAGACAAACTCGACATTGCCGAGTCAAATGATAATATGTTCAATATGATCTATACAAGAGTAATGTTGAGCGCAATACTACCTGATTGCAGGATGAAAATCGTGATCCAAGGCTGAAAATTGCTCAAGGAGTAAGAGCAGGGGAAAAGAAGGAAATTTTGTCAGTCATCTGCTGCCCGTTTTATCGGTAGATGATTTCTGCTGCATCGTAGCTACTCGGTCATCTGCCTGAGTTATATATTTCCCGACCATTTAATATTGAATTGCATAGGCCCTATCCGGTGATCCAAGTATAATCGTTAATGATTTCCTGGTGATGCATTCCTATTGTGTGATAATTTGTGCTAGGTTTAGAAGGTGTGAATCAATTCTTCACATCGAGGCATTTGAGGAAATAGAGAGAAGGAAACTGTACAAATATTGGTTAATTCAACATTGGAATTTTGTGACAGTACTGAATACAAATCAACAGGTAAGAGAGTGATAAAAAAAACAAATAAATTTATAAGCAAAAGTGTAAAAAAAATGTTTCCTTCTTTTTGTACCCAGATGGGAGCTGGAGGATTTTCTGCTGCCGTTTCTTACAGAACTCTTTCAAGTACATTTATACATGGTCGTTTAGGGCATTTGTCCCGAACCTGACTGATTATCGTGCACAAAGTTTAGACACAGTTGTGTGGAAACCATTTCAGAGCTGCTCACTCATAGTCATTGTAACTTTAACTTGATTTACCAGGGTCTAGTAAGTCTTCACATTTTGTTCCCTCACAAAGGCACTCTTGAGGATTTGCATAGAAATAATCTTCCTCCTTCGGTTTGTCTGGAATAACTCGACGACAGAAGGGCTGTCCCATCCGGTTTTCATGTGCTTGCCTTACGGCTACTGCAAAGTCATTCCAGGGAAGTGTCCCATTCTGATGCAAATCCAGTAATTCAACAAGTTTCTTTCGATCTGGCAGGATACTTTTTTTGAACCCAAGATACCTGAAGAAAAGCTTGTCAAGACTATGAATATAATCCCCCCACTGCCTTGTTACATAATTTGGAAACATACATTACCTGCGATGACCTTCTACAACTTTCGCCATGTTCCCATCATATGTTGGAATGAAAGTATTGCTGGCAACTGATACCATAAAGTCCAAAGCCGCCATCTGAGATGAATGGTTCTGAAATTGCTGCAGCTCCACGGGATCTAACAGTGTTTCTTTTTTAACCTAAAATTGTAATAATGTCTTGAGGTCTACAAAAATCATATGCAACACGAAAGCAACTACACCTAAAAAGGATGCCTGACTTAAAAGCCAAAAGTGGAGTTGGCCCATTATTTAACTGCTAAACATGCCCACAAATCAAGGCTTGAAGATTCAGGGTTCAATTAAGCACAGTGAAAATGACTCATGATAAACAGATTCTCTGATAATGGCATCACCATTGGAATAAAAATTGACTTCAATGATAATTTGAATCGGGTTTTCACAACAAATGCTTGGAGTTTCAATATCCAAAAAACGTTGCTAAACATAGAATCCAGTGCTTTGATGACCATTCAAGAAAACATATTAATACCGAAAGCTACACATTTGAGGGTCAAAAACTTACAATCCGTGGAAATGCAGCTCTTAGTGGTGCTAGTCTCCGTTCACTTCCATAAATCTCACCAGAAGCAATATAAATCTGAGTTTCCTTATCAAAACCCAGTGCTTGCAAAATTAATGTTGCTTCCTCTGGTGTCAGAGGGCACAACCCTTGTTGTCTCCTCTCTTCAGACACTATCTCTTTCTCTCTCCACCAAGGGTATGCATACCTGAAAGGAAAGGGTAGCTGTCTAATTACATTTTGTTTTGTCATTCTCAAATATTTGTTATTGATAATGTTGAGATGACGAGATCCTTAATAAACCGAAGTTTTGATTCACTTCTTGTCATCACTAATTATAACATTTGATGTAAGCTAAACCAAGGCAGGAATACACCATGATCATATTTCTCAAAAACTAAATTTGGTTATTGATAACTACCAATAGTTGGAAGCATCTTAGCTTTATTGTCATTCCCTAATTAACATCACTTCAGAAAAATGTCCACATGGCTTTGCTATCTTGTTTGCATGTGGCATGTTGGGGGGAAACTAGTGTGTCTCCTAAACAGTGGGGATATCAATCCTTGCTAAGATAATTTGAGTGTTTTGACAGGAATCTATCAGATTCAAACATAACAAACCTCAATCGTTTTAGCTCCTCGGCTTCTTCCACAGTGCAGCCATGTGTACAACCCGAGAAAGCCAACATGTCCATCTCATATCTTAGATGCAATGCCACAAAGGGCCCATTTTCTTGAAGAATGTGAACCAATTTCTCCCCCAATGTCTCAATCTGAGGAGTAAATTTCAGTCCTTGGAAATTAACGCGGCACCTTAGTTTTTGAAGATCGAGTGGGATCCCATTATTTGCAAGTCGTGTATCAGTCCTATTGAAGTGTACTACCTTGTGCTTACTGAACAGTGGTAGAATCTGAAAAATAATGTCAAAGGCAATTTGATTCTACTTCGTAACCAAGAGATAGGAAAAAAAGAGAATAGAAGAGATAAACACACGACACATTCTTATCCATCCATTGAGAGAATTGTCAATTTTCTATTGATGGAAATGTGAATGATACGATTAATAATGAGAAACAAACCTGTTCTAAGTAGTATTTTTCATTTGACCAGCTAACCGGAGGCATCTCAAAAGCTTCAAACCCATATTTCCTACTAAATCTCTTTGGCAGCCTTCTGATAATGTGAACTTCATCCCTCAGAGAATCAATGAAATGCCTTTCATTGAAAATATCCTCAAAATCACTGCAAAAACAGATCACAAGTCGAAGAATTTTAAAGCAGCTGCGTGAGAAGGGAACAACAATGTAACCTTTTCAGAATGATAAACATACCTAGGGTCTGCCCAGAATGATCTCTTATCAAGTTCCGGAACAACCAAAGTGAGATTTAAGAGTCTGGCAACAGTTACCATGTCACAGATCTAAAAATTCCAAACTGGATTAATAACATACATAATATCAAAATGAATAAACAAAGTAAAGAAGAGCTAGCGAAAAGATGCAGACCGCTGCACGCATTTGATTCAAGCCCCCATTGCAAGAAACTTTAAGAAAACCATTACTTTTATAGTTCCCTGCAAATGTACAAGAATGAATGTATTATTACTTCTTCGAAGATCGAATGAAAAAGCAAAAACAGCCTCCCTTCAATAAAATTCATGGACTCATATAAAAGGTATTAGATATCAGTGATCAGATTCTCAATTTTGCCAAATAAGAACACATTAGCAACAACTATTTCTCCACAAAGCAACCTTAAACATAAGCAACTCAAGATGATGATCAATAACCCAGAAACTTAGTGAAACTATCTAGAGTACATATAACTGAGCATGCTATAGTGAAATGTAAACTGAGGTTGCTGCTAAAAAAACCCAAAGAAACTACAAATTTCCTGATACCAATTATTTCTCAAATTCAAGAAATTTCCCAAACCACATGGAAATTTTGAGAAAATCCAAGGCAAAGAACAAAATGAGGGGTACGGAGGTAAACTCACGGCGAGGAGCAAGAGGGGGAGGGGCACGGAGCGAGTGTTGAAGATTGAGAGGAGGGCGCGTGATCCAGGAAACCCGGCTGGTAAAACCGGTAAGCAAACGAGGGTGCCATAGCTCAGGGACGGCGACGATGTGTACCAAACAAGTCCAAAGCAAAATGCTGGAACAAACTCTAAAAAACCAAACCCGAAGGCGAGTCCTAGGAAGCACTTGACTAGGAAACTTGTCGGACCTCACTGCTTGTATATTATTCTCAGATCTAACCTCCATTTCTCTTCCTCGCTCCTCATTGCCGCTTCTTCATTTGAACAAATGTCTATCAATTCTTCGCACCTTACAATCAAGAAAAATGCGATTTCCCTTTCTTTCTAAAAAACCCTAGAAAGAGATCACGAGCCTAAATGGCTTAACAGGCGAAGCAAACAAATATCAAATTAATTTGACAAAATAAAAAATGAATCTCACCAACCAAACAGATATAACTGGAAAAACTCTCTTTTTTTTGGCGGAGGAGGAAAAAGAAAACCGTTAAAGGTTTTTCTTTTATCTTTTTTCCTGTTTCTTGGATTTTAAAACGGGATGAAAAGGTCCGTTTGGTTACCGAGAAACATCGAAGGGAAAATGGAATTTAAAATTTATAAGGACAGATATGTGAATATGCATTTTTTTTATTAATAGTTTTGATCTATAAGCATTTACTCTCATTGTATACGAAAAAAACTCTTTAAGTCTCCAAAATTTCAAAAGCACCCAAATTGTTCAAAATTCACCTAGGCAAAAGTAAAATCAATGCCAAACTGTCAAAAATTAGTTCTAAGACACTTCAAATTTTCTTGTAATGACAAGTTAAGTAGAAAAGAAAAAGAAAGTTCCGAGGTTGAAGAACTCATCAATACGGATAACAGTTTTTTTAATAAATAACTAAAAAAATAATTACATAATAAAACATTAGATATATACATTGACTAAAAAATTTAGTCATCTAAGAAGTATTT
The DNA here is from genome assembly GCA_958450335.1 of Hibiscus tridactylites. Lineage (NCBI taxonomy): Eukaryota > Viridiplantae > Streptophyta > Magnoliopsida > Malvales > Malvaceae > Hibiscus > Hibiscus tridactylites. The sequence continues at coordinate 83,142,237 of OY288276.1, forward strand.
TATAATAAAGGCTTATATAATTTTGAATAATGATTCTAGTTTACACATTAAAACAGTTTTTTTTAATTTCTTATGAGATATATTTTTTTAACATTTAATGTTCAATATATATACTACTTAGACTCCCTCATACTTATAAATAAAAAAATATTGAATGCATACCCGTGTTTGATCACATATCTTCTTATATAATATATCCATGACAATAACAAACAATCTATACTCAATCAGTTCTTTTAAAACATTTTTAACATGATTTCTTAAATTTAATTTTTAAATTAAATTAATTTTTGGCATAAAGTTAAAAAAATACCTGCAACGTTAGATTGAATAGTCACTTTGGCATCTGTTTTTTTTTTTTTGAGGAATTTAACCCACAACTTTTATTTTGGGTTAAAATAGCCTCTATGTGGATGAAAATTATTAAAAAAACTGACGATAAACAATTTAAAATGACTTGACATGATGATAAGTCAACAGAAAAAATTATTTTATATTTTATATAATTTTATAAAATTATTTTTTGATTGATGTAATATTTTTTCAAATTAACTTATTTGTTTATGTGTTACTGTCATGTCAGCGTGCACTGACATGTAGAGATTATTTTGACCCCTAAACAAGCCGTTACTGGTAGTTGATTTCAACCAACTTATGCCAACAGGCGCTTACAGCCCAACGTCCGTTTGCCACTCCAACGGCAATCAAGCCATGTACAGCCTTATTGCTCTCTTTATAAACAAAATTAAAATACATTTAATAAACAGTGATTTGAGTCGAATTGAACTAATCCCAACTCAAAATTTTTATATTTAAGTACAGTTCGACCCTTGAACATGTTTAATCATCGCAGTTTTTATCACTGAATTATTGACAATTTTAACTTTTATTAGTATTATATTAACCAATCTTTGTCATTACGATGAATAAGTTAAATTTGTCGATACTTCCAATCCCATCGATTATATATACAACAAACCCCAACTTTATCTATTTTCCCCTCAAAAGTAGTGGTATTCACGGTAGATTAACCCAACCATTAAGCATAAATGGTTGGTTAATTTATATAGCCGTTTTTAAACTATAACATAATTATTAAGAAACGGTTAACTGTTAAATTTTTAAATAATTAATCGTTACTTAACGGTTCGGTTACATGTTAACTACAATATTTTATATTTTTTTACATGTTCACTGAATCTTTTGAGAAGAATGAAATTATCTCTCTAATAAATATTATATTTAATTTTTCAGAAAAAAATAAATAGAGAAATTCTAATCATAAACTTCATTTTATGTCTAAATGATTTCATAATGGTTCACCAATAGGTTAACCATTATCCATCATTTTTAGTGGTTGGTTAATCAAAACTGTTTAACCTTAACAATAGGTTAATTAACATGTAAAATTTAATGGTTATATCGGTTAAAAATTACAGTTTATTTTGCACACCCCTACTTAAGGGTGTAAATGAGCTGATTCGAGCTTGACTCAGCTCGTTAAGAATTCGAGTCGAGTTTGAGCTTGAATAGTTTTTAACGAGCTTCAAAAATCTGAGCCCGACTTGGCTCATTAAGAACTCGAGTTGAGTGTTGACCGAGCTTTGACCGAGTCGGACTTGAGTAGCTTGCGATCTGTCTCGTCTCATTTAAAGCCCTATCAGGAAAAAGCTTTAATACACAAGTTGTGTAAATTAAAGTTCACACAAACTTCTTAATTTTAGGGTTTAGAGGTTTAGGTTGTTAGGTTTAGAATTTAGGGTTTAGGACTTATGTTTAGGGTTTTAGGTTTATGAATTAAGATTTTAATTTAAAAATTTAGTATATTATATTTTTCGAATAGCTCGCAAATTTTCCGAGTCAAATATTGACCAAACTTTAACCGAGTCGAACTCGAGTAACTCACAATCTGTCTCGTCTCATTTACAAACCTACCCTTCTCAAAAGCATCGGTGTGTTGTGAGGCAATTAAAGAAAGGAAGAATCCAACCTTGAGAGCGTCAACAACATGTGTCAACTTGAAATCATAAGGTCTCATCTTATTCATAAAACCAGTTTTATGTAATCCTTTCCTTCAATGTGAAGTTAATACATACATTTATAACATCATTAATATTTATTATATAATAGACAGCTGCCGCTTGTTGTCACGTGACAAAGCTATACAGCACTTGTTCTCGAATCTCAATGGAATAAATGAGATTAGAAATGAAAAAAAACAGACCCTCTTGGCTCTTGCATTCAATATGGTTGAATATCGGCCTATATGTGCTTGGAAGAGGCTGAAATATTAATATGCTTTCACTGAAAAAGGAGTGAAAATTGCAGAGATATTCCATGAAATTAATGATATCAACAACTTTTGGGTGTTTAGTAATGCGTGGAATTATATTAATTAATTCTAATCCATCCAACTTCATTCATTACTCTGTCACAATGATAATAAATAAACAGATTTATAAAACACTTACAAGTTGAGTTCGAATATAACAAAATTTTGCAATACACAAAATAGATGAGTGGATCAGGAGATCACATGTTAATGATTATTCAAAAAAAAAAACAATCTTATAAAACTATTATAAATGTAAATTGATGATAATGTAAAAAAAACCACAAATGATTATAAGAAAATTTAAGAATGTATTGTTTTCTTTTTGAAAATTTTAAATGTTGAAAAAATATATTTTTCAAATCATTATCAAATAAGATTAGTTTTTTTTAGTTTTTCTACCCAATCCTAGTTGACCTAATGCCCCCGCCGCTGACTCCCCCCCAAGCTGTCGCTGGCCCTGATGATGCCCCTTCCCTTAAAAAGCCTCGACGCCAAGACGATGATCCGCCAGATAAGGGTGGATCGGTTAACACTGGTTCTGGTTCTTCACCCGTGCGAGTTCCTATTTCCTATAAGGATTCATTGATGCACGACAGCAATGCTGGATTCTCTGATGAGGATGGCGATATGGACGATGATGATATAGAAATCTTAGAGGAAGATGTCCATCGGGGTATAGACAATGGTCTTATTTCGATAGATTTTTCTGAACGTGTCCAAACCCTAGCTGCAAAGTGCTTCGACAGAACCCTTGTGATCAAGCTTCTCGAACGCCGCATCGGATACAACACTCTCAAAACGAAAATTCAGGAGCTATGGAAACCAACCCAACCTATCAAATTTATGGACATAGATAACGACTACTACCTAGCCATGTTTCGCAACCATACAGATTATCTCTCTGCGATTGCGGATGGTCCGTGGGTTATCTTTGGCCACTACCTGACAGTGGAGCCATGGACCATCGACTTTGATTCTTCTAAACCTTTTCCGACGACGCATGTTGTGTGGATTCGCCTCCCGGGACTGCCGGCAATGCTGTATAAGTGAAGCTTGATCACTGCTATTGGTGAGTGTATTGGCCATGTGTTTCGGATTGACTATCAGACGGAATGTGGTCGGTTCGCTCGAATGGCGGTGTCTGTCGATCTTGGGAAGCCACTCGTTTCAAAGATAGTTATTAATGGTGATATTCAATTGGTGGAGTATGAATCTCTCCCCGCCATTTGCTACTACTACGGAAAGTATGGCCATGCACAACATCTATGCCCGAACCTAAAAACCATGCAAGCTTCAAATAGCACGACATTACCGCAACCTTCTAACATGCCAGATGCTTCCGCGACTCCAGCACACCAGCCTGCTGTCTCCGAACCCTCCCCGAACTCTTCCATGTTTGGCCCCTGGATGATGGTAGGGCGACGGCAACGTCGGATTACTAAGAAGCCTATTCCGTCACCAACCCTAGACACTCCTCATGGCATCTCAGGTTCACGGTTCAATCCTATTTATGAAGATCTTGATGCAAGCCTAGACACTCCTCATGGCATCTCAGGTTCACCAACCACAACCACTGCTCCGCTCACGATCAGGGAACCTACCGCCCTACCCCAGCCTGCTCGACACCCAACGAAGACTGATTCACGGTTCAAAGGCAAATTACAGGTGATCTCCAAGCCTCACAAAGTCACCCATATCCGCAAGCCTCTGTCTACCACCCTTGTCGATTTCCCTATTGTTCATCGAGGATCTAGCAAAGCTTCTAGTTCGAAGAGGACCTCCACTCCTACCCTTGACAGCACCAAACATGTCGTCGTTGTAATAAATGAAAATGACAACCCTAACGTGCATCCGATGACTGTAGACCCAAGCCCGCCATCATCGGTTGTTCCATGGGGTATCAAAGTGCACCCGCCGGACCATTTGCCGCCTCCAACTCATGCTGGCACCCCAACCGATATTCCCATCGTCACCTCGACCTCGTCCCCGCGGGAGAACAACAGCTGAGCAAGCCTTAATAGCGTTTTGGTATCCTTCTTCATTCATACTTTTAATTATGAATTTTAAGTGTCTTTGCTGGAATGTCCAGGGCTGTGCCCACCCTAAATTTATCACTGCTGCTAAGGAATATTTGCGTGAGATTAGGCATGATATTGTGGTGTTGTTGGAACCAAAGATCAGTGGTTGTAAAGCTGATGTTGTTATCTCGAAACTCGGTTTGCCTAACTCCCACAGGGTTGAAGCTAAGGGCTTTTCTGGGGGTATTTGGATCGGTTGGTACGATTATGTCCACGTTGAAGTCACCGCCAACCATTTCCAGTTTATCCATTGTCGTGTCTTCCATAAGAATCATGGTACTTCTTTTTTGATGATTGTTGTCTATGGTAGCCCTAATTCTTCTAAACGTCGGACTCTTTGGCATCATCTGCATTGTTTAGCCACCACTATTCGCTACCCATGGTTTATTTGTGGTGATTTCAATGCGACGCTCTTTGACTCTAATAGGCGCGGTTGTGCACCATCCCCCATCCCATGCAAGGAGTTTCAGTCTTTTGTTTTCTCTAATGGTCTTCGAGATATGGGGTTCTCTGGGCCGGAATTCACATGGTCTTGTCATATGGCGCACGCGCGCCTCGATAGATGCTTATGCAATGATCTTTGGGACGAAGTGTTTCCTGACTCTATGGTTGCACACTTGTTTCGTATGCGATCTGATCACAGGCCAATCTCCCTGCAAGTTGGTAACTCCTCATCTTTTCTAACTCAGCCGTCCTTCAGATTAGGGGTGTTCAAAAAAATCCGATCCGATTGATCCGATAATCCGTTGATCTGATCCGAAATTCCGGATATCCAATCCGTTTTTTATTTTTTGGATAATTCGGATCGGATATCCGAAAATTTCGGATCGGATACGGATAGTGATTTTACATTCAGATCTGATATCCGATTATCCGATATCCAAAAATTCAAATTTTTTATAGGTATAAATCTTGTTATATTCGATATTTTTACTTGTTATATATGAAAAATTGAAATTTTTATGATACAAATATTGTTATATTCAATAACTTATTAATTTTTATATTCGAAAACTTAAAATTTTCATGGATAGAACCATTAAATTAAAAAAATAATCAAATAAATTCATAAATTTCGGATAGTCGGATATCCGAGTATTCGATCCGAAAATACGGATATCCGGATTTTCGGATATCCGATTTTTTTGGATATCCGATTTTTTCGGATCGGATACGGATCGCTATTTAGGTGATCCGAATTTTTCGGATATCCGAATTTTCGGATCGGATCCGATCCGATATCCGAAAATGAACACCCCTACTTCAGATACTTTTCAGGCTGGAACTCTCATGATGACTTTGCACGTATGGTGCAAGATAATTGGCATCCCTCGGAGTCCTTGTCCGAGACTTTAATAAGCTTCACTAATGCGGTAGAGGCTTGGAATCACACTATTTTTGGCTACATTGGGAGGAAAAAGCGAACTATTATGGCTCGTTTAAGGGGTATTCGGAAATCTCTAGGCCAGCAACATTCAAGATTCCTTGCTTCGCTTGAAGTTGAATTGCTCCAAGAATTAGAAGATATCATTGACCAGGAAGAGCTTATGGGGCGTTAAAAATCTTGTTCTGATTGGGTTCTAAATGGTGATCGAAATACAAAGTATTTCCATCGCAATGCTACTATCCGCAAGCAGAAGAAGAAAATCAGCTCGCTCAAACTTCCTAATGGTGAGTGGTGCTCGGACAACGATCAATTAAGGATGCAAGCTAATGCTTTTTTCCAATCCCTCTTTGCCCTTGAGTCTCATGAGAGCCGACCCTTCAATTCTTCTGGTCATTTTCCGGTTGTTCCTACTGCCCTTCTTCAGGGTCTTTGTGATGTCCCTTCGATTACTGAGATCCATGCAGCTCTGATGGATATGGCCCCGCTTAAAGCCTCGGGTTGGGATGGCTTACACGCGCACTTCTTCCAAACGCATTGGGGCACTATTGGCCCTTATATTTTCCGTATTATACAAGATATCTTCAAGGGAGGTTCACTTGATCCTGAAATGAACCGTACCATCCTAGTACTCATCCCAAAAAAGGAATCTCCGGAGTCTTTTCCTGATTTTCGTCCTATCAGTCTTTGTACGGTTTTCTACAAGTTGCTATCCAAGGTTATTGTTAAAAGGCTTCAGCCAATCTTCCCGATTTTAATTCAGGAAAACCAAACCAGTTTTATCAGTGGAAGAACAATCACTGATAACACCATTACCAACCAGGAGGCAATCCATTCCATGATATCAAAGAAAACAAAAGCTGGATGGATGGCTATCAAATTCGACCTTGAAAAGGCTTTTGATAAGCTGCGTTGGGATTTTATTCACGATTCCTTGCGCGATGTTGTAATTCTTGAACCGCTCAACCGTATTATTGTAAGCTCTATCACGTCATCCTCCTTCCAAGTTCAATGGAATGTCTCTTTATCACTTGTCTTTTTCCCTCAACGAGGCATTCGCCAAGGCGATCCGATCTCTCCATATTTATTTGTTCTCACCATGGAGTGCTTGGGTCATCTTATTGATGCGGCTGTTGAGAATGGGTCTTGGTCCCCTTTCTGCCTCATTCGTAATGGCACGCCTTTGTCTCACTTATTTTTTGCCGATGACCTAATCCTATATGCCAAAGCGGATCTGGCTAACACTAAGGTTATTGATAACATCTTGGCTGACTTTGGTGCTTCCTCAGGTCATAAAGTTAGTAAGCGGAAAACACAAGTTTGGTTTTCTCCAAACATGAATCCACAGGTTAGAATCTCCATAACTAATGCTCTTGGTTTCGAAGAGGTTGTGAGCCTTGGGCGATACTTGGGGGTACCGGTTATACACAAGCGTGTTACACGTGAAGACTATAGCTTCATTTTTGATAAATTAAGGGCTCGCCTTAGTGGATGGGTTGCGAAGACTCTTTCTTTGGCAAGGCGAGTAACATTGTCCAAGTATGTTTTATCTGCGATTCTGGTGTACTTCATGCAATCGACACTCCTTCTGAAAGGCGTGTGTGATGATATCGAGAAGATTGTTTGGTAGTTTGTTTGGGGAAGCTCTACCTCTGATCGTAAAGTTCCCCTGGTAAATTGGGAAGCACTATGCCAACCTATGGAAAATGGTGGTTTAGGCTTCCGAAGCATGTTTGCTTATAACGTAGCCTTCGTACACAAGATTGGGTTCAATCTTATCTCGAAACCGACTGCTTTATGGGTTTCCTTGCTTCGCCAAAAGTACAGAATAGTGGAGCTTTGCCCTCACTCTATTCAAAGTTCGACTGCCTCGCCCCTTTGGAGAGCCCTTGCCAATCACTGGGAGTTTATACAATCCAACATTGCTTGGTCTCTCGGCAATGGGCAATCTGTCTGCCTCCTAGACGATGTTTGGATCCCAGCTTTAGGTCCCCTGCATCCGTTTGCCTTGTTGCCTGCTGCAGAGATCGATCATCTTTCAATCCTTGACCTTGCCGATGGAAATGGTATGTGGAACCTAGCTCTCCTCTCCTCTATTTTCCCTAGTGATGTTTTCGCACATATCTTAAGCATCAAATGCCCTGATCTTACTGATTGCACTGATGTTTGTGTGTGGCGATGGAGCACCTCGCATACCTTTAGCATCAGTTCGGCTTACAGACACCTAACATAAGCGGATGATTCTTCTTGTCCAATTTGTGCTTATACTCTGGAAACCTGCTGCCATGCTTTGCGTGAATGTCCTGTAGCTATGGAAGCTTAGGAACGGATTGTCCCTGCTGTTCTTCGCGATTCTTTTTTCACCATGACCACTGCGGATTGGCTTTGTTGTAACTTAACCAGTCGCCTCATCCATCCGCGAACATCTTTTCCATGGTCTGTGCTTTTCGCCTCTACTTTTTGGCAGCTTTGGAAGCGTCGAAACGATGTCGTCTTCAACAATTCGGATGTGCTAGCTTCGGTTGTCCTTCGCCGTTCGATAGCATGGGAAAATTGCTATGATAACTCAAAGTCCTTGCGACCAACTGTGTCGAGCCCTTGTGATCAAGCTCTATGGTGCCCTCCAATCGGGGGAAATGTTTGTCTCAATGTTGACGGCTCATCTACAGCCTCGAAGAAGCTCAGTGATGTGAGCGGTCTTCTACGCGATAGCAACGACAACTGGCTGTGGGGGTTTTACAAGACTATTGGTATAGCGAGCATCCTGCAAACTGAGCTTTGGGCGATCTACATCGGCCTCCTCCAAGCTTGGGAGCATGGATATGAAATTTTGGAAGTTCAATCGGATTGCAAGCAAGCGGTGAAGCTCATAACTGATGACACTGCCGGAAACTCCTCCTTCTCATTGGTGCGTGCAATCAACAAGCTTTGTAGCCGGGCTTGGTTGGTTGAAATCACATGGGTGCCCCGTGAAGCTAATCAACCAGCCGATGGCCTTGCCAAGCTAGCTACCTCTTCGACAGAGCCCTTGGTCATCCTTGAGGATCCTCCCCTTCGATAGTTATTCTCCTTGAAAGAGATAGTCCACTGTTTCGTAGTACAAGCTGCCTTTAGTTTTCTTTCCTTTCAATTAAAAAAAAGATTAGTTTTTGACATTGATAAAATCTTTTAAAAGCTAAAATCGAGATATGATTTTCTTTTATCTAATTATGCACTATTCCCTGTATTTTTTAGATTTATTCAAACAAATGTTTGGGTGTGATTTTTTTTTTGTAAATTATCTCACTTTAAATATAATCCAACATGTTTTTAAAAAAAAAATGTAACATCAATTTTTTAATAAAAAATGTAAATGATTTCACAAATTTTGAATACGTGTTATTAGTTGGAATTTAATTTTTAAATTAAGCCTATAAATATTAAAATGTTTTGGATTCAAATATAACAGAAATCCATTAATAATATTATCAATTGTAGGCCTGTAAAAGAACCGAGTAAACAAGAATGAGGCTATGTTCATGTTTGTTCGTTTAATTTTAACCGAACAACTAAACAGATATAATTTCTTCTTCGTGCCCGTTCGTTAAAATAATAAACGAACACAAACGTACATTGAGTATTGTTTAATTTTTCTTAAGAAGTCTGAAGTCTCGTACATTGACTATTGTTTAATTTTTTTATTTCATATTTTTAATATATGTTTTAATTTTTTAAATATAATCCATTTCGTATGAAAAATAATAAATATAAGTTAACATGTGTGAATAACGTTAAACGAAGATAAATGAACGGATTACCGAATATTCACGAATGTAAATGAACGAACAAACTCTTTGTTCATGTTCGTTCGTTTAATTAAACAAACAGAAAATATTATGCATGTTCGTTCGTTTAATAAATAAACGAACTTCCCACTGAACTGTTCATTGGATGTTGGATTCATTTACGACACTAATCAATTGAGCTTTATTTATCAAATCAAATAAATATAGAGACAAAAATCTTAAGTACGTGATTGAGGCTAAACTTAATCCTATAATTTAAAATCATAAATAATATATTTAATTTATAAGTTTAAAAAAATTAATTTAGAAGTTATCCGATAAATAATTAAGAATTATCTATTATAAGCTTATTTACGTTTAACATCTGAGAAAAACAAAACCCTAAGAAATATTCTACATATCCGTCAGGATCGTAGTTGTAATTGAGATGATTCGACCGATATTGGTCGTGATTTTGATAGAGTTGGCATTGCCCCTTTCGTCGGAATCATTAAGGTTCGACATACGATCAGGAGAGACTAAATGCATCTCCGAAGATATCAGAAGCAATTCAATGACGAGGGGAACGTACCACGTTATCAACCCTAACCAGGATCAGGATCAGCCTTTGCCCTATTCTCACCTGCTCAGCGCCAAGGTATTCAGCTACAAACAAACAAAAACCCTTTTTCAATTTTGTATTTTTTACAGTGATAGTGTTTTTTTTGGTGGGGGAAGGTGACGTCGACGCATGGGTATATTATTCAGTCGGCGAAGGGAGTGGAGAAAGGGGAGTTTGTATTTACGGCGGCGGAGCAGGGAGATTACACGGCCTGCTTTACGGCGCGGGATCATTCGCCGTTGATTACGTTGACCATTGATTTTGAGTGGAGGACAAGTGTTCAGTTTAAGGACTGGGTTAATATCGCCAAGAAAGGCAAAGTCGATGTAAGTCTTCTGGACAGACCCTCTATTTATTTCTTTCATGGTATTTAGAATCTCTCCTTTGCTATAATTGAAATCGTTGTGACAAAGTTTTTGAACAAAAAAAAGAAAAGAAATCGTTGTGACAAAGTTCAGTCCTACAGGCTGAGTGTGTGCATGCAATGACATAATTTAAGGGATCAAGTCTATAAAATTATAGAGATAAAAATAGATTTTTAATAAAAAATACAAACAAAATTTTTAATTTATTTTAAAATTAAACACAATTTTTAAATTTTAAGAGTGTGACCTCCCTTCGAGCACTCTTGTCCCATCCAAACATGCATGCAATGCATACATAGAGGCTACAGCCGAATTGACACGAAGATATGAGTTTGTCTACGTAGATACTTAATACTAGTTGTTTTGTAAATACCAGGAGATGGAACTGGAGCTGAGGAAGATGCATGAAACTGTTAACTCCATTCACGATGAAATGTTTTATTTCCGGGAAAGGTAGGGTAACTTTTTTCTCTCTTAAACTTACAAAATATACTCGGATTATTCTAGTGTAGGTTGTTGATCATGGATATTGCAGAGAAGAAGAATTGGAGGAGCTGACCCAAGAGACTACCACCAAAATGGTCTGGTTGTCCTTCGTCTCACTTTTTCTTGGCTTCTCAGTTGCAGGAATACAATTTTGGTACTTGAAAACCTTCTTCCACAAAAGGAAGCTCCTTTAAGTTTGTTACTCAACTTGCTTTCTTTGTTTTTTTGGCAAAGTAATTTCTTCTAGGTCTCAGATATATAATTATATTATTTGGAATTTTCAATAGTCTTAACATTCTCTCTCCATACTGAAACACGTAACAGCTGAAAGCTATATGATTCTAAAGTTATACCTTGCAAAATTAACAAATTCATCATATACAAAGAAATACAGCTAAAGACTGCAGCTTCGGCCAACAAGACAACAGAACTGAAAGTTGCATAATCAGTAGACTGTAAGGGATACAATTGAAAAAAAACAAACCCTGTTAAGATGAGGAAACATTTTCTGTATTGTCAGTTCTGGTCTTGATTTTTACATTCTGGTATTTAAAACCATGATTGAATTTGGAAAGAAGAAAGGAAATCCAGTCGCGTGGGAGAATCTACTTACAATACTAAATGGGAGAGCTGGAGATGATCGATCGAAATTCAAACTGTAATTTCATGAATTGAATATATGCCAAGAATGATCGCTGCCTCCATTTTCCTTTATCTTTTCAAGCCTCTTGAGAATATCCAAGAAGGATGGTCTTTGGTTCATGTCAGGAGCCCAGCACTTACCTGTTAAGCTAAACAAATATTCAACAGGAAAACAATCAGCAACCGCCATTTGTCCAATTGTTTGTTTTAATACCAAGATAAATTCAGTTTTTGTAACCAACTTATCATTTTAAAGCTCAACTTATGGTTGGAACTTGTAAATGATGTAAAGCACAAACCATGAAACTTGATAGTAAAATAGAAACTTTTTAAGATGGCTTACTCTCTTAGTTCAGAGACAAATGACTTGGAGCGGAAATTAGGCCGGTGTCCTTCTGCAACAAACTTAGCAGCTTCATAAGGCTCATAATTCGCGAATGGTGGTTCTCCTTCAATCATCTGCTCCAAGTAAGAATATCATCTATCAGAAGTAGACTCAAATATATAGTGACCGACACCATTTTGAGAGAGGAAGAAGATTACCTCGTAAAGAATCATCGCAAAAGAGAAAACATCAACCTTTTTATCGTATTTCCGGTGCTTGAAAACTTCAGGAGCCATATAACGATCTATTCCAGTTCCACGTAAAGAAAGTAAGTATCTGAGAACCATATTTCATTAAAATGAAATCTTTATGAGACTCACAACTCCCTGTCTCGCCAGTCATTTTGTAGACATCGTGAGAATTTTGAACCTTGATGAGCTTGCTCAGTCCAAAGTCTCCAACTTTCAAATGGTCTGCGCTGGAGTTTACCAGAAGCACATTCCTGATAGAAAAAATAAAATTTGACATGAAAATGTCAATGCAATTCAAAGTTTAATCATGGAAGCGAAAAGGAAAGAAATCAACTACAGAATTGGGGGGAAAAGTTGTGCCTTGAGAATAAAAAAACAAAATCTATTAAGAACTCAAATCATAGAGACTTGAACCAATAGATTGTAGAACAAAAACAGGATTGTTCCTCAGCAAAACTGAAACAGAAACTGACCCACCTTGGTTTTAGGTCTCGATGAATTATGACATTTGGCTCATTGTGAAGATAAGCCATACCCCTGAGAACAAAATTTATAAAATCCATATTAGCAAAAATAGACATGTATACATATGAGAGAAAATTAATGCAGTCACATAGCAAATACATATTTTGTAGATTACTAACTGTCAAAAGAAAGGGAAGTTGTTCAAAACCAAAGAAACATGATTTATGTTACGCTATAACATATTATCTCATTATTTCCCCCCAAGTTTTACTTAGATATCAAGAGCGTTACACATAGAGCTGCTCGGACTACATAGCTTCAAAGAGAAAATTTTCTTATACCTAGCAATGTCCATCGCGAAGCTGACGGCTGCTGATGAATTTAGTCCATTCTTTTCCTTGAGATACTGATGAAGATCACCCTGTAATAGCATATATGTGTATGATAAGAAGTAATTGAAGTAAAACCTAAATTTTCTATTTAGAATATTCTACAGAGAGAACTAAACTATTTAGAATGAGAAGCATTATGCATTCCCGTACCCCTCTTAAATACTCAGTAATTAACATAAGAGGCTTCTTCTCAGTCACAGCTCCGAGGAATTGGACTATATTAGGATGGCGGAGCTTTACGAGCAAATTCACTTCATGCCGGAAATCCTGACTGAACCAGCACAGCGGAAACATACAAAGAGTTACGATCTTAATACGAAAAAAGAGAGATAGGGAGGGAACTGATCGCAGCTACAAGCATCAGATAAACCGTGAGAAATGTGGATTCATGTCAGTTTTGTCTTTTTTCTTAGGTCAGTATTCATTGTCAATGAGAACGTAATTTTCAACTTACGACACGCATTGCATCAAAGAATGCAAACTTTCATGGAAAGAACTTCGGAAACAAACTATAGAGATGTATTCAAAATATAGCGGGCTTACATCACCAATCTGTCATCTGAAAGTGATGGAAGAATGCGTTTGACAGCTACAGGTGTTCCTCGCCAAGTGGCCTTTAAAATCTCACCAAATGAACCCTGAAAATGTGAGATAAAAATCAGAGAAAGCACACATTGTATTGGGAAAATAGACCAGGTACTTGCATGCTGAACTTCTGATGACCAAAACTTAAGCAGCTTATAAGGAATTCAAATTCAAAACTGATAGAATGAAAGTTAGCAATGTTAATAAATTGAGATCACACCTTCCCTATGATATTCGAATGTGAGAAGTCCAGCTCTGAAGGGTCAATTTCCCAGTCACACTTGTTTGGTAGAGGGGGTGGAACTGGCCTTGGCTCAAAATGGCTTCCGTTTTGGCCCTGCGACAATGAATACGAGCTCACAAGTCTAAAAGGGTTTCCATCAATTAAACTAGTTCATCTAGCTCCAGCAGCAGCAGATCACAAGAGATAATGAAGAAGCAATAGTTACATCAATGAGCATGGATATGGAAACAAAACAAAAAACGGATCAAGCAGCCATTTGACAACATTATTACTTGTTACGCTAGAGCAATCCATGAAAGTCTGGCTAAATATGATTACAAAAAGGTCGAAATCAAAGTTCCATTTCCCACTACTAATTATCCATCGTACTGTTCAAGCTGGCTACTAAGCCGATTACTATGAAGAAAAGCAATTAAAAGAACAGGCATTTTAGGAATTCCGTTCACTTTAGACCAACTATTGCAAGAAAATGGTTCAAAAACATACTCAAACAATGAAAAACGCCAAGTAAAAAGCTAAAACTTACGTAAGATAATCCACCGTATGATTTTAATAGCTCGATCATTCTATGTTTCTTAGCTCCTTCTGCATCGGCTAAAGGCTGAAATTACCAAAGCAACAGAAATAACAAGAAACTTACGGTTAATTAAATCCATAAAAAAAGAGAAAGAAACCATGGAAACTGTGAAAGCGAAGACGAAAGAAGAGGCACCGTATTCCTCCATCGATCTTGAGAGTTGACATCGGCGCCAAACTCGAGGAGGCACCTGGCAACCTCAACCCAGCCATGGAGAGAAGCAACGTGGAGAGGCGTACGGTTGTCGTAGTCCCTAGCATTGACCAAAGACCCGTCCTCCTCGAGAAGCTTGCGTACAGCGGAGGCGTCATTCTGATGAGCATGCCACAAGATCTGCGAAGTCCTGCTCAGCCTGGCCTTCTCCTTTTGCCTGTCCACCGAGCTCCTGTTCCCGCTCGATCCGCCGGATGAGCTCATCGTCAAAATATCTGTTGATCTCTTCTGGGGACCAAATAGAAGGGATATTGGTAAATGTTTCTTGTTTTTGTAAGTGGGGAATGTTCATCGGATTCGAAATCGGAAGAAATGAAATAAAATTGGAACAAAATAAAAAATAAAATACATTTGTTTCATCATCCGTTATAAAACCGTTTTACTTTTTCAACAGAAAAGATTCTTTCTTCTTCCTCCCTCCACTCTTTCTTTATTCCGTAGAAATTGTATTTCCAATCCTTTTTTTTCTTACTATTATTGTTACTCCTTTATCACTTTCTTTTTTAGGAATTATCCGAATTGTTCTGTCTTTGGACTTTATGACATCATATTCTTCGTCAATTGAGTATAATTCGATTGACATTGTCGTCCGTACAATATACATGAGTACGTAGTGGTAAATTGGTTTCTAGTATTGTATATTGTTATACAACCAGATGTTGTTCTTGTGCTCCAACTCTTATGAGTTTGACCTGTGGTATGTTATGTGCACGATCTTTCAAATATATGGAAAAACTTAAAAGGTCTCCGAGCTCGGAGTCCGGGTATCATAAAGTTCGAGCATTGAGTAACAATGTAGGATACAGAACAACAACAACGATCTTTTCTCTTATATTATTGACAGTGTTCAAGGTTGAGCAGTAGTAACAAGAGAAGCAGATATTTTTGATTGCCTCTGTTTGCAGCATTTTCCTTCAACTTTCTCCGTTTAGCTATGCTTGCTGAAAATGGTTTTAGGGCAACATTTTTTTGCCATTATCATGCAACATCTAACTAAAACTTTGTTGAATTAATCGATGGACTCAACTCAATAGTATAGATTTGCAATAGCAAACTTATAAGCATAAGAGGCTGAGAAACAATGGAGTTTTCAAGCATAAAGTTGATGTAAAACTTGGTCTTTCTCTTGAATCAAACAGATCATTCGATCCTTCTTCTCCTGATCGACTCTGGCACAACATCATGTCGGTGTTGGGGGATGTTGTCTTTGGTAGTAGAAACCATGCCATGTTCCCCTGATGGTTTTAAGGGAGGAGTTGAACTTGAATGTGTTGGGGGCCTGGATTTGCTCCCAAAACCGGCACTTAATGTAAATGAAGTACTGAATTATGACCCATCCGAAAACCTACCAAGGTTGTTTCAGAAACAGGTCTGGTTTTCTTTGAACTCTTACAGATTTGCGGATATCGAGAGCAGAGTCTAAAATTAACCGAAGTAATCAACAATGGATTTATTCGATGACAAGAGGATTAGTAAGTATGATTCTGGATTCATATGATTCTGGATTCATATGATTCTTCTGCAACAAAAACAATTAAAAGGACAATAATTTAATGTTTTCCAACAAACATACTTTTCCACACCAATTCAATCTCAAAATCTCATATCATTCTCAAGACCAATCAATACTCCAAGCTCTATTTTTGACTTTTGTATAGAGCACTTAAAAAGTACAAAAGAAAGAACCAGGATTCAGAAAAAGGAACATGAAACGGTCCAACAACTTGAACCGATTAAATCAAAAATTCTACCTTACGTAATTGACGATTATTTGTACGCATTTATATCGAATCAAATTGTTTCATGTCTATCCTTAGAGTACAAGAAATTATGCACCTTTTGAGGAGTTACGAGAATCATATTTAGTACATCACGAGCTGCAAAGTCACCTGCTTGTTGGACTTCTGCCGAAACAACAACAAATGCTCCTCGTCGGTAATCCAAGAATGGAACTGTAAACGGTATCTGAATCTACTCAAGGTGGTTTCATTTCATAATATGAACTCAACAAACTATTAGCCAAGAGCATAACAATGCACACGATGATGTCATCGAACACACAACAATTCATCAGAAATCAGAACATTGATTGATGTTCACCAGCTGAGGTTTCTGCAGCATGCCATCTGCAACTAAAGTAGAAAACCGTAGTCATCATGGAATCAATAAGCATCACAAACGAATACATTACCACCAACAACGGCCCCTCCCAGATCCTAGAAGACCCATCTCCATAACTCAACGTCTTTACCCTATGATCAAACAACCCAGTCACAAACGTCAAGCCAATTGTAGATCCAAGAAATATCAACATACCAACATGAGTCTGCCCCTTGATTAGAACAAAGGCCCGAACCAATGCATGTATTCCCGAAACTTCCTCTAACACACAGCTTACAATCCCAACATTGCAGACAACAATAGCATTTGCAAAAACAATGGCGAATACCAGCCCCATCGTTATCATCGCATAGAAAACTATATCAGTAGAAAACCCAATAGCAGAAAGTACATTACATGCCGCAACAAGAAAAACGGCAAACGTTATTACACAACCAACAATTACAATACACATCCACAAATAGGTAGAAACAAGCCGCCTCCAAAGCTTCCGAAACATCACAAAAAACTTCGAAACATCAGCCGATTCCTTCAAATAAGTACAATCTACACAATAAACCACTGCAGCCTTTGATAACAAGGCAAATGGAAGGAACAAAGGGAAGCACATTACTGAGGAAACAATCATCTCAGCAAAATGTTGGCACGACTGTTTGATAGAATGTCTCAATGGAACTCCACTGGTTTCGGCAACTAGCATAAGCCGAAATGTAAGACTTTTCACAATGGATTGACCAACTAACAAATTAGAAGACATAAGCACTGCAGATAAAGGGCAAATAAACAAAGCTAAAATGATCATAAAACCAGAACAGTTGTACCGTAAGATTCTAACGGTTTCTCTTAAGATCTCTAAAGCATTCGTTGAATGGAATCGGTGGTTAGGATCAGTAGCATCATGTGAGGATTGTAGCTCAAAATTTTCACCATGGGTTCCCCTTAATCCTTCCTTTTCTAAATGATCCAATCTCATTCGCGGAGAAGTAACGCTAGTGATTTCCATTGTAGTCAATACCCAGAAAGTATTAATCCATTCGGGAAGCTAAATAAATATAGGAAATGATTGAGAAGAAAAGTGTAAACCAGATCTGAAAGAGCAAAGACCCACCTCTGTAACTTGAGAGAAGTCGCAGTGAAAACACTCAAATAGCGAATTATTGTAAAAGCAAGAAGATTAGATTGTGAGAAGGGATTATAATATGAAAAAGAAAAGGGATTGTAATATGGCTAACGAGTGATGAAATTGGCTGCCATGTTCGGGGGCGCATGCAATGACACCGACGATCCTGGGTCTGAAACAGCTTATAATGGGCATTTTTCAAGAACTAAAAAATATTGGTCGACAGGATTTGGATTTGGATGGTAACTTACAGCCAAGGAGGGGCCTCGGTTTTAGCAAAGCGACAAGAGGCCCAAGACAGACATTATTTTGTTTCCTTGTATTTTATAACATGCATTGCTCCTGCCCATTCTTCTTCATTCACGAATTTCCTCCATTAATCTAAAACTCAAAATAAAAAATGATTCAAATGAATTTTAAGTGATTTAATTATTCGTTTAGATATAAATAAATTTTCAAAAATTAGAAATTACCCCTATTTTTAAAAAAATAATTTATTTTCCTCAAAAAATTTTAAAAATTCATATTAAACTTTAAAATTCAAAATATTTTTAATTTTATCCGCACTCATAAATTTTCGAAAGTTACTGTTACATATCTTAAAATTATTAAAAATTTAATTAAACCCTCAAATTTGTTGTAAAATTTTAATTGAAGTCTCTATCTTCTAAAAAAATTAAGTTGACAATCAAACTCTTACATTTAATTTTCTTACTATCCGAAGGAACCTTTCTGGGGCAAGTAGGGCCGGTGCGGATACCCTTTCCCTCATATTCATACTCACATAAAAATTTTATATCTATCACCTACCTTCCACCCACGGCAGGTTCAATTTTTAAATCCAGACACGCCCACGCATATATATTCTCAAATCCATCTACACACCCACTACCAAACTGGACATCTATCACTTAACCATATCCGCTTGTACCTGCCCGTACCCGCCTACAAGCAACCACTAATATAGAATTATATAAAAAATAAACCATAGACTTTTGTAAAAAAGAGTAAAACTTCGCATACTTTATTGATTGATCAAGTATATATATAATACATTTATACCGGTATAAATTTAACTACAACTAACTAACTAACAATGGTTGACTTAACTAAAGCATATTTTTACTGTTATAAATTCTACTTAACTACAATTAACAAATTAACTATAGCTAACTTAACTAAAGCATATTTACACATGTATAAATTTTACTTAATCATGTATATTACAAATTTACAACCTGATTAATTCAAGCTCGTTCATAAACCTTAAATTCAAGCTAGGTCATAAACCATCATTTTTTTCAAACTAAATTAATTGACTTCAAAGTCTACAAACTTAAGGGTTAATGTAGATTTTAAAACAAACCAATATTTTAGTACATAAAACACCATAATAAAAGGCATAATCAAAGTCTACAAACATAAATAGTCCAAAATTCATACGATGTGTAACTAGTGAGCAGGCGGATACGGGGCAGGCAGATGTGAGTAAGGTCTCAAATCCATCACCTACCCACTACTCACGACGGATATGACTTTTTACAGCCACACTCGCCCACTACCCACCAAACTTATACCTAGGGGTGGGCAAAACTCGACTCGAAAAAACTGAATTATTCGACTCGACTCGAGGCGAAAAAAATCGACTCATTTTGACTCAACTCGACTCGAAAAATTTTGAAATAAAGTTTGAGTTATGAAATGGAAATTCAAATAACTCGAATAACTCGAAATTTTTATTAATTATTTGATTAATTTTCAAGTTCGAATCGACTCTATTAATTATATCTAATAGTTATATATATCACATGTGAAAATATGCAGAAATATATATGTATATTATGTATGCACATAGAAAGCCGTTGAAATTGGAATCAATATGTGCAACGTCTAGCCCTAAATATATGCATATAGAAATATATACATGCACCGCTACATATATGCATATAGAAATATATATACGAAGGAATATATATGTACAATTAAATTTGTACAGAAACTCGAAACTCGACTCAATTCGAATTTTATAAACTCGATTAGACTCGAAAAAATATTAAACAAAGTTTGAATCGTAAAATATAACTTGCAAACTCGAATAACTCGAAATTTTTTGAATTGACTCAATTCGATCGAACGCCCAGTTCTATTTATACTCATCCTCACCCCAATTGGGGCGGTGCAGCGAAATTCGCAAAACTCTATCAGTCTACCATCCCTAAACATTTTACTTATGGATGGAAAAAATACCCGGCCCTGCCCCGCCCCGACCCGACCAGGTATTTTTTTCTAAAATTTCGAGGATCGGGGCGGGCGTGAAAAGCATGAAGTCGGGGCGGGGCGGGTTTGGGTATTTGCTAGAAATTTCCCGCCCCGCCCTGGTACATTTTTATATATATTTTATTATATTTATAAAAAATATCATTATATTTAAATACTTTTATGAGTTTTAAGCTATTTTTTGTTTTTGTTTTGTTTCGTACTTATTGTAAAATTTTGTTAGATGTTGTTCAAATTTTAATATATTCGATTCTAACGGTCAATGATTCAAGTTTATTCTTTTAAATATGTAGTTTAGCATGTGGATAATTTAAAATTGGTTTTATTTTATTTTTTTATATAAGTTTGAAGTCTCTTGAAACCATAATTTGTGATTGTGGTGGAAGATTGGTCGAATCTAACATTTATCGTCGACGAAGATTAAAATTTTTTAAATTTTTCGAGACGGGTCGGGGCAGGGTCGAGTTTAAGAGTTATTGTATCGGGGCGGGGCGGGTATAATATCTTATAGGTCGGGGCGAGTTCGGGGCGGACAAAAACCCACCCCGCCCCGTTGCCATCCCTAATTTCACTCTTCACCATCGAAATCACCCAATAAATTTAATTTATTATGTATTAGATCTAAACAGAAATTCAACATTGTATATAATCATCTTATTAATATGATATTAATGCTAAAGATTCGATTCCATTTCGAGGGGACAATAGTTGAAATAATGCCGTAATATAGTCTTTTGTAAACAAATAGTTAAAAAATGACTTAAACTTAAAATAAGTGCCTAAACTACCCTATTTATCTATTTTAAGTGTTTAAACTATTTCTCCCTTTTAGGTACCTAACGTGTTATTCCGTAATCATTTTAATATCTTACTCTAATTTCTGTTAAAAAATGGTATCCAATAAGAACAAAACAGTGTCAACATTTTTAGTTTACTTTTTATTTCTCTAAAATCACACGAATTAAAAATTAAAATTTTGATTTATAAAGTACTTTTTATTGGAGAATGCTACATTTACCCACAGAATTATCTACCTAGCTGATGTGGCATATGATGTAGCAACTATTAAATCAATATAATAAATATTTTAATAAACAAATTTCAAGGTTTAATTGCCACAACTTTTAAGGTCATAAATGCAATATAATTAATATTTTATGGAAAATGCGTGTTTGACATTTGGCATAAAGACACTTAAATGTGTTATTTTTTTAATATGCTGGTGTGATGCAAGAGTAGCATATGTTCAACTTTCTTAGTCTTTTCAAAGACGGCACACACAACATAACATTACTGGTGCTCGAACCCGGGTCCCAAGAGATGATAAACATATACCTTTGTCACCAGGACACAAGAGGATGAGCAAATGTGCTATTGTAAAGCAGTCTTTTAAAATTCTGCCGTTTAATACTCTTTCCTTCCTCCAAAATTACAGTAGCTTAGCCCCTCTAAAAATTGCAGCATTTGAAGGAGTTTTGCCACGCCTTTGAGTTGTTCCTGTTCATCTTCAACAAAAGAATTCAAGTACAACTCAAGTGTAAGTCACCTATTGTTATTAATATCATACTTTTTTTACCCGTAAACATCACATTAAAAAAATATTTGAAGTGAATATATCAAAAAATAAATAAAATTTATTTTATCTTATTCTTATTGTTTTTTAATTACATAGATATTATGTCATTATAGATTTGCTATTGTGTTTTGATTTCAATCTTTGCATTATTATATTTAGGAAAGGTGCAATGATAGATTTAAACATCGAATATACTACTCAAGGTGGTAACAATGACGCTTCTTCTACGGACTTTAGCTTTGACTCAGATTCGAATATGATAAGAAATGAGATCGAAGAAGATGACAATTTGACGGTAGATGAAGGTTGTGAAGTTGTAGTCGATCAACCTACACCTACTACACATGGAGAGCTACTTGCTAGTCCGAATGTAGGGATGACATTTGTGTCTTATGATGATGTAATTGGTTACTATCATGAATTTGGAAGGCAAGATGGGTTTCAAATAAAAATTAGAGGATCACAAAGTGATAAAGAAGTTGAAGGTGACAATGTCAATGATTGCACAAGGGTAAGACTAGCTTGTACAAAAGAAGGAAAATTTATACCCAAAGGAAAAGACCCGCCAAAACCATCGCGTACTCAAATTACCGGTTGTAAAGCTAAAATAACAACCACATTTGACAAAAAAATTGGGCAATGAAAACTGACCACTGTGGTGTTCGAGCATAACCACCCCTTGGATCCCTTAAATTTTAAATTCATGCCTAATTATCGATACATTAGTTCACACAACAAAGAGATTATGTAGACTAATGAAAAAGTCGAGGTACCTATTGGTAGAAATTTTACCACATTTACAGTGCGTTATGGAGGGTATGGTGCATTTCATTTCTCTGAAAAAGATTGTAGAAATCTGGTGAGTAAGCATAGAAGTTTGTGTCTTCAAGAAGGTGATTTTGCTGCTATGGAGAAATATTTTATAGAAATGTCTTCTAAAGATAAAAATTTCTTTTACATGTGCGACACAAGCGATGATGGTACACTTAAAAATGTCTTTTGGGCTGATGGAAGGTGTAGAACGACATATGAAGATTTTGGAGATGTTGTATCATTCGATACCACTTACTTGAAGAATAGGTACATGATGTCTTTTTGTCCATTTATAGGTGTGAATCATCATAACCAATCGATTTTGCTTGGGTGTGCTCTAATTTCATGCGGAGATACAAACAATTATGTTTGGTTGTTCAAGACATGGCTATCATGTATGAGAGGAAAAGCTCCACATTATATTATTATCGACCAATGCATGGCTATAGGTATTTTTTTAACACTTTAACTTTAATTTTAGTTTTTTTTATATATATTTAATTCCATTTTAATCTTCTTAATTAGTAAGCATATAGGGAAGAAAAGGCGTCATTTTTTTATTATAATTAATGTGAATTTTATTTAAATGTTATTTCTAATTATTTTATGTATGTTAACTTTTAAATTACAGGAAATGCAATTGAGAAGGTATTTCTAAATACGAAATATCGATGGTGTATTTGACATATTATGAGAAATGCCAAGAAACACTTGAATTTTAATGAAGATAGAGATGAAATTCGCAAGGAATTACGACACGCTCTACATGATTCTCTTAGCATTGAAGAGTTCGAAAAAAATGGGAAGAAATTGGTGTCAAATATAAGTTGCAAGAGGTCAATTGGTTTAATGATATGTTTAATTTAAGACATCGATGGGTTTCTGTATTTTTCAAGGGTGACTTCTGGGCTTCAATGCCTAGTACACAACGCAGTGAGAGTATGAACAATTTTTTCAAAGCATTTGTGAACCTCAATACCACTTTGAAAGAATTTGCTCAGCAATACTGTCTCGCATTGGGTAAACGAGCAAATGAGGAGGAAAATGAATTTTTCAGATCAATTAACAAGCCAACCATGTGTTTTACCAAGTATGTGAGTGAAAGTGTGTTTCAACGTCTCTATACATCAAAGAAATTTGAGGAGTTTCAAGGACAAGTACGTATGGTAACATATACAAGTGTGAGAAAAGTCTAAGATGATGAAAGAGTATGTGTGTATGAAGTGATGACAAAAAAGGCTAAATGGCCACATCGACAATATTTTAAAGTGACATTGGATAAAGTCACTTACGATGTGAACTGTGAGTGTAAAAACTTTGAATTCAAAGGAATTTTGTGCTCTCATGTGATTCGTGTATATCATGAGGAAGATGTGGATTGCGTACCTGAAAAATACATCTTGTCTCGATGGAGAAAAGATTTGGTTAGGGACTACACTAAAATCGTAGTGCCTTATTATACCCCAGATAAAAATCCACAAGCCAAAAGATACTTCGATTTGCATAAATAATTTGAAGATTTATCTTCAATGGCAATCATAGGCGATAAACCATACTCTTTTCTTATGAAAACTTTGCGTGGCGCGAAAGCACAATTGAAAGTATTAGCCGAAGAATGTCAAGAACGTCCACAAGTTGTGAGTACAATTGGTAAGGTTTACGGAAGACATCTTTCAAATGCACATGAAAAAAAAATTAACAATCAAGATAATGGATTGAATCGCCAAAAAGAAGTCAAGGATCCAATAGATCGTAAAGGCAAAGGGAAGAAGCCAAACAAAAGAAAAAGGTATGAAAATGACCTACATTCTAAAAGGTGCAATCAAAAACATGTTCATGTATTAAAAATATATAAGTCTTACTTGCATAACTCATTTCCATTAAATGTTAAATATCAATAAAATAAGTATAATTTAATTTTTTCTTCTTACAAGGCCAATACCAAATGAATGAGACGCCTTACCCAAAAATGTCACAATACATTTCTAGCTCCTCTACTGCATATGTAAGTTTATTTCTAAAGAGCAATATTTTTTTTTACTTACAATTACTTGTTTATTGGGTGTATAATAGCAATGAAATAGAAAAAAAATATTAAAGATATTTTGTATTGTTTTTCACAGTGGAAAAAAGGTAATCATCCTAAAAGTGTTATGGCTCACAATCCTCAATTTTAAATGATTCCGGTAAGTTGTTAAACAATATTAAAATTTAATGATTTTTATCTTGTTGGTTTGATAATGATTTTTTTACTTTTTTTCATTTTAGGTCGTTTGGCCTCATACAAGCACATATAGAAATTTTATGACATCTAATCTTCCATTTCAAGTAACATCGATAAGTTATACATGTAACAAATAACGTTTATCACTCATTTACTTTAGGAAGATATTTACTTCACTTTTTATATGTACTATTTCTTACAGAATGCATAAATACACAAGCGATGTCAAGTAAGTAAACATAATTTTGTGCATTTTGACCCCAAATGTTAAGTATTTCTCACTACTCTCATTAATAATATATAGTCATACATTTTGCATCAAGAAATAACTTGAAAAATAGGTAAACAACAAATGTTAAGCATTTATTAAATATGTGATATTTACACTTGATCGTACTTGCATGTTTAAATTATATTGACCCAAAGACAGGAGGTGAAAAGAGGTTCAAACCAACATAACACAATTGTTAAAATGTCAAACGAGATTTAGCATCAATGAAGAAATTATGACTCTTTCAAATATGTTAGTTCTAAATTTGTTATAATTCTTGATATACATGGATTTTAGTGGTTTTAAGACAATGAGCAATTGATATGCGTTTTTATGTTTTGTTTGTTTTGTTGGTTAATGTTCTTGTTTATATAACACTCTTTTATTATTTTTTTGTTAAAGTATTTTAGTGAACGATTTAAATATATAATTAACATAATTGATAAGTCAAGGTAATAGTTTAATTACAAATTAAAGGATAAAATGAATAAAACAATAAAAATTTATAGCAACCTAATTCCTAAAAGTTAAATTAAAAGGAATTAAAACTTAATGGCCGAATTGTAACTAAACCAAATTAAATTATAGTTACATTGAATTAAATCTAAACAAAAAAAAATCAGGACTTAAATGAAAAATAAGTAAAAATGACTAGACTTGAAAGGTAATAAATACCAAAAATACTACGCGCTTCCCTACCTCAGCTTGTGTCGTTTTGTTGTTTTAATTTAAAGTGTCACATGGCTAATTTTTTTCATTTGTTTAATCCCTTAAACTTCAAAAAAATGCTCTCCACTCTCTGCATTTCCCGCCCACCACCGCGAGTCTAACTCCGGCAACGGCGAACAACTAAAAAAAACATTTTTCTTCATCCTTTCTCATCACTAAACTCAAATATATCGTTAGTTTTCTCAAAATCGTATGAAATAGGTGTAGATCTTAAAAAGAAAAAATCGAAATTATATTTCTCGATCTTGTAGATCCGTCGTCGGATCGAACCACCTTTGAAGTCCCTAGTGTTGCCGTTCACCCCGGAGGAGGATAAAGAACCCTTAAAAGAAGATTATTTTCTACTGAACCATAAGTAAGTTTGCATGTAAATGTTGTTTGGAGTATTTCTTTCAATCGAATAAAATTAATAAAATTTGATTCTTCTATGGATTGATATAAACAATTTAATTTGCGTCTTATTTTTTCTTTATTAAAAAATAATTGGAAAATAAAACTTCAGTCTTCTCTTAATATAAAACATCTGTAATTCGACAAAATATAAATATTTTTATTTAAAACATTAAACTGACCAAATCAAATAGTAATTTTGTATCGTCATCGCTTAATTTTCAGTTTTAAGTTCACTTTGTAGCTTACTATTCTGAATCGACATTAATAATTTTTGGAGAAATTTTCGGTTCATCAGTCTTCTCTTTAGCAACTTTGACTTTAACTTTCTTCTTAGATGATGGAGGAGTACCTTCAAACAGCTTCTTCTTTTTCATATTTTGTCCTTTGAAACTTAACGACGGTAAAATAGTAGGAGCCATATATATTTCCTCTTCAAAAATCTTCATCAGCATCAAAAGTGGAGAGTCCAATACAATAACCATCTTCATCTTCGGACCCTCTCCATATCCAATAAACGCTTGATAAATTGTTTGATTTCAATGTTCAGTTTGGTGTAATCTGATATGGTTCCTTCATAGAGAGTTTGCAGACCATTTGAAGAGATAGACAAGTTCATTGGAGTTTTTGGAGAGGTAAATTTTTTTTCCATTTTCACTATTTGACTGAAATTGGGCGAGAATATGAGTTTAGATAATATTTTATATAGTAAAAATGTGAAGACAAATAAAAAAGAGTGTTGTTTGATACAATGTATGGGGGTAAATTTCGAAGAGACCTTTTTAAAAGTCTGCTAAGAATTTATTAAGACTGGTTTAAAAAAATTGATAATCAACAATTCATTAAATACGTAATTTAATGAGTTTTTTTAACTAAGTTACCATGTCGATGGGTAGATGACCCACTGGGTCAACTAAGTTTTCTCCCTTTTTATTGTCCATTCTCAGAAAAATATGAATAACCCTAACCCTCTCTTCTCCATTTACCCAAATGAAAACGTGAGAAACTCTTCTCCATTTGCTTTCTGGATCGATTTGGGAAATCTTAAAACCCTTTGTCGATTTGTTGCAAACTCTTTGATTTCAACATCCTATAATTCAAAATTAAAATCGAAACTCCAAGGATGATTTCAAATAGCGGAACGCTAACGCAATAGCAGTCGCGAAATCGCGGTCGCGTCGCTATTCGAAATCGCTATAAGAGAGAACAACGGTGGGAAACGGATTCACGACCATAACGGCCTGTCGCGGACGTGATATAACGATGTTGTGGGCTGTTGCGGCGATAACGAGACATTATCCCCATTACCAGGCGCGATTGAAGAAAAAATGAAAATATGCAGAAAAAACTCTGCTTTCAATAGAGTACACTCCCGAAAAAATAGGGAATCTATTCCCCTACAAAAGACATGACTAATGAGAACAAGAAAAAGAAATTGAAAAAAATAAAAAGTAATAAAAGTTAAATTGAAAATAAAAACACTAGTCTCTAATCTTTATCTCTCTCTCTCTCAGTCACAGACCAAACCAAATTTCAAAGCAAAGAGATAAAGAAAGTGAAGAAAAATAGGGAGGACTAAGATTTTTAAGAAAAATAGAGAGAAGAAGTTAATCTGGACTCTCTCACAGTGTTGATTGTTAAGCTTCGTCGCTGGTGGTGTCGTGCTAAGGACGTTGAGCCGTTGAGGACTTGAGGTTGAACGGTCGAGCCAAATGATTTGTTTGCATTTTACAAACCTTCAATCCACTTGAGATTTTGAAGTGAGAAGTAGAGAAGGTGATCGTGAAACTTGAAAGGGTGAGAAGTAGAGAAGGTGAATAGAAAATTTCAGTTCAAAACTGCAACGTGAAAGATAAAAGAAAAGGTAAAGTAGTGATTTTTATGGATTATTATGCATTTGGTCCTTAATGTTATCCTGATTTTGCATAGATTTTAGTTTTCAATTTTTCATTCAATTTAGTTATATATCCTAATTCCAATTATTTAATTAAAGTTTCTAAATTCATACAATTTAAACTTAGTCTTAGTCTTCATTTAATTTAGTACTAATTAATCAATTATAAAAATATATTAATTTTTTATTTAACTTTATGATTATAGTTTATGAATATACAAAATCCAATTCCAAATATAAACATATATTAAATTTTTATTGAAATTGAAGTATGCCACCACGTATGGACAAGTTCCCGACCGAAGGATTGGAAGGTGCACTGAGCAAAGATATAGGTTGGCACTTTAAAGATCCGATTCCAAATTCAAGAGAAAATGTTATTTGTAAACTTTGTGGCAAAGTTACGAAAGGAGGAATAACACGATTTAAAGAGCACATTGCTCATAAAACCGGTAAAGTTGCACCGTGCCCTAATGTCACTGGTATGTTATACACTTATACTTTATAATATTTTGACACATATATTTTATAATTAACTTTAAATGTTATTTTTTCAACAATAAAGATTATACATAATTAATATTTAATAATGTGAATTATATTTATTTGATTACATGTATTGTTAGAGAAAGTATGATAAATTGCTTAAAGAAGCCAAGGAAAAGAAAATGAATAAAAAGAAGAGAACAAATGAATTCTTGTCACAATTAAGAGGAGCGGATGATGATGGATTCATTGATGTTGTTTCTGCTATGAGACAAGCCACTCGAGAAAGTATACAATTGCAACACGAGACATAGAAGAGAAGAATTCAGACGAAGTACAGATGGTTGGGGGTAATATTTATAAAGAATGGCGATCTTCTTCTCATGGATCAGTTGGAGGATATCGTGGAGAAAGATCCACCCCAAGCGAGTCTGAATTTAATTTAAGGGGGACTATTCCTGAATTGATTAAAAGCAAAAACTTGAGACAACCACAGGTTAGCGAGTCTATTTTAAAGACATTGTGTAGAAAGATGGGTGAAGTATTCTCTAAATTTTTAATATACGATCGACTTCCTTTTCAATTAGCAAGTTCGCCATGGTTGTATAACCTAATTCAAGTATCAATGGAAGTTAAAAAAGGTGTGAAGCTTCCAACACCTTATGAGGTTTCATATGTGTATTTGGCGTCGGAGTATAAATAAATTCGTACATGGGTAGATGGAATGAAGACGCATTGGAAACAATTGGGTGCAACTCTAATGTGTGATGGTTTGACCAATAGTTTAAATCAAATGCACATCATCAACTTCCTTGTTTATTGTAGTAGAGGAACTATTTTTTGGAAATCTGTTGATGTTTCTAGCGTTCGTAGTAGAGATGTTGAATTCTACTACAATTTATTAGATAACGTTATTGAAGAAATTGGAGAAGAATTCATTGTTCAGATAGTGATTGACAATGAGGTTGCAATGAAAGCTACTGGAAAAAAATTAATGTCGAAAAGAAAACACTTTTATTGGAACTCATGTGCAGCTCACTGCTTAGATTTATGCCTTGAGGATATTGAAAAAAAAATTCAGTGTAGCAAAAGTATTAGAGGAGACAAAGAATGTTACTTGCTTCATACACAATCATATTTGGACCGTTGATTTAATGAAGAAGTATACCAACGGTAAGCAAATTCTTCGACCTGCTCTCACTCGATTTGCTACTCATTTCATTCAGCTGGAGGAGATAACAAGGCATAAATCTAAGCAGTGAGCTGCACATGAGGTCCAATAAAGGTGTTTTCTTTTCGACATTAATTTTTTTCCAACAGCTTTCATTGCAGCCTCATTGTCAGTCACTATTTGAACAATGAATTCTTCTCCAATTTCTTCAATAACTTTATCTAACATGTTGTAGTAGAATTCAACATCTCTACTACGAACGCTAGAAACATCAACAGATTTCCAAAAAATAGTTCCTCTACTATAACAAACAAGGAAGTTGATGATGTGCATTTGATTTAAACTATTGGTCCAACCATCACACATCAGAGTTGCACCCAATTATTTCCAATGCGTCTTCATTCCATCTACTCATGTATGAATTTATTTATACTCCGACGCCAAATACACATCTGAAACCTTATAAGGTGTTGGAAGCTTCACACCTTTTCCAACTTCCATTGATACTTGAATTAGGTTATACAACCATGGCGAACTTGCTAATTGAAAAGGAAGTCGGTCATATATTAAAAATTTAGAGACTGTTTTACCCATCTTTCTACGCAATGTCTTTAAAATAGACTCGCTAACCTTCGGTTGTCTCAAGCTTTTGCTTTTAACCAATTCAAGAATAGTCCCCCTTAAATTAAATTCAGACTCGCT
The DNA here is from genome assembly GCA_958450335.1 of Hibiscus tridactylites. Taxonomy (NCBI): domain Eukaryota; kingdom Viridiplantae; phylum Streptophyta; class Magnoliopsida; order Malvales; family Malvaceae; genus Hibiscus; species Hibiscus tridactylites. The sequence goes on from OY288276.1 coordinate 83,172,739, forward strand.
TGGGGTGGATCTTTCTTCACGATATCCTCCAACTGATCCATGAGAAGAAGATCGTCATTCTTTATAAATATTACCCCAACCACCTGTATTTCGTCTGAATTCTTCTCTTCTATGCCTCGTGTTGCGATTGAATACTTTCTCGAGTGGCTTGTCTCATAGCAAAAACATCATCAATGAATTCATCATCATCCTTTCCTCTTAATTGTGACAAGAATTCATCTGTTCTCTTCTTTTTATTCATTTTCCTTTCCTTGACTTCTTTAAGCAATTTCATCATACTTTCTCTAACAATACATGTAATCAAATAAATATAATTCACACTATTAAATATTAATTATGTATAATCTTTATTGTTGTAAAATAACGTTTAAAGTTAATTATAAAATATATGTGTCAAAATATTATAAAGTATAAGTGTATAACATACCAGTGACATTAGGGCACAGTGCAACTTCACCGGTTTTATGAGCAATGTTCTTTTTAAATCGTGTTATTTCTCCTTTCGTAACTTTGCCACAAAGTTTACAAATAACATTTCCTCTTAAATTTGGAACCGGGTCTCCAAAGTGCCAACCTATATCTTTGCTCGGTGCACCTTCCAATCCTTCGGTTGGGAACTTGTCTGTACGTGGTGGCATACTTCAATTTCAATAAAAATTTAATATATGTTTATATTTGGAATTGGATTTTGTATATTCATAAACTATAATCATAAAGTTAAATAAAAAGCTAATATATTTTTATAATTGATTAATTAGTACTAAATTAAATGAAGACTAAGACTAAGTTTAAATTGTATGAATTTAGAAACTTTAATTAAATAATTAGAATTAGGATATAAAATTAAATTGAATGAAAAATTGAAAACTAAAATCTATGCAAAATCAGGATAACATTAAGGACCAAATACATAATAATCCATAAAATCACTACTTTATCTTTTCTTTTATCTTTCACGTTGCAGTTTCGAACTGAAACTTTCTATTCACCTTCTCTACTTCTCACCCTTTCAAGTTTCATGATCACCTTCTCTGCTTCTCACTTCAAAATCTCAAGTGGATTGAAGGTTTGTAAAATGCAAACAAATCACTCGGCTTGGCCATTCAACCTCAAGTCCTCAACGGCTCAACGTCCTTAGCACGACACCATCGACGACGAAGCTCAACAATCAACAATGTGAGAAAGTCCAGATTCACTTCTTCTCTTTGTTTTTCTTAAAAATCTCAGTCCTCTTTGTTTTTCTTCACTTTCTTTATCTCTTTGTTTTGAAATTTGGTTTGGTCCGTGACTGAGAGAGAGAGATAAAGATTAGAGACTAGTGTTTTTATTTTCAATTCAACTTCTATTACTTTTTTTTAATTTCTTTTTTTGTTCTCATTAGTCATGTCGTCTTTTGCAGGGGAATAGATTCCCTATTTTTTCGAGAGTGTACTCTGTTGAAAGCAGAGGCTTTTCTGCATATTTTCATTTTTTCTTCAATAGCGCCTTGTAACGGGGATAATGTCCCGTTATCGCCGCGACAGCCCACATCACCGTTATATCGCGTCCGCGACAGGCCGCCGTTTCCCACCGTTGTAATCCAAATTGGAATATAATATATTGATGTTGATAGGGTTTTTTGGTAACCTGTATGGGAGTACAGACAGTAACTGGAAGTAGTTTATTACTGTACATTTTTCAGTTGACCAAGAAAAAATAAGGTGCACTGAAATTATTTGAACTGCAAATAAAAGCTTTCAATTTGCAAATAGAAGTTTTCAATCTGCAATAACAATGCAAGACCATTGAACTATTATGTGATTTTGACCTTTCACTTGATATTTTTCACACGAAATAGATGAATTTTAGGGTTCTTACTTGGTTAAGAGATGAAAGAAAAACCCTAAACTAACTATCCGTGGAAAGAGTGGTGAAGAGCTTACCGGAGAGGACGAGTAAATGGAAAAGAGAGGGTAAGGGTTATTCGTGTCATTTTTTAAGAATGGACAGTAAAAATTAAGGGTTAACTATACCATTGACCACCGAACTAATTGACGATTTCTATTTTGACCACTGAACTAACGAACTTGTCAATCAGACCATCGAACTTATAAAATCAACATATTTTATAAATGTAGAAATATTTAGTGTTTAGAGTTTATATATGCGAAATTAATTTGAAATGTTTAGTGTAAAATTAATTTGAAATGTTTAGTGTAAAATTAATTTGAAATATTTAGGGTTTAGGGTTATATATGTGAAATTAGTATTTAGGGTTTGAGCTTTTGGCTTATAAATGTAGAAACCAATAAGAGATATATATTAAATTTGGTGATTTAAAGCACAAAGTTGTGCTTGGTGCAGTGGCTAAGCCACTACCTTTACCAAGCATTTCTCAGGTTTGATCCACCCCCAATGCATGTTAAGAGATTTTATTTTCCTCCTCTCAAAAATTTGTAGAGCGTTTTAGTGTTCTTTAAATATGAGATATTCGTTGTTCCTGCACAAATAAGTTGGTTGATTTTATATGTTCGGTGGTCTGATTTTCGAATTCGTTAGTTCGGTGGTCAAAATAGAAATCCTCAATTAGTTCAGTGGTCAATGTTATAGTTAACCCAAAAATTAATATTAATGGATTAAAATTTTTAGTTTTTTTATTTTCAATTTCGTGTAATTTCAAAAAAATAAAAAAGAATTAAAAATGACACTATTTTTTTAAAAAGAAAGTTAGAGTAAGAATTTAAAATAGTTACAAATAAAACGTTACGCAATCAAAAGAAGTAAAAAATGTATGCACCTAAAAAAATACTAGTTTAGATATTTATTTTAGTTTTAAGCCTTAACAAATTAGGGTTAACTACTGGAATAGTCACTTATGTTTTCTCCCAGTACAGAGTTGGTCACCGATTTTGAAAAATGACCAGTAAGGTACCTCTACCCGTTTCGAAACACCCAGGCCAAATCAAGCACCTGTTTCGAAACAGGCAACCCCATTTCGGAACACTTGACCGTTGGGCACTGATTTGAATGGTTTTGAGGTTTGCAAGCTTTACGTTTTAGTCCTGATTTTTGTATGTGCAATTGCATGAGTTTGAGATGTCCGTTTGAGATGAAATTTGGCAGAGAGGCATGAAACATGACTAATTTCATAATAGTAGCTTAAAAATTGGTAAAGTCCTCTTAATTTTAAGAATTTACAAATTGGTCCCTAAATTCGTATTTTGTGCAATTAGGTCCCTTATTGTTTTCCGATTGCTGTGATTTTTGAGTATGCTTATCTCAAGAGTATGCCTAGGTTTAATGTGCATCTAGACAAGTTTAAAAAGGAAAAAAAGGGTCGTTAATCAAGGTTGACTTTCAGGTTGACTTTGGTTTTCCCCGTGTAATCTTCGTAGTCCGGGTCAACCGTCTAGGCCGGGCTAAGGGGGTTACATTACGTTTTCGAGGCGTAAACTTTTGGTCACTCAGCCGTTTGCTGCCGTTAAACATTGAAGGATTTTTAACCTGGAGACGAAAAAATAAGGGTAAATTATTGTAATGGCCATTAAAATTTATCTCATGTACATTTTTGCTCCTAAATTTAAAAAAATAAACATTATAGTCACTAATAAAAATGTTTCTTTATAATCTCACCCTTAAATTTTTAAAAATTCATTTTTCAACCTTAAAACTTTACAATCAATTAGTACAATAATATTATAAAGGCTTAAATGAAAAATAGGTGACCAAAGTATACCCTTTTTAAATTTAGGTACTCAAATTGCTCATATTTAATAACTAAACTTTCAAATTGTTCCTATTTTTTTCACTATAGATTGTTTTTAATATTATTATAACATGGCATGTCATTTTTTATTATTGTTAAATTAAAAATAACTTTAAAATAAAATAAAATCATTTTATTATTATTAAATTTAAAATATTAGTAAAAAAATATTACTTCTTAAAATAATTTGGGTGTTTAAAGTATTTTTTTTATGTAAAAATAAGTGCCCAAATTTACTATAGTTACAATTTTAGGTGTCCGACTGTTAAATGGGTGTTAAAAAATTGTCAATCAACCAGTACTTGACATGTGGCATTAATTTTATTAATTTTTAATGGAAAATACTTAGAACTTTCAAATTATTATAAAATCTCAGAGTTTTACAAGCTTCACAAAACAATCTATAAATTCCTAAAAGTTCTCAAACTTTCGTCGCCGATTGCCGCCGCTTCCGCCGTCGGTCACCGTCGCTGAGCACACCCACTTGGTCGCAAGATCAAGGCGACAATTTTTCCTAACACGGCGTCGTCGGAAACGCCCAACGATGTGCAGCTGAACGTCAGACACGAACGTCAATTTCGTGTTTGACGTTTGGTTGTACGCCGTTGGGAGTTTCTGACGACGTTGTGTTGGGAAAAATGATCGCCTTGGTCTTGCGACCAAGTGGGCGTGGTCAGCGACAGTGACCGACGATGGAAGCGGCGGTAGTCGTCGACGGAAGTTTGGAAATTTTTAGGAATTTAAGGACTGTTTTGTGAAGCTTGTAAAATTTTAAGATTTTATAATAATTTAAAAATTCTGAGTATTTTCCATTAAAACTTTTAAAAAATAAAATTAATGTCACGTGTCAAACACCGATTGGTTGACCATATTTAAAAACCCATTTAACAATCGGGCACCTAAAATTGTAACTATAGAAACTTTGTGCACCAATTTTTACAAAAAATACTGTAGACACCTAAATTATTTTAAAAACTAATATTTTTTAAAAATATTTTAAATTTAATAATAATAAAAATTATTTTATTTTATTTTAAAATTATTTTTAATTTAAAAATAATAAAAATATATGACATGTTATAATAATAATAATAAAAATAAAATAATTCAGAGTGAAAAATAGAGGTAATTTGAAAGTTTAATTATTAAATAGGAGCAATTTGGGCACCTAAGTTTAAAAGGAGTATACTTTGGGCACTTATTTTTCATCTAAGCATTTATAATATTATTGTACTAATTGATTGTAAAGTTTTAAGGTTGAAAAATCAATTTTTAAAAATTTAAGGGTGAGATTATAAAGAAACATTTTTATTAGTGACTATAATGTTTATTTTTTAAAATTGAGGAACAAAAATGTACATGAGATAAACTTTAATGGTCATTGCAGTAATTTACCCTTATTTTTTCGTTGCCAGGTCAACAATTTGTTAGTGTTTAACGGCAACAAACGGCTGAATGATCAAAAGTTTACGTCGCGAAAACGCAAGTGACCTTATTGGTCGTTTTTTTAAAATTGGTGACTAACTCTGTACTGGGGAAAAACATAGGTGACTATTTCAGTAGTTAACCAAAAAAATTAATGGTAAACAAATACTAGAATTGATTTATGAATAATGTGAAATTGCAGCATCCAGTTCCAGTGGTTATATCCTTTACGGCATTACCTCTTCTGGGTCAAAAGCTTCGATCTTTATCTTCTTCCCCTTCCGCCATGACAACGCCAACACCTCAGCCGGCGGCGGTCCAAATCGACCTCTGGCCCATCCTCTCCGAATCTAAACGCATAATCAATGCCCATTCCCGCCACTTCCTCGCTCTCTCCGTCCTCTTCCTCCTCCCTCTCTCCTTCTCCTTTTCCGCCTACCCGTTCATCAATCAACTCTTTTCCCAATCCTCAACACCCACCATCGAAACCCACCTCAGTTTCCTCAACAACCCTTTTCAGCTACAAAACCCCCCAATCTTTCCCATTAAATACCTCATCTTCACTCTCCTTTACAGCCTCTTCGTCTTCATCTTCTCTCTCTTCGCCACCGGTTCCATCACTTACAGCGTTTTCCACGGCTTTTATGGTCGGCCCGTTAAGCTCGTATCTGCTATCAAATCAGCTTTCACTTCCTTCTTCCCTTTGCTCTCAGCTTGCCTTGTGGCGGAGCTTATCCTCTCTGGGATCCTTTTAATTCTCGCTTTAATCTTTTTCGGATTACTCAAATTAACCCAAGTTTTAGGCTTCCAAGTTGATTACTCTTCACCTTATTTTCTTTCACTCTGTTTAGTTTTCCTGATTACTTTCATGTTTATTGTGCTCTATTTACAAGTCAAGTGGGTATTTGCTTATGTTGTTGTTGTAGTTGAATCAAGCTGGGGTCTTGAACCATTAAAACGAAGTAAAAATTTAGTTAGAGGACTGAAAAGAGTTGCTTTTTCTATGCTTCTGTTTTTTGGATTCTTCAGTGGGATTTTAACATGGGTCTCAGCTGCAGGATGGGGTAATGAGGCTGCTGATAAATGGAAAAGTTGGGCGTTTATTATACATATTGTGCTCACTTCTGCTTTGTTCATGTCGCTTATGCTTTCTTATTTGGCTGCAAGTACAGTTTTTTATATGTATTCCAAGGCTATACATGGAGAGCTGGCTTGGGAGATTGCTGAAGAGTTTGCAAGAGAGTATGTAAGCTTGCCTTTTGATGATGGGAAAGTTCCTCATGTTGTATCTGTTGTTTATGGTTGATGGAAATAGGAGCTTTCTTACTTGTTCAGTGTTTGTTTACTTGTATATTAGAAAAGAAAGATGTGTGAAGAATGTTTAAAAAACCCTTAATATATGTAAGCATTAACATGTTCAATGTTTTTGAGTTTGTTGATAAAGTGTTTATCTTATTAGTTTTGTTTATATTCCTCCATGTGTTTAAACTGTTATGAGAATTGCCGGTACCAGAAAGATTTGAAGAGTGATCTGTTGCTTGAATGCATTATGAGAGCATAGTATGATTTGTGTAAGAAATATGTTGAAAACCTTTGCTGTGAATTGATTCATTTACTTCCATGGGGAATTTTGGCTGTTGGGCTTGGGTGACATTGTCATATACTTGATTGTGCTGGAAATCATGCTTGAAAAGCTTGTATGTATCTAGGATCATGGAAGCAACTCACTACCAAAGCTTCTAAGTTTGAGAATCCTCCAGCTGAGATAAGCTTTTAACATTACAGCCCTGATCATTTAACTTTAAATCTTTAAGTTGAACGAATGGGGAAGGCTTCGAGCCTTGGAGGTATCATCGCTATGGGTATGGAAGATAGTGTGCATGAATGTAATCCCACTCTGCTTTTTGTAGATAACAACTCTCTGCAAGTCTGCTTAACCAATCTTCACATTGAGCTTGTTACTTTCTTGAGTTTCTGTATGAAAACCTAACTTATGGTTTTAGTGCAGGAAATTGGGATCTAAAAACTGGCACCGTGATTGTCTTAGTGTTTTGATTATCAGCATTCACTCTGTATTAGAGTTCAATTAGGCATATAAATGTTTACCATAATTTTAGTTTTAATCTGTGGGATTTCTTTTGGACAAAGTCTAATGAGTCAAAATCATAGTTCACAGATTTTGTTGAATTGTGACACAACCTGTTTACGGATGGATGAATATATTGGTAGGGTCTTAACTGCACTCAAGTGAAGAGGCAACAAATCCCAACTGAGCTTTGTCAGCAGGCTTTAGCAGAAATTTATGTGCGAGATTAAATGGAATTGGTTCCAATGCAATAGCAATGAAATCGAGTATTCTAGGATTAACCAATGGTAAACTATATGTTCATATTCAGAAGCAATAGGAAGATGGTTAAATGATGATAGAAGCTAATCTGCTGGTATATCTTGACTAGCAAACTATTCAATATAAAAATAACTATTTTATATTTCAAAAATAACTATAAAACACTATATAAGAATCATTATTTATTTGAAAAAAAGTTTTTTTAATTTTTTTTTAAGAAAACTTTGAAACTTTATTAAATAACACTAAAATGCATAAAACAAAATTATTTCAGGGTAAACTACCTTTAAGGTCACTAAAGCAAGTCGAATAACTAATTCTTTCGAGTTTTGTTGATCCATGTAAGGGTGGATGTAGGCCACAAGTTTTAAAATTGCTCCATCCCTATGGTGAGGATCAAACTCTCAACCATTGGTTAAGGTAAGAGAAACTCGTATCATCTCACCTAAGCCTCGTTCGAGTTTTATTGGTCCACAAATTTTTAAAATTGCTTCATTTCTAGGGCAAAGATCAAACTCTCAAACACCGATTAAGATAAAAGAAACTTGTACCATCTCACCTAAGCCGTGGTTAAATTAAATTTTTTATTAATACTTCAAAAGGTTAAAAAAAACAAAACAAAACAAACTAAACCGATATCACCTCAATTCAGAGGGTTCAATTTCACTGTCCAAATTAAATGGGTCAATACACCAAAACTACTGTGGTTACAATGGTCAGATCGCTCTTCGTTATCTTAGGCTCTTAGCAACTTCTGTCTTTCCACTCTCACTCTTTCGCTTCTGCGATGACCACCCTTTACATGCCACTATTCAGATCATGCACCAATCTCCGATCACTAGCACAACTCCACGGCCACCTTTTCGTCACCGGGCTTCGCCATGACCCACTCCCTTCCACCAAGCTCATTGAATCCTATGCCCAAATGGGTTCCTTTCAATCTTCGAAACTTGTTTTCAAATCATTCCCCAACCCAGATTCTTTCATGTGGGGTGTTCTAATAAAATGCTCTGTTTGGAGCAGCTTATTTCAAGAAGCCATTTTTCTTTACCTCACTATGATAAAGAATGACCATGTCCAGATCAGTAACTTCATATTTCCTTCGGTTCTCAGGGCTTGTTCTGGTTTCGGTGATCTGGTTATTGGTGAAATGGTCCATGGGACCATTGCAAAAAATGGGTTTGGAAAAGATTCTGTTATTCAGTCTTCACTTCTTTCAATGTACGGTGAAATGGGATGCTTAAGTAATGCTAAGAAAATGTTTGATGAAATGACTGTGAGAGACTTGGTTTCCTGGAGTTCGATTATTTTGAGTTACATAGAGAATGGGAAGACTAATGAAGGATTGGAGATGTTTCGTTTAATGGTTTTGGAAGGTATTAGACCGGACTCCGTAACAATGCTTAGTGTAGCTGAGGCTTGTGGTGACTTGGGGTTTTTAAAATTAGCAAGGTCGACCCATGGTTTTGTAGTGAGGAGGAAGATTGAAAGTGATGGATCATTGGCCAGTTCTCTTGTTGCAATGTATAGCAAATGTGGTGACTTGGGTAGTGCAGAGAGGATCTTTGTAAATCTAACGAACCGAAGTACTGCGTTGTGGACAGCGATTATTTCTAGCTATTGTAGAATTGGTAGGTTTGTAGAAGCCTTAAAATCTTTTGTTTCTATGTTAGAGTCTCGCGTCGAACCCAATTCAGTGACCATGATGAGTGTTTTAGGTTCTTTTGCAGGGTTAGGCTGGCTTAGAGAAGGGAAGTTGGTTCATTGTTACATAATTAGGAGAGAAATGGATCTTGACTATGATGTTTTAGGGCCAGTTTTCATAGAATTATATATGAAATGTGGGAAGTTAAATTATTGTGAAGCCGTTCTTCGCATCCTCGAAGGAAGAAATATTGTGGCATGGAATATGATCATATCAATTTGTATCGAGAAAGGTTTGATAACAGAGGCATTGGCACACTTTGTGCAGATGCTGACTAGGGGATTAATGCCCGACTCATTTAGCCTTGCAAGTTCTCTCTCAGCTTGTGCTGATGGAGGTTTATTGTTATTTGGAGATCAGATCCACGGTCATATCATCAAAAGAGGCATTTCGGATGAGTTTGTCCAGAACTCGCTGATTGATATGTACTCAAAATGTGGTTGTACGGAATTAGCATACATGATATTCGATGAGATCAACGAGAAGAGTGTTGTAACATGGAACTCTATGATTTGTGGATTCCATCAAAATGGAAATTCTGTGGAGGCAATTAGGCTCTTCGATCGAATGTACTTGAACGGTCTTGAGATGAATGATGTGACCTTCTTAAGTGTGCTTCAAGCATGCTCCAATTTGGGTTACCTTGAGAAGGGAAAATGGCTTCACCACAAGCTCCTTACCTACGGTGTAAGGACGGATCTCTATATTGGTACAGCTTTAACTGATATGTATGCCAAGTGTGGAGACCTTCTTACAGCCCAAAGGGTTTTCAATAGCATGCCAGAAAAAAGTGTGGTGTCATGGACCGTCATGATTGCTGGATATGGAGCACATGGTAGGGTGAATGACGCCATCTCACTGTTCAATCAAATGGTGGATTCGGGTGTAAGACCTAATCAAATTACCTTCATGAACATTCTTTCAGCTTGCAGTCACGCAGGATCCGTGGAAAATGGAAAATTTTATTTTAACTCTATGAGGGATTTTGATGTTGAGCCTAACTCAGAACATTACGCTTGTATGGTTGATCTCCTAAGTCGTGGCGGTGACGTCAATGAAGCATACAGAATCATCAAATCGATGCCATTTCCCGCAGATGCAAGCATTTGGAGTGCGCTACTCAATGGTTGTCGAATCCACTGTAGGATGGACATGATTGAAACCATCGAAGAAGACCTTCTAAATATTCATACAGATGACACTGGATACTACACCTTGTTATCGAATATATATGCCGAGGAAGGAAACTGGAAGGAATTTGAGAAGGTGAGATCAGCAATGAAAGGCATAGGTCTTAGGAAGGTTCCTGGTTATAGCTTAATTGAGCTTGATAAGAGGATTTATAGATTTGGAGTTGGATTTACTTCTCTTTTTCAAAATGAAGAAACTCTAACTTTCTTGGAAAATTTCCAAAAATTGTCTCAAGAACATGTTTATCATTTAGAAAACCAATAATTTGATGATTGACAGCGCCATAAATTCCACGGATGTTTACTCACAGGAACAAGTTACCAATTGTATGTGGAATGATCAGGTCACTACAAAGTTATCTCATAGATCCTTGCATTGTGTATGAGCAAATTGCAGGGGAAGTTGTGTTTCAAGTTTCCAGGGAACAGGAAAGAATTACCTAAGCTGGTACCTCTCATACAATCATCTTTGATAGATGACATCTACTAAATTGGACCTCTACAAAACTCGATTTTAATTAGTCTGCTAATGAAGACTAATCAAGAACACGCTTTCACTAATCAATAACACAATTTAGCTTATTTAGAGTATTCAAAGTCTAAAATATTACAATCCATAATATTTCTTTTCACTTTAAACTTTCAGGTTGTACAGAGTTTAAACTTTCAGGTTGTACAGAGTTTAAACTTTCAGGTGTAGGGTTTAGGGATAGAGGTTTAGAATTTAAGGGTAATGGTTAGAATTTAGGGTTAAGAGATAGGATTTGGAGTTTAGAGGTTAGATTTTAGATTCTAGGATAATAGGTTGAAGATTTAGGTTTTAACTTATAAACCCTAAATTCTAAACTACTAAACATAAACCCTTAAACCCTACACCATAAATTGAGTCCTTGAACACTAAAACTAAGGCGCTTGTGGAAACTAAAAGCTTCCACTGTCGGTGTATCAAATAATTATCCTTAAAGGGGAAATTTTTAGCTAAGAGATTTAGCCAGCTGATGTGACAATTTTTACGTAAGGGAGGGGGAAGGGAAAATTTTACTCAATGAGTCTAAAACCCACAACTTTAAGGAGGGAAAAGTGTCAACTGAGAGTTTTTTAATCACTTGCTCTAGAGATTGTTGACATTGAATTATGTGTTTTTTTATTCTTTCATAAATAACCATAAAAAATACTAAATGAATTATTCAAACACATTCAACTTTCAATTACTATTTATTTCTCTTGACCTATACATAATTTTAATGTTTTAATATAGATATAAATAATAAATTTTAATTTTAATATGTTAAGATGAATTAATTTTACTATTCATCTTAGTGTTTTTACATATAAATTATGTAAGTAATAAATTAAATTTGCATATCTGAATCATATTTTAGTGTTTTAAATTTGTATTTTTCTTTAAAAAAAATTTAAGTCGAGATATTTGTTAAACAGTAAGATTTTAATCGACATTGTAATTTTAGTGTTTTATTTTTTTAGTTTTCTTTAAAAAAATTAAGTTAAGTTATTTGTTAAACACTAAGATTTTAATCAACAACATGATTTTAGTATTTTAAGTTTGTATTTTTTTTTACACATTGTTCAAATTAGTAAACGACATCATGTTCTTCTTTTCTCTTGAGTTTAAAATTTTTGATTAATTTTTCAGCTCTTCAATAATGCAACAAACAACAAAGTTACTATTATTTTCAATCAAATTAAAAATAAAATATTATATATGAACCATGAGTCTCCGTTTCTATGAAAACAGAACTCTTTATACTTAATAATTATTTTCATCTACTCTCAACATTAACGAAGTAAGTAACTTTAATTATTTTTTACAATATCATATTTGTATTAGTTTCTCGAATTCTTCCGCTGTTATAAGAGAACCATTTTTCCTTTTTCTTCGAAACAATTGAAGTTTCGCCGAGAATTTTTTTTATCTATTGTTCTTCAACGTTCAAACCATGAAAAAGAAATTTACCTTTTCAGCAAATTTTAACCACAAGAAATGAACATTGTTTATTATTGATTCATTTTCACCATTGAAAAAGGAAAGCAAAAACGACTACTTATGGTTATATAATGCTAATGCTATGATTTTGTTATTTTTAAAATGAAATTTGTTTCGAAGAATAAAAATTAAAATTTTTCTTTAAAGGTTTAATATAAAAATAAATACTTAAATTATACACCATTTTAATTTTATTTGTCTAAACTTTTTTTGGTTCAAATGTGCCTAAATTTTAGGTGCTTGACCGTTAACGGCCGTTAAAAAATATATTATCTAATCAAAACATGACATGTGACTTGTTTTTATTTTTATTTAAAAAACTAAAAAATAAATATATTTTTTAGAAAATATCCCAAAATACTCCAAAATCCCTTGTAACACTCAAAAAAAAGAAAAAAAAGGGGGAGAGGTCGCTAGCTGTGGGTTTCAAAACCACGACCTCAAGGTTGTTTAGCTGGTGACCCAACCAATTGAGCTAGATAGCTCTTAGTGTCTAAGTTTCCCTTATTTTTTTTTGAACCTTTCTAGTAGTGTACCTAAAATAATTAAAACCTGATCCAACCTTTCACCTACCAAAAATAATTCTTGGCCATTCGAATCTAATCCCCAAACTCAGACTCTCACTCTCCCCCTGAAATTCTCTGCACGCAACCCCGTCCGCCTTCACCGCCGTTCCGTGCATGACACCGCCACCGCCAACGAGTGTGCCGTCCCTCCCTGAACTTCCAGCCGCCAAGCACGCGCAGTTTCGCGCCGTCGTCCGCCGTGTATGAACGTCTAAAGTTCGACGTTATGGCAACCTTTCTCCGTCGTTTTCGGCCGATCCACCGTCGTTCTTAGCTTACCGTGGGCACGACCGAGATCCTTGCGTCCGGATCTGCAAAACCCCTATCCTTCCGCGCCCAACCGACGCCGGCGAAGCCATCATCGGAGTTACGCGTTTTTTTCGACCGTCGTGGGTCTATTTAGGTAAAATCCGGTGACTTTTTTGACTTATTTTTTTTGTATATTTTGATGGGTTAAGACTTTGGGCTAACGTGCTTTCAAAATCCGGCAGAATCGAGCACTTCGGGGACCTCCGGCGACCACTCCGGCGACCGTCCGAAATATGGGTGAGTGAAACGTGTCCAAACCGGTCTAACCCGGTCTGAACCGGCTGGGCCGGTTGAACCGGTCAACTCGGTCCGATCCGACCCGTTCGACCCGACTCGTCCGACCCGAGTCAACTCGTCCGAGTCAGCCGAGTCAACTCGACCGAGTCAGCCCGAGTTAACTCGTTGACCTCTGTTGACTGCTGACGTCATGCTGATGTCAGCATTGACTTTGACCAGTTGACTCTGACCTCGTTGACTGTTGACCTGCTGACGTCAGCATTGACTTGCTGACGTCAGCGTTGACTTTGATCGTTGACCAAAAAGTCAATTTTTCCGAAAACTCATATTTTATGTTTTTCGACGTCCTGAGTCCGTTTTTGAAGCCCGATTTGCAAAATTCTGATCTGAAAGCCTCCGAATCTGACCTTGAGCCCGAACTTTGTTATGTACTTAATTATTGGTTAAGAGCTTGTGAGTAAGGTCTGATCTTAGAATTTGTGTAATTGAAGGTATTCTCGATTCCTTGGATGCTCGATGCTAAGGAATATCAAATTCGGGTTCGAGGGTATTCGAATGTCGTATCATGAATCGACTGATGTAGCTCGGAGTTAAGGTAATACACTACTACCCCTTGTATGCTTTATGTACATGTTGATATCTGGTTAAGGCATGCATGCTTATGATGAGTGTTTTGTGAACTCTGCTTAAACTGAATTCGATACGAAAAATAAGTATGAGAGTCAGTAAGATCAAAATACTCAGATAAGAATATTAATATACCAGGAGTGTCGAAAGTGCTAATGATAATACAGTTAAATCTGAAACTCTATCAATGGTGTCTAAGAACTAATGTTCAGAATGCAGAGTATGAAATGTTGGATATGAAATTACGAAAATGCCCTTGGGGCATAAGTATGACTAAACTACCCCTCTAATAAAGGAAATGACCTAAAATCTGCATTCGACCTGATTATGCAATTTACACTACCCTAGATGTATGTTTTAATGGAAAGACTTCGGCATCATTATGCAATACGTGTGATACAAACTTGGATAATCCCTCTAACTCTGTATAACACATGAATGAGAATTCCCTGGAAGTATTGTTGAAATCATAAGTCGATCCTTATGACAGTAATGCGTGAATTAAATGAGAATGTTCGTAATGACCAAAAAGACGAGAATGCCCTCGAGCACCGAAATGTCTGATTAATTTGAATGGCGTTATACCCTCAAGTTCTGTAATGAATGAATCGTCTGTAAAGGGCCGGAGAGTTAGGATGACTTAATCTCGTTTGAGTACGTGAATGATGGAGGTACCAAATGGTAATTCGGAAAGAAATGGTAAGTATTGTCAAGTTGGGTTATGCCGAATTAAACAATTTTTGGAGGTATGATAATTTGTTAGAGCCCTTGAGAATTATAATTCTCGTTCTGATATGATTGTGCCATAGTATAAAATTTGTCATGACAGTCAAATAACTAAAAGGTCATGATAGTCTAAATAATCGGAACATCACTAAAAATATCTGATAACTTAAAAGACTTTAATTTAGAAATTCTTGATTGTCCGGTTAGAAAACTAATGAGCAAATAGGATACTCGAGTTCTGTGAACCATTGTTTTCAATGTTGGTATAATTACCAGAATGTCTATGAATGTCGAAATGACCATAATGCCCTTATATGCTTAAAGGACTAAAGTACCCATAATATATCTGAACTTTCTAAGATCTTGATGTATCACCTCCTGAATATCTGGGTTAAACTGTTAGTATGAACCCCATTTTGTTAGGGACCACGTTTCAGAAATCCGTTCAAGTTGTCAAGAGTTCAATATGTCCCATTCCGTAAATGCCAAGCATCTCCAAGAAATGATCTGTCCCACCTAGTGTGTTCCATGTGTGATATATTCTGTTGAATGGATTGTATAATTATTTATTCATGAATAACATTATGTTTGATGAACATTTCAATTGTTATTGAGATTGCATCACTATGTTAGAAAAAGAGATAAAATGATGAACTTGATATATGATGACATTCTCTGCCTACCTGATATATGTCTGATCAATCTGTATACTTAGTATGTGATCGTTTGATCTGTGATGGTATTGTCTGACTGTTTGATGAATTTGTTAGCATGATCTGTTAGTTTGACCTAGGATGAGATAATCTGTTTGCATGATGAATGCTAAAAATGTCTGATCTGCTCAATAGTATGCCCATTTATCTGTCAAAAGCATAAACTTCTGTTTCTGATACTCTGAATAGAATATGTCTGTTACATGTATTATGTTACTCATGTCTGGAATCTGAACACCGATTACTGTCTGGGGTATACTGTTGGGTTATGTTATGAAGTGTCTGCAGGTACAGCCCTGATCCAGCTGGTAAACCCTTCTGTTAAGCTCCTACGCCCACGGGCCTAGGGTAAGTCTTTCTGGACCTAATGCATTCCCTTATGTAGGCTCCTACGCCTCAGGCCTAGGGTAAGACCTTCTGTATGCAGTTCTGGGGGACTGCATATTGGTGTAAGGTTGGAGGGTAGTTCTTGTAAACTTCTGTATGAACATTTAACGTTTGCATTTAATCTGTTATGTGCCCATATGATATGATGTTAAGTGCTTATGTATGTTGATTTGCAACTTATTAAAACACACTAGGCTTCGTGGTTTAACTTCTCCAACCTGCCACTCTGTTGATTCTCTGAACAATAAGCTCTCTTTTGATACTGAGTAACTTAGAAAGAACAAACCTTGTAGTCCTCAAGAATAGTGCTTCACTAAATTAGCAAAACATAAATGGAGACAAGTATTGCTTGGAACATCATAAAAATGTTATGCCTACCATATGTCAGCATGAGCTTATAGCATCTTTTGGTAGTTCTGTATTACTGAGCTTTTCCAAGCTCACATTATTTTTATCATCGCAGGTTAAAAGATTATAGCATGGTATAATGGTTGACATTAGTGTTCGGAGTTCCCTCGGCGTTGCCTCTAGAGTACGGTACTGTATAGTTAGTGGGCATGTATGTCATGTATTGTTTCATGTCAGTGTCTGTAAAATGCTTTCTGAAATTTTTGTTATGTGTTTAAATGATTTCCGAAAATTTTTATTTTAAACAGAAGTTGATTTTACAGTTAATAAGTGTTTCGAGAAAAAAAATGTTTTCATGTGTATTTTTCTCTGTGGGTCGCTCTTGTGACCCTAATGTGACTTCCTAGGATCCGTTGTAACGCATAGGCGGGTCTAGGGGGTTACATCCCTAACCCAAAACTCCCAAAATTATCATTTTTACTACCGTCGATAGCCTCGTCGGATCCCACTATTGTCTTCTCCAACGTTGTTGTGCATTTCTCCCAACCACTCATCGCCCGATAACTGACGAAAGATGTGCCAATCGGATGTAGATCAATGAACACGAAAGAATTCAACCGAACGACATATGATTGGCACACCTACCATCGATTACCGACGATGGGCTATTGAGGGAAATGTGCGATGGTGTCCAGCTTTGATAGTGGTAGAATCCGACGAGATTATCGACGACAGTAACGGTGATGATTTTGAGGTTTTAGGTGAGGGATTTGGACTATTTTGGAGGTTTTTGAGAATTTTGAAAAAAAATTATTTTTAATTAAAAAAATTTAATTTTTTTATTTTTAGCAACCAAGGGCGAAGTCAGGATTTAAAGTTAGGGGGCAAATCATAAATGTTTAAAAGTAGAGAACAAATTCATAAATAAAACCATTTTTTTTAAAAAAAAATTATATAAGAGGACAAAGGGTAAAAAAATAATTTGAGGGGTGGGGGGGCAATGCCCCCATATACAGGGACAGAACTATGTTGAGGATGGGAGGGGCAATTGCCCCCCTCAACTTTGATGGTCTAATTATATTTTTAGCCATTGATAGTTTTGAAACTATTTCAATTAAGTCTTTGCCCTTCCCAAAATTATAGTATAATTTATTTTTAAGACTTTATTAGTTTTAAAATTAATTAAATTAAGCATTGTCTCAACATTTTATGATTAAATTGCTTTTAAGACCTTTTTAATTTTAAATTTAGCGAATTTAAATCCCATCTCCTTTAATATTTTTATGGTTTAATTACTTTTTAGATTTCGATCATTTTAAAGTTTAACATCTTGCCCCCCTCACGATTCAGTCCTGGCTCCGTCCCTGCCCATATAGCTCCGTCCATATTAGCAGCAGAACCTTAAAACAATAACTGATTGAAACAAGCACCTAAAATTAATAAAATGATATGTTAGACATCTATTTTTATCAAAAAAAATAGTTTAGGCACTTAAGCTAAAAATATGTATAATTTAGGCATTTATTTGTATATTAAACATATTTTAAATTATACTAATATTTTATAATCGTTAATTTGTGTGTTGTAAGTAATTAATTCTATAATTGAATAATTTTAAAAATTGTTTAGTGGTAAAAGATATATTAATTACGTTGTATTTGTAATCTTAAAAATAGTTTATTAATAAAAAAATTATTAATTGTATTGTATTTATAATTTTAAAAATTATTTATTAGTAAGATATATTTTAATTTTTCTTTAAATTATATTTATTTTAATTGTTATATCATGTGCCGCCTTAATTGAATAGATAATTTAGCGGGTGGATGTAGTATTGTCCGGAATTAAGATAAAGAAAAAGTAAGTCACATAGCACAAACGCTTTGGCTAAACAAGAAGAAATGCGTACGTGTGGTTTTAGGGACAGCGGATTATATGTTTGAATTTCACAAAGGTTAACTACTGGAATAATCATTTATGTTTTTACTCAGTATAAAGTTGGTCACCGATTTTGAAAAACGACCAGTAAGGTCATTTACGTTTTGGATGGTAAACGTTAGGTCACTCTGTCGTTAAATATTGACGGCTTGTTGACCTAACAGCAAAAAAATAAGGGTAAACTACTACAATGACCACTAAAGTTTATCCCATGTACATTTCTGCTCCCCAATTTTAAAAAATAAACATTATGGTCACTATTAAAAATGTTTCTTTATAATTTTGCCCTTGAATTTTTAAAATTTATTTTTCAACACTAAAACTTTACAATCAATTAGTACAATAATATTATAAAAGGCTTAAATGAAAAATAGGTACCCAAAGTATACCCTTTTTAAATTTTAAGTGTCCAAATTGCTCCTATTTAATAACTAAACTTTCAAATTGCTCCTATTTTTTCACTCTAAATTATTCTATTATTGTTTAATCAAAAGGGTGCATTGACAAAATTTTGAAGTATAAAGGCTCAATTAGTTATAAAAAATTCAAAGACTTAGTTAATTTTTTTAAAGTTCAAGGATTTATAGTACCCTTGAATCTAAAAAAAACTGAAAGTCCTCGTACCCACTGCTGCCAGTTGCTAGTTTACAATACCATTTACTGCATAATTTGCTGGTTTAAAAATAAATTTTTAAAAAATTAAGGGTAAAATTATAAAGAAACCTTTTTAATAGTGACCATAATGTTTTTTTTTTAAAATTGGGGAGCAGAAATGTACATAGGATAAATTTTAATGGCCATTGCAGTAGTTTACCCTTATTTTTTAACTGCCAGGTCAACAAGCCGTCAATGTTTAACGGCAACAAACGGCCGAGTGACCAAAAGTTTACGCCCCGAAAACGTAAGTAATCTTACTGGTCGTTTTTTTCAAAATCGATGACAAACTCTATAATAGGGGAAAATATAAGTGACTATTTCAGTTGTTAACTCTTTCATAAATGTGGTCTTAATCATAATTTTGGCACCTATCTAAGAAAAAACACTAAAAGACAGTTGGCCACGACTTAGATTCAATTGTCAATTTCTTTCATCCTTTTATATTTTTACATTATATTTTTCTTTTTCATCTCTTCGGTTTTTGTTTTGTTTATTTGTTTTTGTCTTACAATTTTAGTTTTAATGTTTTATTTAATAAGTTTTTTTCCTTTTCTATAAAAATTATAGATGTTTCCTTCCGCTTTTGCAGTATGTTTTTAGTTGGACTTATCATTGTTTCCTTAGTTGATTATGTTGTTGATGCAGTAAAATTTCTATAAATTAATATTCTTTAAATTAATAAATTTTATTAAATAATAAATTTTTCGGTCCCGATTTGGCTAATGTAAAAAACCATCAAATTCGATAAAATAATTATAGTAATTTTTTTAGAAATCCCCTTTATAAATATAAAGGTCCCATCAAAACTATAAATTAATAATTCATAAATATTATAATTACTACTTTGGTAACTTGCTAAAATATGAATATATTGTAATATGTTTCTTTTTAAAATTTAAATCTAATTCAATTTCATCTCTAACTTTTCTAATTGCACCCACAAGTTCCGGCGTTGAGTTCTCCAACTGCAATAAAAAGTTGTGAAGAGTTGTTGCCGCATTCAATGCTTCCTTTCGCGTGACTAGTTCAAGCGGTGTTGAATCATCTTCAATTTCATCATTAGTTGAACTTTCAACAATATTTGTTGAATTGAGAAATTTTCTTTTAATTAATAAATTATTAATTTATTGATATATTAATATCTCTCTAAATTAATAAAATTTCATGGTCCCAAGGGTATGATTAAGTTATACATTAATTTGTCGTCATGTTTTATTATTATATTAGTGTTGATGCTATTTATCATTCACAACGATAGTGGTGTTTGTTTGCACTTTTTATTTTTATTTTGTTGCACTCACATTTTTTTTAGGATTTTGTTTTAATTAATTCGGACCGACTTACGTTGCACACTTAATTTTGGTGGGTGAGTTTCTTAGCGAAGATTTTTTTTTACATACACAAGACCTCGAACTCGAGAGCTACTTAAGCAATACCAAGCTACTTACCATTTGTACCAACATGTTGATATTTTATTTTTTAAATTGTTTGATTGACTTTTTTTTTAATTATTTGTATGATCTTATTTTCATTATTCTTAATCTTTGACAATTTTAAAGAAAATGACCGATTAATATACTTTAAATTCTGTGAACTAATTTTTATTAAAATTACGAACTTCTGTTATATTCTTTTTTTTTTGATAATACAGCAGGATTCTAGCTAAAAAGGCTAACTGCAGTCATCTTCAAGCACCCTTGCGTGCACCTCCGCTGGTGGAACCGGCAACCACACATTGCCCCGGCCTTCTCCATTGCACCATCGCGCAAGAAGATTCGCCACCTTGTTTCCGTCACGTCCAATATGTTGGATTTTCACATCCCAATCCCGGCACAACAAACCAAAGATTAGGTCCACAAGTGTATCCCCACTCAATGCCGTCGACTCACCCTTGAGAATGCGCGTAACTTCTAAGTTATCCGACTCAAGCCAAACCTTCCGAAACCCCAACCTCCAAGCGTGAAGGAGAGTGTCATACACTGCTCACAATTCCGACATCAACACCGAACAACTACCTATCGCACGAGCAAAGCCGAATATCCACACTCCATTACTGTCGCGGAGAACCCCCCCAATCGCAGCAGCCTGTTGCTGACCCTGTACCGATCCGTCTGCGTTCGCCTTCACCCATCCCTCAGGTGGCCGCTGCCAACGATCCCTCTCCACTCCGTTGCGCCTGCAGCCTCCAACACTAGCAGGCACACTATCAAATTCCAGCGCGAGTTGCCGGCACCTTGAATACATGTCCCCGACCTCCACATAATCCGCATTCTTTTTTTAATCGTGCAACATAATTAACTATTATTATTATTATTATTATTATTATTATTATTATTATTATTATAAATAACACTAAAGATTGGTTGTTTTTAGTTTTTCTCTCTATCTAAACCTAGCACACCAAGTTTTGTTCTCGCTTTTATTCGGTTGGCGACGATATCGATTATAGAGTGTATTGTCGATCGTCTCTGTTTATTATTTTCTTTATTTTTTTATATCGTATTTTTTTTCTTTTTCTTAAGTTTCCTCAATTTTTAATAAGAGTCTTTGCTTTACACGCTTTTGTTTTGCCTTTGTGGCACACTTTCCTTTACTTTTGCGGTATGTTTCCTCTATCGTTTGGTGTTTTCGCATACCTTTACGATTTGTTTGGTGCTAGTATAGAGATTCTCATGGTTCTTGTTTTTTTATTTGGGTTTGTCGTGGTCATAAAAGTTTGATTCTCTTTGATATCTGTTTGTCGATGTAATTGAAATCATGTAGCGAAGTAATCTGTCTGACAATTTGGTTCGTTCACCACTCCTTTTTCACATCGTAAAATGTCTCGTTATGATAAAAATAAGGTGATTCATGAAGGTTTTTGAGTTATTTGACGATATTCGTCAATCTCAAAGGAATGATTTCCTTTTTATTTAGCATCTTTGGGTCTTATGTTATATTTTTATATGAGTATTTTGGTGGACATAATTTTATTTTTCTCTTTTTTAGTACGTTGTATTTGTGATATATTTTATTATTTTTTTAAAAATAATTTTTGGCAATTCGCCTATTATTTAAAATAACACTAAAGATTGGGTTAAATAGTCAAACAGGAGTAACCAACGGATTAAGAAGTGTGGGCGTGTGAGCCATGCAGAATTGAGTTTTTCTAATGTGAGGCACCTTAAAATAGGCTAAAAAAAGGCGCAATTAAAATTTTGTTAAAAATTGTAAGAATTTCGGTATCTACTTTTTAGTATATACCGAAATTTCTAATTTTTTGTAAAAAATTCGATATATACCAAAATTCTTTCACTTTTAAAAATTTTAAAATTTTTATAAAAAATTTAATATATACCAAAATTTTTATACGTTTTATAAGAAATTCAGTATATACTAAAAAATTAATACTAAAATTCTTAAAAATTATAAATATTTTAGTTGCACCTCATTTTTAGTCTTAAAAGGTGGCTTACCCTACAACTTCCCTGCAGAATTTGTTACACCCATGAAAACCAGATTCGCTGCATTTATAACAAGGGCTTTACTCTCTCTCATCTCATATTTAATGAATTAAGTTTCGTAACGCATTTGCAGATACTAACATTACACTGCTTTTAGTTTCATCAATCCCTCATTTAAAACAAATCCAATAATAGTATCTTAATTCACGACATGGATATAATTAAAACAGAGTCCGAAAATTTAGTTGTAAGATTAGGATATAAAGAAAAAAAATTGGACGGTTCCACATGGGGAGTGCTTGGTATTTATTAATTAATTCCAATACTTAGAATTAATGACCTTGATTTGTAGTTTTAAGATTAATTAGCATCCGGGATAAAAATTCTCTGCTTATTTTCGGGGTCTTTACTTATGCCTCAACACTAAAAAAACACTATAAAATTAAATTTCAAGTCCTAACCTTAAATTCTAAATCTTAAACCTTACATCCTATACCCTAAAAAAATATCATATTCTAAATTCTTTAAACTATAACCTAAAACTTTAAACTCTAAACCTAATTTTGAGCATGTGAATATAAATAAGGGCACTGAAAAAGACAGGGTTTGGTTTTAATTTAGTTGCTTGACCTAGAATCCATACAATCACCAAGTGAAGAAAAGTTTGGCATGTGCTCTCAAGCTTCAACCCCCGCCTTAATTTACGTTTCCTCGGAAAGAAATCCGGAATAAGCAGGCAACTTTCCAGGCTCAACAATCCCAAACTCGAAGCCAAAGCAGACATGAAGAAGAGGAATCCGGCGGCGACGGCGGTGGTTGTGCTGGCTTTTATCATCGCAGTTCTGTTGGTATTTGAGATCAACGTGTCGTCCATTTCTAGACTGAGAGCAGCTGGTTCCAGGAGTAGTCAAGGTAAGGCCGTATGAATCATCAAACCTTTACAAATCCTTCTCGTCTTATTCAGATTACATGTCGCAGTGAATTAGTACACTGCTACATTTTCCCTTATTAGCTAGCTGTGGAATATTTTTTATTGCTAGTATCATTTTTTTTTTGTGAAAAATGAATCGAATTGAGACAATGAGATTTCGGTTAACTACTTATTTGCTTTTTACATATATGAATACATATGACTCATTAATTAGTCATGAAAAATCAAATTTCTCAATGATTTTTTTTACAATCAATTGTTTATATTTTTCTGTCCTGCTAAAACTATTTTTTTCATTATTCTTTTTTTTGGCAATTTTTTTCAACTTTTGATACATATATTTAAAAAAATATATATTACATAAACTCCAAGTTAAAAAAGTTAAACATAAAAATGTAAAAATGACAACTTTTATGAGACAAAAAGTATAAAATAAGTGAAATGAACAAAATATGTCTCAATATTATTAACTAAAATGTTGTTTTTTCTGGATCACTTTTCTATATTTTCTTACAAAAATGTGGAATAAAGTTCGAATTATGTTGACAAAATGAATATTGTTTTTTCTTCCTTTTCAAGGTAAACTATGCAGGCCGACTTTTTGCGAAGAACGCCGTGGAAAAGAGCATGTGCGTAAACAGGTGATCAGCTGCGACCGTTCTCATAGAGAATATGATCTCTGCTCAATCAACGGCACAAACGTTGTGGACCCCGTCAGCTCTACGTTCTTTCTCAAGGACCCCACCGTACCAGGCTCGGGATCCATAGTAGTAGAAAAAATCAAGCCCTATCCAAGGAAATGGGAGAGTTTTCCAATGAAAAGAATCAAAGAATTAACTCTCACTTCAGGCCCATCGGGCCCAAAATGTGAGGTCCGACATAATTCCCCGGCCCTTGTATTCAGTGCGGGAGGGTACACGGGAAACGTGTTCCATGATTTCAATGATGGGTTCATCCCACTCTTCATCACCATCAATTCCATCTACAAAAACCGAGACGTCATACTTGTGGTATCAAAGGCTCGTGATTGGTGGATAAACAGGTACAGGAATCTGCTCCATGGATTCAGCTCGCACCCAATAGTAAACCTCGACAATGATACTTCCACTCACTGTTTCCCTTCCGCCACTATAGGCCTCATATCATATGGTTTCATGACATTAATGCCAAACTCGTCACAAACATTGCTTCATTTCCGTGCCCTCCTAGACAAGGCATTTGGTTATCATGGCCTAAACAATCCTCCGAAATCGGATTATCGACCACGGCTTGTGTTCCTAAGCCGACCTAGAGGCATCGGACGAGAGATCTTGAACCAAGACGAAGCGATTCAAGTAGCAAAAGAGATCGGATTTGAAGTCGTTTTGTTTGAGCCAACAGGTACGACTTCGTTGCAGCAAATTTATGCACTGCTGAACTCAAGTCATGCAATGGTTGGTATTCACGGTGCGGCTCTGACACACTCGTTGTTTCTCCGGCCGGGGTCGGTGTTCATGCAAGTGATGCCGCTGGGGACTAATTGGGTGGGGAAGATGTGTTATGGTGAACCGGCTAGGGCAATGGGGATACATTACATTGAATATAAGATTAATGTAGACGAGAGTAGCTTGGTGGAGAAGTATAACAAGAATGAGATGGTGATTAAAGATCCGGGAAGATTTCAAGCGGGGGATTGGTCGTTCGATGTTATGAGTATATATTTGAAGGAACAAAATGTTAAACTCGATTTAGTTAGGTTTAGGGAATATTTAAATCAAACCTATAGAAAAGCAAAGGCATTTATGGATAAAATGGGATAGTCCTAAATCATTATATCTGAATATTTGTTCAATAATTAGAAGTATTTTAATGGAAGTCTTACAATGAAATTGATTTTTTATTTTATAAATATTGATATCCAATTTATTATCTGATTGATTCAAGTTGGATATTGTAGATGTTAATTATGGGACAACCCTCTCAATAGGGGAAGAACTAAAAATTTATAAGGGGTATAATGAGATTAAATTTTTTGAAAGACTTATAATAAGATTTTAAAAAGATTGAAGAGATTATAAACATAATTTTATATTTTTTTCTAAAAAAATTATTCTATTACCAATAAAAAAACGCTGGCAAAGGCCTATTCCCTCACAATCTCCTCTATGTTCTGCCCATTTATAATATTAGTATTTCAAACTTTTAACTTGCTTAAAAAAACTAGTGTTAAATCTCAATAAACCAACTAGTAAACTTAATGCATAGGTTGGTCACTAAAATATGCATTTCCCCCACTTTAGTAATTATTTTTTTTAAAGTTCGCTACATTTTGGTACCTAAAATATTACATTTATTATATAGTTTTTTAGTCCAAAAGTTAAAAAAATCTCAACCAAGCAAAGTATGCCATGTGGATTTTATTTAAAGGACGTGGTATTTTATTAAAAAGTATCTATATTAATAGTTAAATGTAATAAAAAGAAATAAATTTATAATCTTTAATATACTCTCTCGACCCCTCTCCACTCGGCATCTTCTTCTTTCTTCCTCCTATCGTTTTCCCCTAATCGTTAGAACTTCCAAAGCATTTTGAAGCAATTTTATTTTTCAGTTGGGGGTGATGAAACATGATGTTTAACCAAAATAAATACATATTTAAATTATTTACCAATTTTATATATGTTGAGTTGAGTTCGAATTGATCTCAATTTAAAAAAATCGGAATATATTATTATTTATACGTGGTTCTTGAGTTTTAACATCCAAACTACAAAAAATACATTAATCATTTACAATCGAATTTATCTATACATTGTAGACAGAAAATTTAAAATTGCTATCCATATATTGAATAACCAATTTACTTTTGCCAATTACTCTGTCTCTTTGGGTTTAAATTCGATTTCGAATTTTAGAAATGAAATTGAACCGAACATTAGTAAATCCTTGCAAGGATTCAACTAACTCCCTAGGCTTTAGTAATTTTTTCCAACTCTAACTCTGTAGTTAAACCTAATTTTTTATAGTAGTTAAAAAGTATTTTTAAAGAGAAATATTTTTGACACAAACAATGAACAATAGTTTTTTAAACCAACTTTTCAATCCAGATGCAAAAATTAAAAAAATGAGTGTTTTTATAGGAACCAAAACAATTATATCTTTAGTTTAATTTATAATTTATATCATATAAAAGTAAATGCTTTATATTTAAATTAGTGAAAATTAATTAATAATATGACATAAAATTATTATTTTTAAATTAAAAATTAAATATTTAAACCAATCAAAATGGAGAGAATTTAATTCAGTTTCAGTTTATTTTTTAAAAAAATCAAAACAATGTAGCAATTACAATGTAGGAGTGTATAAATTTAACTGTAATCGTTAAATGGTATAATCGTTATATTTTACAAGTTACTTAATCAAATCGTTAAAGTTAAACAATTTTGGTTAACTAAACCATTAAAATGATGGTTAAGGTTAACCATTATTAAATTATTTATACATATATTTTGTTCACAAGATTGACTATATGAATGAAAGATTTAATACTCAATCAACTAACAATTACGATTGATGAGTCATTTCATTTCGAAGGAACCTGGTGAATACCTTGAGTGATTTTATCGAAGAAATAATTTCATTATTCTTAAAAAAAGTAGCGAACGTGAATTTTTTTTATATAAAAGATTACGCATGTCACTGATCCGTTAAGAAACAATTAAACTTAATAATAGTTAACTTTTCTTAACAGTTTAGTTTTTTCTCTTCTAAAACCTAAAACCTTAAGCCCATGGGCGGAATCATATTGGATGAGATTTTTTTTACCTTTGTCTCCCTATATAATTTTTTTTAAAAAATAGTTTATTTATAATCACCACACTTTTAAACATTTATGGTTTGCCCCTAACCTCAAATTTTGGCTTCTTCCTTGCTTAAACCCTAAACTATAAATTATAACCATAAACCTTAAATTCTACATCTTACAACCTAAACCCAAAAAATCCTAAACCACAACCTAAGTCTATAAACCCTAAAATTAAAAGACTTGTGTAAACTAAAATTTACACAAGCTTGTATATCAAAGTATTTTTCCTATATACAATACAATAAAAATTATATAACCAACCTTACCTACCAAATTAGATAACCCCTCCAATCTACTCCCAAGCATTCACCCACCCAATTAATTACTCATATTTACTATACAATTTATTTTTAAACCCACCCAATCCAACTATACCGGACATGTCTAATATACGACATGTTATGTTGCGTCACTAACTAAAATTGTTATAAAATTTGAAACATGAAACTGTAAATATTACACTAATCGATAACATTTTTGGTTGGTGGTAAGTATCGAAACTTTAACTTCGAGTATCGAAACTTTCATCGCCGCTGATAACATTTTAAGTTTTTATAAGTACCGAAAATATTATCAAATAGTGTAATATTTTTAGTTCCATATTTTAAATCTAATAATATTTTCATTAGTGCCGGAGCGTAGTTGTCGTACCGTAGAACTACCCAACTAAACCACCAGCTAACTTGCATGCCTCATGCTACAGCCGCCCCTATCCCTAGCCTGCTTGCAAGTCAGTTTGCAGATGAAGTCGATGCGTATATCACCCGACTTCATTGTTCACCCATACTAAAAAAAATACACAATAAAGTCGGTATTAGAAAACAAGCAAGAAATCATGTTGAG
Organism: Hibiscus tridactylites; assembly: GCA_958450335.1. Taxonomy (NCBI): domain Eukaryota; kingdom Viridiplantae; phylum Streptophyta; class Magnoliopsida; order Malvales; family Malvaceae; genus Hibiscus; species Hibiscus tridactylites. The sequence goes on from OY288276.1 coordinate 83,200,728, forward strand.
GTAGATGAAGATATGTGCATCTGTTTGAGAAGAGTTTCAACTGATAAAGAGAGACGGTGCTCTCATTGTTTTATTGAAAAATCTCGTAATATCTCAAAGGCTGGGGCCGAGAGGTATTTATTCAATTGTTGATTGCATTAGTCTCAGAACGGTAGTCTAACAACCTTTTAACCGTTCCAGCTAACATAGTAACAACCTAACTGATTTTTTAATCATAACTATTAACCTATACTTATAACATTCACCTTGCTTGCTTTCTTCCTCTTGTTTCTTTTTTTCCTTTTGACATGTGAACTTTTGCTTTGAACACATCCTGCAACCCACAAAGAAAAACCAGAAAATAAAACATCATGGTTACTTAGCTATGACTGTATGATAAACACGATAGAGATACCACAACTAACTTACTTCTAAAAAGACAAAAAAACTACTGATAGAGGCTTTGTCACAATGTCTGTAATATGTTCACAAGTTGGAGTTTTATTTACTCCGAGCTTCCAGCTGCTACTCTTTAACGAACAAAGTATAAGTCAAGTTGAACGTGCTTGAACTTATAGTGCATAATAGGATTGGCTGACACAGCTACATCGCTAGAATTATTACACCATATGGTAGATTGACCATTTGGTACAACAAACAGTTCCATGAGTAAGGACTCGAGCCAAAAAATTTCAGTCGTTGCACTAGCAACACTACAATACTCTGCCTCAGCTGTAGACCGAGAACCAATTGGTTGTTTCTTTAAGCCCTAAGTTATTGAATTTTCACCAAGAAACACACAAAAACCCGTGGTAGAACGTCGATCATCTAGATCGGAACCCCAATTGGCATCCGCAAAAGTTGTGATAGCTAGCCGAGAGGACAAGGTAAACAATATACCATAATCAATGGTTCCCTACAAATACCTCAAAATTCTCTTGGCTTCTTGAAGGCGAGTATCCAAAGGTTCCTGCATAAATTGACACACTCGATTCACAGCAAACGCAATCTCAGGTCTGGTGATAACCATATACGTTAAGGCCCCAACAATACTCTTGTAGAACGTTACGTCAAAGATGACACTACCAATATGAGCAGAAAGTTGACAGTTGGATATCATAGGCGTAAGTAAAACTTTTGCATTATCCAAACCACTACGCTGTAACAAATCCCCAATGTACTTCTTCTGACTCAACAACAATCCACCCTTTAGATAATGAACCTCGATGCTCGAAAAGTAATGTAGAGTTCCTAGATCTTTTAATGAGAAAACCTTATTCAATCCATCAATAACTTGTTGTACTTCAATGGTATCACTCCTTGTAAGTATAATGTCCTCAACATAGGCGAGAAGATACAACACACTATTCTCAGTTTTTCTAACAAACAGAGATGAATCGAACTTTGAGAGACTAAACCCCACAGAAAGTAAGTAAGCTCGAAGCTTTTCAAAACAAACTCGCGGTGCTTGTTTCAGACTGTAAATGGCTTTATGAAGTTTACAGACAAGACGACGCTTGTTAGCTTGCTCGTACCTTAGTGGCTGAGCCATGTACACCTCTTCAGTCAAGTTATCGTTCAAGAATGCATTATTAATATCCACTTGCCGTAAACACCACCCTTTTGTAATAGCTATAGAGAGTATAATCCTAACAGTTGCAAGTTTAATAATAGAACTAAAGGTTTCATGAAAATCATACCCCGCTTGCTGTAGATATCCTTTCGCCACCAATCAAGCCTTATACCTCAAAATCGAGCCATCGACATTCTTTTTCACTTTGAAGGTCCATTTGCAGCTCACAACTTTCATGTTGGAAGGTAATTCAACTATTGTCCAAGTGTTATTTCTGACAAGAGTGTCATATTCATCCTGAGTAGTTTTCTTCTAGTTTTCATTCAGCATCGCTTCCTGAATCATCTTGGGCTCCTCGATATTTGTAGTGATCACTGAAGAAGCATCAATATTGAAGCCTTTGGCTTATGAATACCATTCTTCGCTTTGGTCAGCATGGGATGCCGATTAGTGACAGTAGACGGAGTGACAATATCATCTTGATGCGTTGGTGGAACCATAGACATAGAACCACATCAGTTAGGATCGACAATGGACACACAAAAACCTTGATCCGACTATACGACTAAACCTAACTGTGAGACAGTTGAAACCCCTGTAGGAGTGGAGGAAGCCTCGAAACCAATTAGGTTATCCGGACCACTCAAGCCACTCCAAGCATTAGAACCAGCATGTTGAAAATTATCAATAACCCCTGGGCTTTCAACATGATTGTCAGGTTGATAACTTAGACCATCTTAAAGGTCAAAGCCCAATTGATCATTAGACGCATCTGAGACATGTCCTGGGCTGTCATTCGAATGTAGAGCTACAAGTGGATCGGGCGGTGGCTCAAAATTATCATGTGACATAAAGCCTGGGCTCATATGTTTACTACCAATAGGATCAACCATTAACATTGGGGCCAAACCTTGGATATCATCAACACTAGTTGGTTGTTGGGCTAAAATAGGCATGTCATCCAACTGTGGGCAAACACCTGATTGGGTTATATTATCCAAACCTTGTACATCATCAAACTGAGCTGATTGATGAGCGGAAGTAGGTATAACCCTTAATTTTAAGCCACTATTTGTGTTTTCAAACAAAGACGTGTTAGTGCCCGTGCGTTGGGTTGTTTGAGTATTTATAGGTGAACTAGCAACAACTTCACCACACGGCTCCAAACTCGGTAAAGATACAAGAATTAAAGGAGCACCATTTGAAACACTCCGAAAACCACCATCCATTGTAACTCCACTTCTATTTTTGTCAACAAACGAAACACACTCTCATTGAAGATCACATGGCGAGAAATTATGAGTTTTCCTTCATCAGTGAGGCACTTGTATCCCTTATGATTTGGACTATAGCCCAAGAAAACACATTGCTTCGTTCGAAACTCAAGTTTGTTCCGAAGAAAAGGTCGCATCAACGAATAGCAAACACAACCAAACGCTCTGAAAAACTCATAATCTGGTTTCTGACACATCAAAACTTCAAAGGGAGACTGTTCATTAAGCAAGGGAGTTGGCAGTCTATTAATCAGGAAAACTGCAATAACAAAAGCGTGACTCTAGAATTTTAAAGGTAATTATGCTTGAGATAGCAATGTTACACCCATGTATACTATATGTCGATGTTTATGCTCGGCTTTACCATTTTTCTCAGACGTGCTTGGACACGTGAGTTGGTGCAGTATTCCATTCAAACGAAGCCAACTCACTAAGGCATGATACTCGCCACAACCATCATTTTGCAAGATTTTGATCTTGTGTCCAAACTGAACATCTATCATCTTATGAAAATCAATGAAACACTGGAAAGCATCAAATTTCTTTTTGATCAAGTACAACCACGTATATCTACTGTGAACATCAACGAATGACACATAGTAAGAAAAATTATCAGATACAATATGCACATGCCCTCACACATCGAAAATAATCAAGTGAAAAGAAGAGTCAGACAGTTGTAGACAAAGAGAAAGGAAGTTTATGAGCCTTTCCTTGTAAACAAGACTAGCAAAAAAATGCATTTTATTATTAACAACATCAATATTATAACCCTAGACATTTATGCCACAATTCCAATGGTAAGATAGACATTGAAACATTACATGTTTTAGCAACAACATTAGTAGTAGTAGTAATAGTGGAGAACTGATCACCATTCGTAGCCAAATTTCTTGAGTGCAGTTCGTAAAGACCTTCAGGAGTGAGCCTCCCCTCAAACATAATTTGATTGGTCTGTGCATCTTTCACAAAACACTTATACAGATGAAACTCAAAAAAGACATTATTATCACGAGCAAAATGAGACACGAACAGAAGATTCTTCTTGATATCTGGCACATACAACAAATTACACAAAAACAACAACCTATTTCCAGTGTTTATACAACCATGGCCAATATGAGCAATCGTGACCTCATCACCATTACCCATAAGTAAGGAATTAGTACCTGTGTATGCAACCTCTATTTGAAGATTGTCTCGTACATTTGATATATGGTGAGTGGCACCCGAGTCGGGGTACCACACAACCTCTCGAGCACCCGATGTATGCATCCCAGTCGTACCTGTATTGAGACATGAAGTAGCCAGAAATGAACTGAGAGTATTCTGAAAGCCAGAAACATGAGCATACAAGAAAGTATTGACCAGAGCTGGTGAAAATGAGAGGCGGAAACTGTGGGATTAAACCCCTGAGGAACAACAGGACCATGACTAAACCATTGATGTACAAAAGGTCCATTGCTTGTATTTGGCGTGTAAAATTGATTCATGGAGGGAAACACATGCGGTGCAGTAGGAATCAAAGAGGAACCAAAACTAGAAATTGGTCATGTGGAGAAAAAACTAGGTTGAGGGGATGCAACAACAAGAGAAAATACTTGAATAGGGACTGGAGAAGAGGTTCGAGCAAAACTTTAAACTTGGGTGTTTGTTCTTTGACCATAATCAGTGTGAGTTTCCGTTCTCGAGACATTTAAACCACCTTGAGCATCACCATTGTCCAAAGACGAGCCATTGTAATTCTGATCAAATTGATACCAGCATTTTTGTGCCAAATGTCCAAACCGTCCACATATTAGACACTGAGATCTATTAGAGTTAGTACGACCTCGCCCTCTTCCTCGATAAGAACCATTACCACGTTTTCCTCTCGAGAAATTAGAGAGAATTTGATTATGAAACTAATTCTCTTAAAGACTGTTTGTATTATCCATGTCTTCGGTCTTATTTCCTTGTTGAACAACTATGTTTGATTGAATAGAAAAATTCCCAGTCAAAACTTCTCTTTATCTAGTTTCACATTCGACAAACATCTCTGTAAGACTTTCAAGTGTTTGAGACTCACGCGATGTGATATCAATGATAGACTCAAATTCAGCAGTAAGGCCAACGATGATGACACTAACTTGCTCTTGCTCCGTGACAAAATTCCCCGAAGCATTAAGAGTGTCACAAAGCAACTTAATCTTGGCAAGGTATTCATTAACAGACAAACCACGTTTCTTCTGAGAATGAAGACTATGACGTAACACAGACACCTTAGTAGTAGACTTGACAGCAAACATCCTTGCAAGAGCATTCAAGACGGCACGAGCTGTGGTGAGACCCGTAAGGAAAGAAAGAACATCATCACTAACTGTGGATAAAATTCAGGACGCAAGCAGTTTATCCTATTTCTGATACGCCAAAAAGGCTTGGTTTTCTACAAGCTGTCCATCTTCATATGTTACGAGCTTGTCTGGAGCCTTGTGATCAAATATGTATGTAGTCAACCCATAACCTTCTATTACTAACATTACCTGATGCTTCCAAATGATATAACTACTTTCAACCAGTTTCACTGTGTCAAGATTAGGAAGCTGTTGCATAGAGTACACACTAGAAGAAGTCATGAGAATAGGAATCAAACTTGTACTAGACTGAGTAGGAATGGAGGCATGTGGATCATAAGTATGTGATTCAACAACCATCTTAGTGCAAAGTCTTTGAGACAATACATCGAACAAATAATGAGCAAAAAGCCAAATCCTCAACAACACACACAAAGCTTCACAAAGACAACCACAATCATACAAGAACACAATAACACATAGAAAGAGGATGAAAACACAATTGAAGAAATGCTATAACGTCTCAAAGTAACAATAAAACAGAGAGACACAACATCTAATCTAGAAGATACCCTACGGATCACTAATCTGCTCTTTCAACAATTATTCAACTCGAGTCATACGTTCTTACGGTTCAACAAGAAATCTTGAATTCGTAGATAAAAAAAATTGATGTATAGACTGAAATAAAGTGAGTACATAATTCTTACAAAACCGAGTCGTGCTCGCCACTATTCTACCATTATCAACTAGATTTGAAAGCAGAAATGCTCATGAGCGAGAATAAAAAACTCGTGTTGGATCTGATTATTGAGTCACTTAATCAATCTACAATTAAAGCATTCTTCAATTCACAAGAACGAAAACAACTTTCCATGAAAACCAGAATTTCAATCGAAATACCAAGAAAATGGAGAATCACAAACTGGCACTTCAACCATCCGATCACCAAAGCTTCATCGAAACGATCTCCGACAACCAGAAAAGTAGCTCTGATACCATATTAGGAAACAATCAAGAATCAATGTTGAGGTAGACGAAGATAGGTGCAGCTGTTTGAGAAAAGTTTAGACTGATAAAGAGAGACAATGCTCTCATTGTTTTATTGAAAAATCTCGTAATATCTCAAAGGCTGAGACTGAGAGGTATTTATACAATTGTTGATTGCATTAGTCTCAGAACGGTAGTTTAACAACCTCTTAACTGTTCCAGCTAACACAGTAACAACCTAACTGACTTTTTAACCATAACTGCTAACCTATAATTATAACAGTTGGTCCACATAAAAGTCGACTTCATTATTGAGCGAATATTTCAATTCAGAAAAAATCTCTACACAATGAAGATTGGACTTCAATTTTTACTGTAATTTTTGCAATAGATTGGAAAATAAAGTTGTCAGTGTAATATTTTGAGAAAGAAAATCTCATTTGCAATATCTAGTTAATTTTGCCAAATTTATGTATGCTGAATTGTTCTCACTGCTATTTTTCTTTTGATATTGTTGTTGAAAAAATACTTTTAAATTTATTACTTTTTATTTTTAGATATATTACACTTTTACGGTGAAAAGTGAAGACGATCAGACTATATGCCGATTTTTTATGTCACTTTTGTAAAAATTATTGGTTGTCCCCTTGATGTGATGAAAATCACTATAGATCATAAAATAAAAACAAAACTACAGCAACCCTTGAAATAAAAAATGTAACAAAAATATCCTAGCAATTATCCATGTTCTCACTATAATGACTATTATATGTGATTATTGTGACCTCTAGTAGGGGTGTGCAAATTAAACCGTAATGGTTAACTGATATAATAATTACATTTTACATGTTAATTAATCAAACTGTTAATGCTAAATGTTTTCGATAAACTGAACCTCTAAGAACAATAGCTCATGGTTAACTTTTATTAAATTATTTATACATATATTTTGTTCACAAGATTAACTCCATTAATCTCGAGACCGTCTTATAATACACGAAAATCTTCTTGAGCAGAAGGAATTAGAGGATGATTAGTCTTTGTAATCTAGTTTATAATTAATTTTTTTATCTTTGATTTACTAGTATATTATATTTTTTATACTAATAGGCGCTATAACGGTTAACAGAATATTTAAACTAAACGGCATAATCATAAACACACTCTTACTTTCATTATTCGTTCTAATGAAAAGTAAAATATGTGAAAATAACTGTGAAATTAATTAATTGCACAATAGTACAATTTACGTATCAAACCAATTGTAGCATGCCTATCTACGTGGCAAATCAGTTGATAACGTATGCGAAGAAGAAAAAATCAAGCTTTGTTTACAGGGTGACTTTGCTCTATCAACAGCACTAGACCACTTGTTTGTTGAATTCTAGAAGCCAAAACACGTCAGTCTGGTGCCATGAAAATATTAAGAGCAAGGCCAATCAATACTCTGAAAAATGTATGGCAAATTGAGGTTCCACGTTACATTACCTATTAATATTTTATTCATATTCAATTGTAAATATTTATAATATTATGGTTTTAATTAGTTTTAATTTATATTGTTTCCTATAACTATATACAATGTGCGCGCGCACATACATATATATCAGGCCGAATTGAGTGACTCAACTCGAATTAAAAATTAATCCACTAATTATTAAAAATTTTGAGTTGTTCGAATTTCTATTTTATAACTCAAATTTTATTTGAATTTTTTCCGATACGAGTTGAGTTTATAAAATTTTAAGTCGAGTCAAAACAAATCGAGTATTTTCATATTGAGTTGAGTCGAATTTTGTCCACCATAGCAGCAAGAGAAACGGGAAAGGAAAATGAAAAATATAGAACCAGTGCAAGCAGAATGCTATTTTCGTGTGTGAAGTTACAAGCCTTTCCTTTGGAGTTAATCTTTGCACCATGAGAGATCAAAAGTTCAACAATCTTTAACCACCCCTTTTATAAACACCAAATTATCTTATTTCAAATTGTTTTTTGACGCAATCAAAATGTTAAAAAAATACAAAAGTTAAAAATATTACCACACAACTAAAACGTTATCTGAAAGTATAACATTTTAAGTTGGTGAGTTTAAATTTATTCTTTAGTTTCGTGACAAATTTTAAAATTTGTTGCATAAACACTGAACCTAAAAAGTATAACATTTTGGTCGTATAGTGATATTTTAAGTTTGTATTTTTTTTTACATTTCGATTGTATTGTTTGGCAATTTTACTTTAATAATCCTTTTTTTAATTATTATTTGGGAAAATGGCTCCCAAAAAATTATATTTGGCAAAATGACCCTCAAACTTGCCACGTCGGTAAACATCGCGTTCTACAGGACGCGAGGTCTGATATCGCGTTCTACAGGACGCGAGGTCGTGGAGTTTTTTAAATGATAAATACACTTTAACACAAACAACAAGGCCAGATAGACTAAAATCGCGTTGTGCAGAACGCGATATCAAACCTCGTGTCCTACACAACGCGAGATTCACCGACGTGGCAAATTTGGGGGTCATTTTGCAAAATAATATTTTTTAGGAGCTATTTTCCCAAATAATAATTTAAAAAGGATTATTCATTCAAAATTGCCGTATTGTTTTGTTTTATCGTTAATTTAAATTAAGATGCCACACCCTAATTTCCCCTTGTTTATAGAGCGACTTTGCTCTATCAACTGCTCTGGACCAGTTGTTGCTGAATTCTGGAAGCCAGAACACGTCAGCCTGGTGCCATGAAAATATCAGGAGCGAGGCCAATCAAAACTCTGAAAAATGTGTGGCAAATTGAGGTGCTCCATTACCCTAAGAAATACCACGTGTTGCCGACACTTTGAAGTGGTCCATACTTGATAATTATCCACATCAAGTCGCAACCATCTATATTATATCCACTCCACCAGCAACAAGTCAGATATCATCGCATTTCTCATATCTATTTCCTAATTCAGAACGACTAACAATGGACAACCTCTTCTCTAGCGCTAAGACGGTAGCCGACGCAGCCAAATCAACGCTCAACAACGAAAGCGACAAGGTCGACAAGGGGAAGGTTGCTGGTGCTGGTGCTGATCTTTTGGGTGCTGCCGAAAACTATGGGAAGCTGGATAAGAACACAGGTGTAGGCCAGTACGTTGACAAGGCAGAGAATTACCTGCACCAGTACCAAGCTTCCAATCAATCGGCCCCGGCCCCGGCCCCGGCCGCCAAGCCGGAGTCGGAAGGAACCGGTGAAAAAGGAAAAGAGTCTGCTGCAGGTGGTGCGGATTACATGAAGATGGCTCAAGGTTTCTTCGGCAAATAAATTATTTATAACTTAGTAACCTGTGTTTTTTAATGTTTCTTCTTGTGTCTCTATGTTGGATGTCCATGAGTTGACTCTTATGCATATGTCTATGTAATTGGTGGTGTTTGTCGATGTGGTTGTTTGTCAATGAAATAAAATCTCTTTTTAGTACGATTGTTGATATAATTTTAAACTTTTTTTTTTCATACACAATACTTCGAATTCGAGACTAAAGTAAGCTATTTTCATTCATTGCAGTGTACCTTCCACCGGTAACTTTTTAATTTTCTCTCATATCGTTAGTGGCAGTTTGGAGTATTCCTGTTGCTGCATTTATTTTCCTTTAGGGTAAACTACTGCAGGGTCACTTACGTTTAGCGTCTGTACAAAATTAGTCACCATTTTTGAAAAGTGCATATTAGTAGTCTTCTACATTTTCGATGTGTAAATACTTGGTCACTCCGGCGTTAACTCCGTTAGTCCCCAAACGGATTGCTGATGTGGCGAAATTAAAATAAGGATAAATTACTGCAATAGTCATTAAAATTTATCTCATTTACATTTTTTCTCCTCAATTTAAAAAAGTAAACATTATAGTCACTAATAAAAATGTTTCTTTATAATTTCACCCTTAAATTTTTAAAAATTCATTTTTCAATCCTAAAACTTTACAATCAATTAACACAATAATATTATAAATGCTTAGATGAAAAATAGGTGCCCAAAGTATACCCTTTGAAACTTAGGTGCCCAAATTTAATTTTTTTCGAGTCAATTCGAGTTATTAGAATTTCTATTTTATAATTCAAACTTTATTTTGAATTTTTGAGTCGAGTTTATGAAATTATGAGTCGAGTATTTTCACATCAAACCAAAAAATTAATATTTTCGAGTCAAGTCGAGTTATTGGAATTTCTATTTTATAGTTCAAACTTTATTTTGAATTTTGAGTCGAGTTTATGAAATTATGAGTCGAGTATTTTTACATCAAACCTAAAAATTTAATTTTTTCGAGTCAAGTCGAGTTATTGGAATTTCTATTTTATAATTCAAACTTTATTTCGAATTTTTGAGTCGAGTTTATGAAATTATTAGTCGAGTATTTTCACATCAAACCTAAAAATTTAATTTTTTCGAGTCAAGTCGAGTTATTGGAATTTCTATTTTGTAATTCGAACTTTATTTTGAATTTTTGAGTCGAGTTTATGAAATTATGAGTCGAGTATTTTCACATCAAACCAAAAAAATTAATTTTTTCGAGTCAAGTCGAGTTATTGGTATTTCTATCTTATAATTCAAACTTTATTTTGAATTTTTGAGTCGAGTTTATGAAATTATGAGTCGAGTATTTTCACATCAAACCAAAAAATTTAATTTTTTCGAGTCAAGTCGAGTTATTGGAATTTCTATTTTATAATTCAAACTTTATTTTGAATTTTTGAGTCGAGTTTATGAAATTATGAGTCGGGTATTTTCACATCAAACCTAAAAATTTAATTTTTTCGAGTCAAGTCGAGTTATTGGAATTTCTATTTTATAATTCAAACTTTATTTTGAATTTTTGACTCGAGTTTATGAAATTATGAGTCGAGTATATTCACATCAAACCTAAAAATTTAATTTTTTCGAGTCAAGTCAAGTTATTGGAATTTCTATTTTATAATTCAAACTTTATTTTGAATTTTTAAGTCGAGTTTATGAAATTATGAGTCGAGTATTTTCACATCAAACCAAAAAATTTAATTTTTTCGAGTCAAGTCGAGTTTATGAAATTATGAGTCGAGTATTTTCACATCAAACCAAAAAATTTAATTTTTTCGAGTCAAGTCGAGTTATTGGAATTTCTATTTTATAATTCAAATTTTATTTTGAATTTTGAGTCGAGTTTATGAAATTATGAGTCGAGTATTTTTACATCAAACCTAAAAATTTAATTTTTTCGAGTCAAGTCGAGTTATTGGAATTTCTATTTTATAATTCAAACTTTATTTTGAATTTTTGAGTCGAGTTTATGAAATTATGAGTCGAGTATTTTCACATCAAACCTAAAAATTTAAATTTTTTGACTCAAGTCAAGTTATTGGAATTCTATTTTATAATTCGAACTTTATTTTGAATTTTTTAGTCGAGTTTATGAAATTATGAGTCGAGTATTTTCACATCAAACAAAAAAATTTAATTTTTTCGAGTCACATCGAGTTATTGGAATTTCTATTTTATAATTCAAACTTTATTTTGAATTTTTGAGTCGAGTTTATGAAATTATGAGTCGAGTATTTTCACATCAAACCTAATAATTTAATTTTTTTTTGAGTCAAGTCGAGTTATTGGAATTCTATTTTATAATTCAAACTTTATTTTGAATTTTTGAGTCGAGTTTATGAAATTATGAGTCGAGTATTTTCACATCAAACCTAAAAATTTAATTTTTTCGAGTCAAGTCGAGTTATTGGAATTTCTATTTTATAATTCAAACTTTATTTTGAATTTTTGAGTCGAGTTTATGAAATTATGAGTCGAGTATTTTTACATCAAACCTAAAAATTTAATTTTTTCGAGTCAAGTTGATTTATTGGAATTTCTATTTTATAATTCAAACTTTATTTTGAATTTTTGAGTCGAGTTTATTAAATTATGAGTCGAGTATTTTCACATCAAACCTAAAAATTTAAATTTTTTGACTCAAGTCAAGTTATTGGAATTCTATTTTATAATTCGAACTTTATTTTGAATTTTTTAGTCGAGTTTATGAAATTATGAGTCGAGTATTTTCACATCAAACAAAAAAAATTAATTTTTTCGAGTCAAATCGAGTTATTGGAATTTCTATTTTATAATTCAAACTTTATTTTGAATTTTTGAGTCGAGTTTATGAAATTATGAGTCGAGTATTTTCACATCAAACCTAATAATTTAATTTTTTTTGAGTCAAGTCGAGTTATTGGAATTCTATTTTATAATTCAAACTTTATTTTGAATTTTTGAGTCGAGTTTATGAAATTATGAGTCGAGTATTTTCACATCAAACCTAAAAATTTAATTTTTTCGAGTCAAGTCGAGTTATTGGAATTTCTATTTTATAATTCAAACTTTATTTTGAATTTTTGAGTCGAGTTTATGAAATTATGAGTCGAGTATTTTCACATCAAACCTAAAAATTTAATTTTTTCGAGTCAAGTCGAGTTATTGGAATTTTTATTTTATAATTCAAACTTTATTTTGAATTTTTGAGTCAAGTTTATGAAATTATGAGTCGAGTATTTTCACATCAAACTTAAAATTTTAATTTTTTTTAGTCAAGTCGAGTTATTAGAATTTCTATTTTATAATTCAAACTTTATTTTAAATTTTTGAGTCGAGTTTATGAAATTATGAGTCGAGTATTTTCACATCAAACCTAAAAATTTAATTTTTTCGAGTCAAGTCGAGTTTTTGGAATTTCTATTTTATAATTTAAACTTTATTTTGAATTTTTGAGTCGAGTTTATGAAATTATGAGTCAAGTATTTTCACATCAAACCAAAAAATTTAATTTTTTCGAGTCAAGTCGAGTTATTGGAATTTCTATTTTATAATTCAAACTTTATTTTGAATTTTTGAGTCGAGTTTATGAAATTATGAGTCGAGTAATTTCACATCAAACCTAAAAATTTAATTTTTTCGAGTCAAGTCGAGTTATTGGAATTTCTATTTTATAATTCAAACTTTATTTTGAATTTTTGAGTCGAGTTTATGAAATTATGAGTCGAGTATTTTCACATAAAACCTAAAAATTTAATTTTTTCGAGTCAAGTCGAGTTATTGGAATTTCTATTTTATAATTCAAACTTTATTTTGAATTTTTGAGTCGAGTTTATGAAATTATGAGTCGAGTATTTTCACATCAAACCTAAAAATTTAATTTTTGAATAAAGTTTGAATTATAAAGTAGAAATTCCAATAACTCGAATTTTTTAGTAGTTAATGGACTAAATTTTTAAGTTTGAGTTATTAAATAGGAGCAATTTGGGCACCTAAGTTTCAAAGTGTATACTTTGGGCACCTATTTTTCATCTAAGCATTTATAATATTATTGTGTTAATTGATTGTAAAGTTTTAGGATTGAAAAATGAATTTTTAAAAATTTAAGGGTGAAATTATAAAAAAAACATTTTTATTAGTGACTATAATGTTTACTTTTTTAAATTGAGGAGAAAAAAATGTAAATGAGATAAATTTTAATGGCTATTACAATAATTTATCTTTATTTTAATTTCGCCACATCAGCAATCTGTTAGGGGACTAACGGAGTTAACGTCGGAGTGACCAAGTATTTACACATTGAAAACGTAGAAGACTATTAATAGGCACTTTTTAAAAGTGGTGACTAACTCTGTACAGACGCTAAACATAAGTGACCCCTGCAGTAGTTTACCCTTTCCTTTATTGGAGGTATTGGTACAGAAGAAATAAACTGTATAATTTCTTGGTCATTATTATCTACAAATAATAAATTTTTTAATTTATATTAAAAAAATTAACTCACAATCAAATAGTGGTACGTGTCACATAAAACAAAACGAAAGAATACAACAAACATAAAGTGCTATGATTCAAACCCCCAACTACCAGGGTGAAAACATTCACTGTACTATTGGGTCAAGCTCGTCATTTGGTTTAAAATTGTTAACTATTTGTATTCAATGTTTTCTTTCTCTTTTTTTTTTTTATCATAATTGTATTTAATGTTTTCTTGTTTGTGAAAATTAAAGAGAGACAAATGTACGGGGAGGATTCAGACCCATAAATTTTACAAGGTAAAAGCTTTGACAGTAACACAAACATACAACCGTCAAAGAAGATAAACAACAGGAATGATGGTGAAATGAAACAAGCTGGAGCTTTTCATCTGTTCATCATTATTTTTGAATAGTGCTTTTGAGGTTAAAAGCAATGCAAAACATGAAGAACATAACCAAACTACCAACTGATTTAGGTTAGTAAGACCCTGCACAACCAGAACAGGAATAAGAAACAGAATTGTTTGGCGATTCAAGATCGTCCTTGATATAACATATATAGAAACCCAACTGAACGTTGATGAGAAAAAGAGGCAATAGACATGGGCGAATGTAGGGTAGTGCTTGGTGGGTCACGTGACCCACCACTAAAAAGGGAAAAAATCTTATATTATATATGATGTAGTTTGGAAGGGTTTTCTAAGATTTTAACCACATAAGGTCGAACTTAAAAATTAAGCTTTCAATAACAAGTATTGATTTTTTTTTTGTATTCGAAGAGTATGCCTCTAATAACAAGTATTAGGAAGAAATGAGCCTCTAACAAGAAGTATTAAAAAATTTATAAATTTTAAGACTAGATAACCACAAACTATATATCGGAGCCAAAACCACTAATCAAACCGGCCACTACACTCGGGGGTTGAGGGAGGAAGTGAACCTCCAAGTTAGATGGCAATGCAAGCTTAGTCATTTGGTTCGCCACTTGGTTCCTTGAACGACGTACATGCTGAAATTGAACAGCCCAATTACGATTCACCAGCTCATGGATATGAAGTAAAATAGTCGGCGCGCCAAGTCGATCGACATGGTCGCACAAAATACGAATGGCCTCCAAGCAGTCCATCTTCAAGTAACTTTCGGCATGCGTCCATGTTGACCTTAATCTAGCCCAGCAGAAGGGGCATCCACGAGTCCGAACCATCTTCTGGTGACACTGTAGGAACTGCACCTGTCGTCAGACCCTGTTGTCCAATGCTAGAGAAGCTGTGGAGCTTAGAGTCTGCAGCTTTCTATGAAGCACGAAGACGGCATAAAACCCATGTTTTAAGTACTCGATACGTTTCTGGTACGGGAACGACACGGACACGACCAGAGATTAAGGGGTACGGCTGAAATTCGTCGGGGACGCATGTGACTTGCACATGTCGTCCCCAGGGTTATTTTTGTCCTTTTTCATGTGAAAAATTTAAAATATCCCAAAGTCAGACCTAATTACAGATTTGCACTTGCAGTGTATCTGCTTAGTTCACTTTCATTTTAACGATTCGAGAAAAGAGCAGGAAAGTGAGGCATATGAGGCAGGAGCATATAAACTTTCTCATCTTGCATTTGGCGATTATCAAGACTTGTTTTTCAGCTATCCTCGAATCCAGGTATTCAATCTCAATGCAACTTTTCTTAATTTTCTGAATCCCATCTGTAAACGAAAACAATATGTTAGTTTCATTCTTGATCTGTGAAATTTTTAGAATATTCACCAATTATTAAGCAAAACCAAGTGTTTTTTAAACAAAACTTCCAAATAATATGTTATATGCTTTGCTTATTTGATTGTCTCGAGGATTATGATTGATGCTTGGTGCTATTTTGGGTCATTCTATAAGCACACACAATATGTTCGATAAAAGTTTTGTTTGGGTTATTATTTTTTTTAAAGATTCATGCATAACAAATGTTTATTGAATGATAGGAAACAGTGATAACAATATATAACTAGGCATTAGGATTCTCCAAATACAAAAAAATCAGTACTCACCCAAATCTGAGTAACATAAAACCATCATTATAGTTGATGATGGTTCATCTAATTTAACTTTTTTGCGCTTTCATTTTTTATAATGTGATTTGGGAACATCTTGCTTGTTTATGTGTCTTTTTGTGTGTTTGATTGTTATTTTATTGAATGTGAGTTTTTGTTCAGCCTTTCTGTCTATTGTTTTATATGTTATTTTATTAATGTAATTTTTTTATTAAATAAAGATATATATGACAATACAAGTAGACGGAGATATTGTGGAAGCCATTTTAATTCTATTCGATTGATGCATGATATTTGAATTTATTTGATTTGTTTTTTGTTTAATGTAAACAGATCAATTTATTTTAAGTATGACATCTCAAAGTAATAGTGGGACTAGAAATGCTAGTGAGAGTGGATCAATTTCATCTTCTCAAAATGAGAATGTATCTCCATTGTGAGATTATATAACAAAGATAGAAAAATGGGGGACTGTTGGAGGAACTTGGCATTTTCGATGTAACATTTATGGTGAAACTCGTAGTGGAAGCTATACTAAAATGAAGACACATTTGCTTCAAATTTGCGGTGAAAAAATTACAATTTGTAAAAAAGTAACTAAATCAAAAACTTAAAATGGTAAGGCTGATAGAGGAGTAGGAGAATAAAGGAAAGAAACAATAACTAGAGAAGTTTTTTTGCCCTGTCAATCTCAAGCTTGAGATTGAATCTTATTTTAAGAAAAGAAAATCTAGCTTGTCACCTATTGCTAGATCATTCGACATGAACACTATAGCCCAGTTAGATAAAGAAATTATAAGAATGTTCTATACCGGTGATTTACCTTTTAATCTTGCTAGAAATCTTCATTATCACAAGGCTTTCACTTTTGCTGCAACTCACAATATATCTGGTTATATTTCTCCTGGTTATAATAAATTGCGAACCACATTGCTTCAACAAGAAAAAAATAATGTTGAGAAGCTTTTGCAACCGATTAAAACATCATGGCTAGAAAAGGGGTTGTCTATTGTGTGTGATGGTTGGAGTGATCCATTGAGGAAATCTCTCATTAATTTCATGGCTACTTTTGGAAATGGGCCTATGTTTTTTAAATATGTGAATTGCTTCGGTGAAGTCAAATATAAGTTTTTCATTGTCAATTTGATGAAAGAAGTGATTGATGAGGTGGGTCATCAAAATGTGGTGTAGATTATTACTGATAATGCAGCTAATTGCAAGAGAGCTGAAGAGATTATTGAGAGCATGTATCTTCATATTTATTGAACAACTTGTGTTGTCCGCACACTTAATCTTGCCTTGAAGAACATTTGTTCTACAAAAAATATCGAGGAAAATGAAAAAAACATATGACTTGTGCCATTGGATTATTGAAATTCATGTGATGTCGTACAAATCAAGAATTTCATCATGAACCACAACATGAGATTGATAATCTTCCAAAGATTTAGTCCTCTTGTTGAGTGTGTAAAAGTTCTATTATTTACACCCTTTTTAACCCATATTTCTGCTGCATTCAAGCATCATTGCATTGCATTTAGGTTAGTTTTCAGCAAAACATCACAAATATGTAAAAGGCACGGATTCTACTAAAAGATGGCTTATTTTGCAGGTAACTGCCATAGTTGACTAAGAAGGCAGGCGCAGGGCAGAGAAGCAGAAGAGCTGAACTGGACAAGAGGACGATGAGGACGAAGCTGCCAGGGACCTATCGTGACAGCAAGATGACAGCAGTTTCATAAAGAGGAAAAGTAAAATGGACCTCGATAGATAGAGAAAAATCTGCTCGTCTGTCGTGTGAAAGCCAAATATTTTTCCAAGCCCCGGATCAAAAGATATGTCAAGCCAAAGCTCAAGGAGAGAAAATTCCTAGAAACAAGGATGGCGGCTGCAAAGTAGGAATCCTTAGAGATTAAGTCTTTATTAGAATCTTACTTTTAATTAAAGTTGTAATCCTTGTTACCTTAGAATACTTGAGCCCAAATCTTATATAAGGGCATAGATTTTAACCTAGGAGGCATCCAATACCCCATAACCGATAACCAAAAACCCCCTGTCGTTTACCCGTCGTCGTTATGTTCTAAAAACTCCCTAGGGCCACGGGTTGTTTTGTAAAGTAGTTGCAAGGGTTGTTTTGTTTTAGAATTTTCCAAGTTCAATAAAATAAACTTCAAGTTCTCTTATTTTGGTTTTAATATCTTGCAAGAGCATCGGGAGAGCATTGTGAGGTTATCTATTTACTTAGCATCGGGAGAGTTAAGTATACGAAAGAGATAAGAGCGCGTTCTCTAGTTTATAGTTGAACCATCTCGTGCCTAGGGATAGAGCGAGGTTAAGTGGCTAAGGAAGAATTCATACACATCGGTGTTCATCCTTCGATTCACGTCGGGAGGTATCATCAAAGACGTGATCATCGACAAACTTGGACCTAGGGATAGGCCAAGGCAGATCTGGGATTCTTGCCAAACTTGAAGTATGGAGTTGGTGTGTTCGCTGCCGCAACAGCTAACGGACAGCCGCCGCGACAGGTGCTGTCGGCGACGGGAGCGACGACAGAACTTGAGTTCCTAAGCAATCCAATACCTGCACTACCGAACAATTCAATACCAGCCCATTCTCTCTATCTTGATATCTCAATCCTTTTATTTACGTTTTTACTTTATTATTCTCGTGACAACTCTTAATTATTTCCTTTACTTTCGTGCAGTAAACAAGGTGAAGCTATTAGCCCAATCTCTGTGGAGACGATATCTGATACTTCGTATCACTTTACTACTTGCGTCGTGTACACTTGCACTACAATTGCGATAGACTCTTTTACACGCAACAAGTTTTTGGCGCCGTTGCCGGGGATTGGCAACATAACTACACCTTTCTTTCCTTGCACTTTTCGTTTTTATTTTCGTTTTTTTGTTTTTTATTTTTCTTTAATTTTTCTTTTGTGCTTTCAACTCTCGCTTTTCACGAGGTTTTCTTGTTTATGCGCAGATCTAAAAGAGGCGAAGATCCTGAATATAAATTAGATCCAGAAGTTGAGCGTTCCTTCAATCTCAAGAAACAACTTCGCCACCTTTTAGACAGGAACGAATACCTTGAGGAACAGCTAGAGCAGATGGCCCGTAACCAGCCCGCTGGTGGAGGTATACCGCCTGTCGGCGACCCGCTTGGGGCAGATGGACGACGGTCATGTCGTGACTACATGCTGAACGATCATGTAGAGCTGGAAACCACGCTGCCGGATATTGATGTTGATAACTTCGAGCTTAAACCTGTCATGTTTAGTATGATCAACAATGCCGGACAGTTTAGTGGTGCCGTGACAGAAGATGCTAGGGAGCATCTCAAAACGTTCCAGGAGATCTGTGGTTCGTTTAGACTGCCAGGAGTTAGTCCGGAGATACTGAGGCTTCGGTTATTCCCTCATTCATTGAGGGATAGAGCTAAAACTTGGTGGAATAAACTTACACCGGGTTCAATTGTAACTTGGGCAGATTTATCTCGTGATTTTTTATCTCGTTTTAATCCTTCGCATTTATCTGAGCGATTACGTAATGAAATTGCTACTTTCCAACAGGAAGATGACGAGCCGATACACGAGGCCTGGGACAGATTTACTACTCTTCTTCGGAACTGCCCAATGCATGGATTCCCTGTCTGGAATCAGGTAACTAAGTTCTATAATGCTGCTAACTTACAAACTCGCATTCGAATTGATTCTGCAGCAAATGGATTATTATTGGATAAAGATCCAGACGAAGCTTTGCAAGTTTTGAAAAATCTGGCTAAGAATGAGGAGCAGTTTCCGACAACTAGAAGAGGGGGTAAACGGGTACTTGTTGTCAAGGACCATGAGGCCGACAACACTATGAAATCACAGGTAGCATTCCTTACTAAAGCTATGAAACGGTTATTGAATGAAGATGAATTACAAGGATTTGCTGTCGAGGAAGTTTGTACTATCTGTGAGGGAAACCATAGTAGGGATGAGTGCCCAATACAAATAAAAGAGGGAAAATATGTTGGAAATTACAAGCCGAACTACAATTCCAACAATTACAATCCTAATTGGAGGAAGGATCCCAAATTTTCCTGGAGTAACTCTAACAATGCCCTGAATCCGCAAGCACATAATCAGAATCAGGGGGGTCCTAGATTGCTGACACGACAGCAACTGCCGCAGAACCTGCCGCAGCACCTGCTGCCGCAGCAGCAACAGCAGCCACCACCTGCCACGAGTAGTATATTGGAGCAGACTCTGGCCACCTTTATGTCTCAGACCGGTACGTATATGGAGAATATGAATCAGTTTGTCAAGAAGATGGAAACCTTTATGGATAAAACCGAGATGAGAATGACAAATCATGAGGCTACCTTGAAATCTCTAGAGACACAAATGGGACAGGTGTCGCAACATATTAAGCCAAGGCAGAATGGAGGTTTCCCTAGCAATACTGAAAATGCTAGACCACCCCCACATGAGCAATGTAAGGCAATTACTACTAGGAGTGGGAAGAAACTACCAAGACCGGAAAAAGAAGCTGAAACAGAAAAAGAACCTGTCTTGGATAAACCTGCCGAGGAAGCAGCCCCGACAGGTGATAAACAGACTACTGCCGATGAGCCTATCACGACAGCAGAAGCGACAGAGGAGAAAAAAGATGATTACCGTCCTCAGATTCGCATGCAGTGGGAAGAGCGTATTGCTGATTATCGTCCTCCACCACCTTTTCCTCAACGGATACAGCAAGCTAAGCATGAATCTCAACTTAAAAAGATTTATGATATTTTTAAGCAGGTTCACATTAATATTCCGTTGTTAGATGCTGTTAGGGAGATGCCCGGTTATGCTAAATTTCTCAAGGATGTTATGTCGAAAAAATCTAAACTTGGGGAATCTGAAACGGTAAAGATGCAAGAAGGTTGCATTAGTATTCTTCATCGGCAGCCACTCCAGAAAAAGAAGGATCCGGGGAGCTTCATCATACCTTGTGTAATCGGCAACAAATTTGTGGGTAAGGCACTTTGTGATCTTGGTGCCAGTGTTAATCTAATGCCCAAATCTGTTTTTCAGAAACTAGGTATTGGCAAGGCGCGGCCCACGACAGTAACTCTGCAGCTGGCCGACCGCTCTTACGTTCATCCCGAGGGAAAAATTGAAGATATTCTGGTAAGAGTGGATAAGCTTATTTTTCCTGTTGACTTTCTTATCTTAGATTGTGAGGCAGACGAAAACGCACCAGTCATCCTTGAGCGACCCTTCTTAGCCACGGGAAGATCATTGATTGATGTGGAGAAAGGAGAACTCACCATGCGTGTGAACGATCAAGAGATTAAGTTGAATGTTCTCCAAGCGATGAAACATGCTGATGTGGACGAGGAGTGCAAGGCCATCATTGAGGTGACCTTTGATCAACCCTGCATCAGGTCGAGCTGCCATGATATAAAATTTGGTCACTGCCGTGACAGCCACCTACAGGCCTGTCACGACAGCAACGACGACAGCACCGACGACAACGACTCCTCTGAATCCGATACGTCTAATACTGAAGGTCAGGAGGAGGTAAACTGGTTAGGCAATCGTCCAGGTAAGTTATTCGAACCCTTGAATTACACTTCGGATAACCATTTAATCCAAAAGCCATCTACTGTTGAACCACCTGTCTTAGAACTTAAGCCCCTGCCAGGGCAGCTTAAATATGCTTATCTTGGTTCTAATGACACACTGCCCGTAATCATCTCTGCTAAGCTGCCGCAGGAACAGGAACGACAGCTAATCGGCATGTTAAGGCAGCACAAAAAGGCGATTGGATGGACGATAGTAGACATTCAAGGCATTAGTCCGGCGATATGCATGCACAAAATCCTCCTAGAGGAAGATCATAAGCCGACTATTGATGCCCAAAGGCGGTTAAACCTTGCGATGAAGGAGGTAGTGCGTAAAGAGATAATCAAATGGTTAGATGCAGGTATTATTTACGCCATCTCCGACAGCAAATGGGTAAGCCCGGTGCAATGTGTTCCCAAGAAAGGAGGAATGACCGTAATAACCAACGAGAACAATGAGTTAATCCCAACCAGGACTGTGACCGGTTGGAGGGTTTGTATGGACTATCGGAAGCTTAATAAAGCTACCCGAAAAAACCACTTTCCTTTACCCTTTATTGATCAAATGCTTGATAGATTAGCGGGTAAACCTTACTATTGTTTTCTTGATGGTTATTCAGGTTACAACCAAATTGCTATCGCACTGGAGGATCAAGAAAAGACGACTTTCACATGCCCCTATGGAACATACGCGTTTAGGAGGATGCCTTTTGGACTCTGTAATGCACCTGCCACCTTCCAACAGTGCATGATGGCAATATTCTCCGACATGGTAGAGGACTTCCTAGAGATTTTCATGGATGATTTTTCCGTCTTTGGAGACGATTTTGAGAGCTGCCTCGGCAATCTTCAAAAGGTACTTGAAAGATGTGAAAAAGCTAATCTTGTTCTAAATTAGGAAAAATGCCACTTTATGGTGGACGAAGGGATAGTCCTTGGCCATAAGATTAGCTGCCGTGGGATAGAAGTCGACATGGCGAAAATAGAAGTGATTGAGAAGCTGCCGCCGCCGACCACAGTCAAGGGCATTAGAAGTTTTTTAGGGCATGCTGGTTTTTATAGAAGATTCATTGCAAATTTCTCAAAAATCACCAAGCCCCTATGCCATCTCTTAGAGCAGAACCGACCCTTTGACTTTAATGATGAATGTACTGAAGCATTCAAGATTCTGAAGGAAAAACTGGTGACAGCCCCCATAGTACAGCCACCAGACTGGACACAGCCATTTGAGATCATGTGTGATGCTAGTGACTATGCTGTCGGGGCATCACTTGGGCAGTGCAGAGATAAGCTTTTTCATGTCATATACTATGCTAGCAAGACGTTGAATGACGCCCAAGTGAACTACACCACCACAGAAAAAGAGCTGTTAGCTGTGGTGTTCTCCATCGACAAGTTTCGTTCTTATATACTTGGAACGAAAGTAATAATACACACCGACCATTCTGCCCTAAAGTATTTGTTCGCAAAGAAGGATGCCAAGCCTAGATTGATACGGTGGATCTTGCTACTACAAGAGTTCGACCTTGAAATCAAGGACAAAAAGGGGACAGAAAATCAGGTGGCAGACCACTTGTCGAGGTTGGAGAAGGGACAGAGTCTACCAATTGACGAGACAAATATACTAGAGACCTTCCCAGATGAGCAGCTCTTTGCTGCCGCAATCGTTGTCGCGACAGCCATGGCGGCAGGTAAGTCTTCTGAACTCCCCTGGTATGCTGATTTCGTTAATTTTATAGTTAGCGGAATACTTCCTTCTGATCTTAATTATCAAGCTAGGAAGAGGTTCCAAAATGATGTTAAACATTATTATTGGGACGAACCTCTTCTTTTCAAACTATGCGCAGATCAGGTTATAAGGAGGTGTGTACCACAAGAAGAGCAAGAAGACATTCTCCATCACTGCCATGCTTCACAATATGGAGGTCACTTAGGAGGCAATAAAACTGCTGCCAAGGTGCTGCAGTCAGGGTTCTACTGGCCGACACTATATAAAGATGCACAGGAGTTTTACAAAAACTGTGACAGGTGCCAGCGGACAGGTAACATCTCGAGGAGAAACGAGATGCCACTACAGAACATTCTAGAAGTCAAGATCTTCGACGTTTGGGGGATTGATTTTATGGGACATTTTCCATCTTCGTGTGGAAATTTGTACATCCTCCTAGCAGTGGACTATGTCTCTAAGTGGGTCGAAGCCATCGCCACTCAAAAGAATGATGCCAAGACGGTCCAAAAGTTTTTGCACAAAAACATTTTTTCTAGATTTGGCATCCCTAGGGCGATTATCAGTGATGAAGGGAGACATTTTGATAATAGGGTCATTGCTGCCGCCTTGAAGAAATATGGTGTCAAGCACAGGATCGCGACAGCATACCACCCACAGACCAATGGACAGGCTGAGATATCCAATTGGGAAGTGAAGAACATTCTTGAGAAAATGGTTAAGCCAACTAGGAAAGATTGGTCTTTACTTCTGAATGATGCATTATGGGCATACAGGACAGCTTTTAAGACTCCATTGGGCATGTCTCCATACCGGTTGATTTATGGAAAAACATGTCATCTGCCTGTCGAGATAGAGCATAAAGCATATTGGGCAATCAAGGCAGTGAATATGGACTTGGACAAGGCAGGCCAGAAAAGGTTATTAGATCTGAACGAGATTGAGGAATTACGGACAATGGCCTACGACAATGCGAGGATTTACAAGGAAAAGACTAAAAAGTGGCATGACAAGAAACTGTTGCCTCGACAGTTCTGCCCAGGGCAGCTCGTGTTACTGTTTAATTCTAGACTTAAACTCTTCCCAGGAAAGCTAAAGTCTAGATGGTCTGGCCCGTTCCAAGTGGTACAAGTTTTTCCTCATGGTGCCATCACAATCCGATCATTAAAAGACGGGCACCAATTCAAAGTCAATGGACAGCGCCTCAAGCATTATCAGGGGACTGAAGCCCCAGGAATTCAGGAAGTGGTTACTTTAGGAGATGCCCCACAAGGCATCCCTAATTTAACCTAATTTTTATTATTTATTATTTATTATTTATTAGGAAATTAGGTTTATTCGAATAATATTTTTATTTTTTTCTGTCTTTAGGAAATAAAGGAGTCACGAAGAAAAGGAGAAGTGGCCCAAGCCCACCACCCAACCATCAGCCCAACAAAGCCCATTTATGAAGCCTGTCGTTTCGGCTGCCGCTGTAGACGGATATGACAGGCTGTCAACAGATTGACAAGGCAGACGTAGAAGCGTGCGGCAGACGTACAACAGACGCATAAATGCGTGTCAGACGCGTCAGACACGCTAAATCCCAACAGTCGCTCCGTTCTTCACGCCTGTCGTTGCGGCATTAAATGGGCAGCTCATCGACCGCTATAAAACCCCCTTTGCACTTTCATTTTTCATCACTTCTGCTTATTCTCCCTTGCTTTCTCCTCTAGTTTTATTTGCTTTCTTCATTTTTCACAACCCTTGCAACTAACATGTCGTCTAGACAGACCCGCCGTAGTGCTGCCTCAACCTCTTCTTCAGCAGCAGCAACGCCCCTTCGCCACAAAGGAGTTATGGGAGGAACGTGGTTTCGTGTACATCCGACAGGCACCCAACATGGGACTCCGGCCGTTCATTGTAAAGGCCATCACAGCTCAACTATGGGAGCACTTCGCAGAACAACCGGCAGAGCTAAACAACACATTAGTCTGGGAGTTTTATGCTGCCATAGACAACAGAACGGCGACATCTATCACCGTTCGAGGTGTAAAGGTGCCCTTCACTGCCGACAGCATCAACCACATGTTTGGCCTCTACTTTGGCCCCGATGATGATGCCCACCAGAAATTTCTCGACACCCTCGATGCTGCCGCTTATGATGCTGTCATGGCGGAGGTAACAGAGGACGAAACATCATGGACAACCAGCAAAAAGAACCCCCACTCCGTCAACAGGGGGCAGCTCCTCCCGGAAGCCAAACTCTGGAACGCTTTTATCAAAAAGCGTATCATGCCTTCTTCCCACCACACGACGGTTAACCGGCAGCGGCTCGCCCTCATTCATTCCATCATGCACGACAGGCCTATCAATGTGGGCCGTTATATGAGGGACAACATCCTGGACTGCACCTTCCGCTCCGACTCCCGCCTCTACCTGCCGTTCACAATAACCTCCCTCTGCCGCTGTGCTGTTGTCCCCGAGGAGCCCTCCGACAAAATTATCAAGGGCAGAGGCTGGACAGACAACAACATCAACAGCCTCATGGAGCTGGTAGTGGCTACACCTATCTCGTCCTTCAATCCAGCTGGCTCCCCAGACGAACCATTAGAGGAGCCTGCCCCTGAACCTGCTGCCACCACCGCTCCGACAGACCAGTCCGCCCTCATCCTTGCTGCGCTACAACGGGTAGAGGAGAGACAAATGGGATTGATGACGTTCATTCGGGACTTCGCTAACTCGATGGTAAACTTCATTACCCAAACTTTAAATTTTCTCGATGTTCAATTCCCTACTTTTCCTGCCCATTATTTCCATATCCCTACTCTTATCCACACCCCTGTCCACACACCTACACCACCTGCCTCCCCACATTCCCACTCGACTGCCTCCACTACATCACCTGCCCCGACGACAGCAGGCAGTCCGCCGGCAGACACCTCTGCCAGAGGAACAAAGAGACCTGCCTCCGTTGACAGCCCTCTGATCAGGAGGAATTTGGAGAGAGAATTTACGCTGGTCAAGAGGATAAAACACGTGGCAGACAAGAAACGATTGCCCAAGACTAGCACCACCACCAGCAGTACTTGGGACAGTGGCAGCAGTTCCGACGTCCAACTCGTGGAGCAGCCTGCCCCTGAATCTGCCCCTGAACCTGCCCAGCCTCCTCCACAGCCCAGACGCCGCCGTCAGATCCGTGTCAGCAGCAGCAGCGAGGACAGCGACTGAAAATTTAAGTTTTTATTTTCCTTTTATTGCTGCCTGCTTATATCTTTTGTGATGTACTTTTTTTCTTCATATTTTTGTTTTTTCTGTCATTTTGCATTGAGGGCAATGCAACCCTCGAGTTTGGGGGTGGCAACCCTCCATCATTAATGGAGTCTTAAGTACATTTTTTTATTAATTGTTGTGTCTTTTATTTATTTAAGTTCTTTTAAAAAAATCAGAAAATTTAAACTGTTGGCTTAAAAACTGTGAAGTTAACTTACCTGTCATGACAGCTCTGTCGTGGCAGCATCTTTAGGACAGTTTAAGGAGAAGTTTAGAGCCTTTCTATAGTTCTGAAAATTTAAACACCTTTGTGACTGTTATATTGCTTAGATTTCTTTTAGCCAAACTAGAATAGGATGCTTAGTACTTGAATAGCCCCTAGAGGTGCCCGAAACCAGCTCTAAGAAAGAAGTTTAGTAAAAGAAAATCAAAAACCTAGAGGTGCCCGAAACCGGCTCTAGGAAGCTAACTAGAGGTGCCCAAAACTGGCTCTAGAAAAACTTAGCTTGAAAATAGAAGAAAATGAAGCATGAAAATGTGTCTTCAAGAAAATAAACTTTGGCATAAAAATTCGAGTTAAGAAGTTGAATATTCTAGTGAAACTAAGAGAGTCTTAGCATATAACTGTTCACAAGCATGCACACACTGCACGAGAGCTATAGGGAGATTCCGGACATATCCTAACCTTTCCGACAGGTTGCTGCCGCCATAGATAGTGAGCAACGGGTAAGGGACAGTTCACTGTTTGAAGGCCAACACAAAAATTTTTCATTTTTCTTGTAGGTTTAATTGCTTGAGGGCAAGCAAAAACTTGAGTTTGGGGGTGTGTTGAGTGTATAAAAGTTCTATTATTTACACCCTTTTTAACCCATATTTCTGCTGCATTCAAGCATCATTGCATTGAATTTAGGTTAGTTTTCAGCAAAACATCACAAATATGTAAAAGGCACGGATTCTACTAAAAGATGGCTTATTGTGCAGGTAACTGCCATAGTTGACTAAGAAGGCAGGCGCATGGCAGAGAAGCAGAAGAGCTGAACTGGACAAGAGGACGATGAGGACGAAGCTGCCAGGAACCTGTCGTGACAGCAAGGTGACAGCAGTTTCATAAAGAGGAAAAGTAAAATGGACCTCGATAGATAGAGAAAAATCTGCTCGTCTGTCGTGTGAAAGCCAAATATTTTTCCAAGCCCCGGATCAAAAGATATGTCAAGCCAAAGCTCAAGGAGAGGAAATTCCTAGAAACAAGGATGGCGGCTGCAAAGTAGGAATCCTTAGAGATTAAGTCTTTATTAGAATCTTACTTTTAATTAAAGTTGTAATCCTTGTTACCTTAGAATACTTGAGCCCAAAGCTTATATAAGGGCATAGATTTTAACCTAGGAGGCATCCAATACCCCATAACCGATAACCAAAAACCCCCTGTCGTTTACCCGTCGTCGTTATGTTCTAAAAACTCCCTAGGGCCACGGGTTGTTTTGTAAAGTAGTTGCAAGGGTTGTTTTGTTTTAGGATTTCCCAAGTTCAATAAAATAAACTTCAAGTTCTCTTATTTTGGTTTTAATATCTTGCAAGAGCATCGGGAGAGCATTGTGAGGTTATCTATTTACTTAGCATCGGGAGAGTTAAGTATACGAAAGAGATAAGAGCGCGTTCTCTAGTTTATAGTTGAACCATCTCGTGCCTAGGGATAGGGCAAGGTTAAGTGGCTAAGGAAGAATTCATACACATCGGTGTTCATCCTTCGATTCACGCCGGGAGGTATCATCAAAGACGTGATCATCGACAGACATGGACCTAGGGATAGGCCAAGGCAGATCTGGGATTCTTGCCAAACTTGAAGTACGGAGTTGGTGTGTTCGCTGCCACGACAGCTAACGGACAGCCGCCGTGACAGGTGCTGTCGACGACGGGAGCGACGACAGAACTGGAGTTCCTAAGCAATCCAATACCTGCACTACCGAGCAATTCAATACCAGCCCATTCTCTCTATCTTGATATCTCAATCCTTTTATTTACGTTTTTACTTTATTATTCTCGTGACAACTCTTAATTATTTCCTTTACTTTCGTGCAGTAAACAAGGTGAAGCTATTAGCCCAATCCCTGTGGAGACGATATCTGATACTTCGTATCACTTTACTACTTGCGTCGTGTACACTTGCATTACAATTGCGATAGACTCTTTTACACGCAACACCTCTCAAGTTACTTTTAGTTGTCGATACTTGTTTTGCACCGATCATTGTGATTCTTAAGAGATTTAAGCTTATCAAGCATGAACTTCAAGCAATGGTCATAAGTGATGATTGAAATTCTTATAGAGAGGATGACATCGAGAAAGCAAACTTTGTGAAGAAGAAACTTGTGAGTGATGATTGGTGGGATAAAGTAGCTTACATAATTGATTTTACAAAATCCATCTATGACATGCTTAGAGCATGTGACACTGATAAGCCATGTCTTCATTTGGTATATAAGATGTGGGATTCTATGATTAAGAAAGTGAAGGGTAAAATTTACAAGTAGGAAAAACGTTCTCTTTCAGATTTCAGTCAATTTTATCATGTTGTTTATGAGATTCGTATAGCTTGTTGGACAAAGAGTTATACTCATCTTCTTTGTCTAGCTCATTCACTAAATCCAAGGTACATAACTTTGTTAGTTTTGAATTTTATATTTTTAAATTCGAGTTCTTTGTTATATATATATATATATATATATATAACTTTCTTTTTAATATGTTGAAGGTTTTATAGTGATGGCTGGCTAACCGAAAATTCCAGTATAGTTGCTCCTCATAGAGATGGTGAAATACCTCGAGAGATAATGAAGTGCTTTCGTAGGTTATTACCAAATGATGATGATTATGACAAAATCTTGGATGAATATGCTTGTTTCTCGCTTAAAAGTAAGCCTTTTGAAGATTTAATTTCTCTTACAAAGAGATATTCTTCGGATCCGAAAAATTGGTGGGCTAACTTTGGTGCCGAAATTCCATTGCTCCAATCTTTGGCTTTCAAAGTGCTTGGACAACCTACTTCATTCTCTTGTTGTGAAAATAATTGGAGTACTTATTCATTTATTTACTCACTTAGAATGAATAAGTTAAATCCGAGTCGCGCCGAAGATTTAGTTTACATCCACTACAATCTTCGTCTTTTATCAAGGAGTTCTAGTCAATACGAGGATGAGAAAATCAAGATGTGGGATGTTGGTGGAGATGTTTTTGATTCATTGGAAGATGTTGAATATTTAAAATTTGCCAAACTCTCGTTTGATTAGTCGAATTTAGAGCGGGTTAATCTCGGAAGATGTTAACCATGTTTGATTTGTGTTGTTTAATATTATTCTAGACTTAATATTATGATTTGTTTATGGATTTTATCATTCTAGACTTAATATTGTGGTTTGAATCTTGAGATTTGACATTTTGATGTTGTGGTTTGTTTATGAATTGTATTGTTCTAGACTTAATATTGTGGTTTGAGTCTTGAGATTTAATATTTTAATATTGTGGTTTGTTTATGAATTTTATTTTTTAGACTTAATATTGTGGGTTGTTTATGAATTTTATTTTTTAACTTAATATTGTGGTTTGAGTTTTGAGATTTGTTTATGGTTTATCTATGGAGAGCGGGTTGATCTCGGAATATATTAACAATGTTTGATTTGTGTTGTTTAATATTGTTTTAGACTTAATTTATTGTTTGAATTTTGAAATTTGATACTTTAATATTGTGATTTATTTATGTATTTTATTTTCTAAATTTCTATGAAGTATGAATTTTATTTATGATTTTTTACATATATTTATAATTTTATTTTTTATATGTCGTACCCTTGCCGTCCCCGTATCTTGTAATTTTAAAAATTGTCGTTTTCTGTCTCTATCCCCTTCCCCTTTCCCTTCCCCGTCCCCAAGGGCGGAGCCACCCTTTGAATTGGGGTGTCTCACGACACCCCAAAATTTTTGGGAAACCTATTTTTTCTATATAATTTGTATATATAAAATTAAAAATATGACAAATGACACTCCTTTATAAATAATTAAACCTCTTTAAATATCGTTGAAAAAATAACACCCCTTAAATATATTTCTAGCTCTGTCCCTACCCGTCTCTGTATCCGTATCAGTGTAACATAAGCAACTTCCGACTACGTTTTAATATCGTCCCATTATCCTCTAACGGGGAGTCAAAAACTACTACGTTATGAGAAAACCAAATATTTCAAATAATAGATCCGAACAAAAGATCCTAATCGTGAGTCGTGACTCTTCGCCGCTGCAAAACGAGATGAGGCCAAGTTGGCGAGCACCCATTCCTGCATGTCTATGGATAGAAATTCATGCAGCTAGTTATTTTTATTTATTTATTTATATTTTTAATATTAAATTTATTAGGATTATTTTTAGTTTTATCAATTTCATCGTTTTTATTATCATATACTACTTTTTATTACTGTTATTTTTATTTATTTATTTATTTATATTTTTAATATTAAATTCATTTGTAGTTATTATAATGTCTCAGTAATTTGTAATTTGATTTTTTTATTTTCAAATATAATTTTTAATAATTTATTTAATTTAATCGTAGTTTACATACGATTGTATTTATTGTTAGGTTATTAAATCACCAAATTTAAATTTTCGAATGCATCCATGTCATTGGACGTCATGTGGATCAGGAGCTTACTCTGTGACCCACTCTATTGGGTTAGTTTATTTTTGAATGTGCAAATGCTGCACCGTACTAAAACTAGGGATGAGGACATGTCGGGTTTTTGGCATATTCGAATTTGACTCGAAAATAATTATTATAAATTTAAACTTGGCTTGACTTTATCCTTTAAAGAATC
The DNA here is from genome assembly GCA_958450335.1 of Hibiscus tridactylites. Lineage (NCBI taxonomy): Eukaryota > Viridiplantae > Streptophyta > Magnoliopsida > Malvales > Malvaceae > Hibiscus > Hibiscus tridactylites. Next base: position 83,232,149 of record OY288276.1, read on the forward strand.
TGACTGGTCTGAAAATTATATACCTCAACTTGAACTCAACCCGACCCTTAAAAATTTCAATTTTAAGAACTTAATTGTAAAAAAAATAATTTTAAAAATCTAATTGTAAAATAAATTAATTTCATGGACCAAATTGAAAATAAAAAATCAATTTTAAGGTCCTGGTTGTAAAAATATATAAAGAGTGAGTATTATTATAAATATCCTTAAAAATATAAGAAAAATTACACTATTAATCTCGAGTCGGGTTAGATATTTTTCACCATAAATCTGAACCGACACAATCTCACCCTTAATAAACACCCGACCTATACCCAATTTTTTTTACAAAAAAAACGATCGGATCGAGTGAAATGACCATCCCTAACTAAGACTTGAAAGAGACAAAAACTGCTGAACTTCCTTTTTACATTGCATAAGAAATTAACAATAGGATGCTCCATGCACCACAAAATAATTTCAATTTTCAAACTAACTTAATTACAAAAATAAGCTTTAATTTAGAATGGTAGACAACATCCCGAGAAAAGTTGGAAAATATAACAAACAGAAAAAGAATAGGTACAATACAAACACATAATTCTGCTTCAGATGGCTCTAATCTCATATTCTCCTCTATGTCTTCTAATTTCTTTCCATAATGATCCACCTTCTGCCGAAACAACCCAACATGCCTATACTTCTGCCCATTGGATTCTGATGGTAAGTGTGTAAGCCTTTTACACAAATTCGAATCCTTTTGTTTGTTAGCCTTTTATTTTAGTAGACCCAAACCCTCTCGCTCCATTTTTCTCTCTTTAATTTTCACAAACAATATAGCATTAAATACAAATAGTTAGCAATTTTAAGCCAAATGAGGACTTTGGCCCGGTAGAGTGAATACCCTTTTGTTGTGGGTTTGATTCCCAACATTCATATTTGATTGTATTCTTTTGTTGCAATTGCTTTACACTAATGTCATCTGATTGGAGGAGTATATTTATTAAATTAAATAAATGAAATATATGAAAAAATAAATATAAATTGAAATTGGGATTAAATTAAAAATGTGTGAATAAAGAGTACTAAATGTGCAATTATGTATTTACCTTACAGTCACGTCATCATTTCCGTTAAAAAGTTAACAACCAATGACTTAATTGAAACTATTTTAAAAGTTTAGTGGTCTAATTGATAAAATTTATAGTTCGGTGGTCAAAATAGAATCAGACTTATAGTTGGATGGTTATGAATGTAGTTTACCCTAATGATGATGACATGTCAATTTTGATGGAGTAATAGTACAAACGAAGGATTTAAGAAATAATTAATCATTTTAAAATTACATTTTTAAAAAAATTACGTCCTTGTAATACCATGTCATCAAAATTGACTCGTCGTCATTTTATTAGAAGACATTAATTTATTAAAGAAAATAACATATGAACATGCTAACTTAGAAATTGTTAATTATTTAACAATAGTGCATCCGAGAAGATAAAGAGCGCATAGTAAAAACAACTCTGTTAGTCAACAACAATAAAAAATAACATTAATGTAATTTAGAGAGTTTGAAGCTAAATTAATAAAATTAAAAACAAAAGACAATAGTGTTGACTATAAACAACTACAATAATTAATTTGATTAAATTAAAAAATAATTAAAATTATTATAAGAACACAATTTCCCTTTAAAGCCTAAAAAGTTTTTTTTTTTTTACAATAATGAAAAAAGTTAGATAGAGAGGAATGAGGTAACAGAGCTGAGCGAAGAATGTTAACTGCCACGCCAGCTATTTTTAATAGAAGTGGACAGAAGTGATTTTTTGAAAATAAAATAAAAATTTAATGATTGTATTGTAAGTTTTAAAAATATAGGGACAGAAATGAAATCTTCGTAAAAGTTCAGTGACCAGTGTAGTTTACCGTAAAAATAAAATAAAAAAGTTTTCGGTTATTCAGTTGGGGAGAAAACGACGGCGTTTTCATCGATTGCCTACCTGTGGTTTTTATTTAAACAGTGGAGGAAGAAAAGAACAAATCTAAAATGTTTCTTCTCCATGGATCTCTTCTCTGCTCGGCTTCTTCCTTTTCTTCAACTTCATCAGGTAAATTTTGTTTCACCCTCTAAAATTTATGGTTCCAATTTTCTACAATTTTAACTTTTGTTTTCCAATCTCTTTATTATTACTATTTTTTGCATTTACTGAGATTTAATTTGTATTTTATGAGTATAATTATCGAATGATTATGCCGAATCTAAAAGTAAAAGATTTAGGGATTGAAATATATTTGAATTTTGAACGATTGTCTTCAATCTTCTAAAATCTTTTTTTCCCTTCTTTTTTATATTGATTTTCAGGTTGGAAAAAGGCCCTGATTTTCTGGTCTATGTAGTTAAGAGTTGAGAGTTAATCGCAGTTGTAATTTATTGTTATTTTTCTGTCATGATGTGGAATTTTGCTTGTAATGCCATTGGAAGCATTGGGTTAAAGAGTTCAAAAGAAGCGAGTCAAGCTTGTTCCGAGTGTTCAGATGATGAGGTGTGTTCAAATGGTAGTAGAGATGAAGGATTAGAGTGTCCAATTTGTTGGGAATCTTTCAACATTGTTGAGAATGTGCCTTACGTCTTATGGTGTGGTCACACTCTTTGTCAAAATTGTGTCATGGGTCTCCAACCTGCTCTTTTGAAACTCAACACTCAGAAAATCAAGATCCCCGTGTTCATTTCTTGCCCATGGTGCCACTTGCTATCGCTACGACTGGTTTATAAGGGGAACCTCAAGTTCCCTCGCAAGAATTTCTTCATTTTGTGGATGATCGAGAGCTTAAATGGGGATAGGTATGGCATTGCCAGGAGAAATCTGTCTGGGGACAATCAACAGGTTGGCTCTCCGAGATGTAATTTAATGCTTGGATATCAAGCTAATCATGGTGTTGTTAGGAGAGGGTCATATGAGAATCGTTCTGAACAAGTTAGGTCGCTAGATAATGTCGGCAGAAATAATGCAGAGAGGCATCATTTCTCACTTCATAAATCATTGGATTTCTTCATTCACTTTACCTCCAAGTTCCCTTTGGTCATCATTTTCCTTCTGGTCATCTTCTTTGCAATACCGGGGAGTGCTGTTATCCTATTACTCTATTTGCTGGTGACGGTTGTTTTTGCCATCCCATCTTTCTTGGTACTGTACTTTGCATACCCTATGTTGGAAAGGCTGGTAAGAGAAATCACCTCATGAGATGTTGAGATGTTGCTTTCTTACTTCAGGGTCTATGAGATATATGGTTCCAAGTGAACACATCTATTGGTGTAATCTGGCATCATCCTTCTTTCGATGCTCACTCCACTGCTTTTACTTGAAATTTTGTAGCTCCATTGCCCGTAATGGGACTTTTTTTATATCCTGAATCTTTCGGATTAGTGTATTGTTTTCATGATGGACAGTGACCTCAAAACATTTCAAAAGCTTGTTTTGGCAATTGTGGTTATGCCCTTAATGATATCATTGAAATGACACCTACCTGTTGTACAAGCTTGAGTTCTCCAAAGAATATAACTTGCAGTTAATTGTGGTGGTTATTCCAGTCTCTTTATTGTTTATGATCATATTTTTTTCTGGGCTTTGATATAAAATTTCTACTTTATATTGTTGCAAACGATTCCAGGTTCAGATAAATGGTTTTGCCGGTTGCTTAATCTTTTAACCCTTGAAAATTACTTTTACTTATTATCATGCGCTAGGCGCACTGAGGCGCCTGTTGCTTAATCTTTTAGCTCTTGAAGAAATAGTAGTAATTTTTCCGGTGCCTCCCGTAGGTCGCTGCGCCAGGACATCAGGTAGGATTTCCATATATGCTCATACCAAACATCAGTTGTCAGATATAGTAGTAAAGCTACACAAGGTTCTTGAAGAATCTTCTTGATTGAAACAAGTGCTAAATGGTTCAAATTATGGTGTCTATACTTGTGATTGGCATCCTTTAGTTAGTCACAACATTGTGTAAATGATCTTTACATATGTAATTTTGTACTCATGATGCTACATTAGTAGTTAAATTCGACAGCAGAAGCATGTCACTGGAAGTTCTCCTGTTATTCTAATTACATTCGCCTTTTCCTTTGCTTTAAGCTCATCATTTCTTTGCCTTGCCTTTGCCTCTGCTCTTGCTCCATCTGCAACTTGTTTGATGTAGTCCATTTCATTCCTAAATTTTGTTAAGGCTTTTGCTCTCTTTTTCTCCGATTCGCTCTTCTGCTTGAAGAAATAAGCTGTTAGTTTCTAAGAATTAGTTCGAATTTAGAGAAGGAAAACAAGTCTAACCTCTGCTTTTTCCAGCTTGCTTCTGGCCTTCTTCTTTTTCTTTTCCTCCCAGGCAACTATAGTTTCATCTAACTTCACATACCTGTAATTTATTGTTAGTAAGGAAGATGATTTACTACTATTTGCTTGATAAACTGAAAGATGGACTTTTTTATGTTGGTTTTGCATTTGTTATTTCACTGTAGTTAAGTTGCTTTCTGGCTTAATTATATTGGCCTCAATGTATTATTACCGTTCTCTGATCTTAGCCATCTCAGCCTTCTCCCAAGCATCTGCTTGTGCCTGCTCTGGCCCTGCCCTTACTGCACTTTGTCTTTCAGCTTCTGTCACCGGAGTCATTGGCTTAATAGTAGGAGGCAGTTCAGGTCTTGTTGCTGGAGTTCCTGGCTTCATGACGTGTTGGTCTGGCTTTGGCACTGCCCTTTCAGGTTTCGGTGCTGCACTTTCTGGTTGACTGTAAAGTGTATCAGGTTTCGAGGAACTTCCAGGTTGTGTGCGGCTAGAGCTTCCCATTTGATCGGAAAAACTAAGAGGTCTTTTAAATGATGGCACACGTCTACGTTCCTCAGCATTGAATACTGGAACTTTGCTGTCTGCTCTTTCTGAAACTTTCTTTGAACCTTGACCTGTTAATTTCTTTTGGTTAAGCAGCGTCAAGCATAATTCTTAATACTTAGTTACATGAATGTCTGAATTCTATTTCTTACGCCTTGAACCTTTACCTAAAGATTGTTTAGATAGGTTGCCGGGTTTTGAAGTTGAAGACGTTGCATCTCCCCTTCTGCTCTTGTCCTTGATCAAAGAGGGTTCAAGACGTGTACTGGTCTTTTTCTGGCCACGAATGCTCGGTTCTTCAATCGAGGCAACAACATATGCAGCGGCTGCTACACCAACTACTTGCTCTGGTTTATAGTTTGAATCATGATTCCAACTCATCATTTCGAGACCAGTTCTGCCTTCTCTTCTCTGCAAAATCCGAAATTAAGGTATGTTATCACAACTTCAACTTTATGTCTCTCTCCTACCTTCAAAAAAGAAAATATTAATTTGAAATAACAGAAATGAAGGGTGGGAATTCAGAAAACCCCAAATGCATATAGGTTATGTTTGAGATGATAGAATTACCTATATATGTAAGTAATCTGCTTGGTGGCTACCGAAATTCCAGATTGCTGGCAAATTCTTCATCAATTATTTCAGTCCAGATGTTTTGTTTTGAAAGAAATACAGAAATGGGAAGGTATTTAAGCAATGAATAGGTTAGGTGTCTTATAAATATGGTAATACAAAGGAAGATTTCCCCCGGGGTTGGTGTTGTTGGTAAGCAACGAGACGAGCATGCAATGGAAGCAAGCAAGCTTAGGCTTAGGCTATGGCATTGCTTACTTTGCATGCAAAAGTGGGGTTTGGATATTCTTAAACTTAACCACCCTTCAGGCTGCAACAAGATACGTATTCTTTCTCAAGGAAAGTTTCCTTTCCCAAAAGTTGGAGAAAGAATCTTGTTTTTGCATGCTCAGATAGCTTTTCCACCTATTATTATCTATGTAATATGGGAGACAATCCTATATATTCTTTTCTATTCTATTCATTTCATTTTATGGGTAAACTAAACCAGTGACCACCGAACTCGTTAATAGACCACCAAACTTATTAAATTGACCTATTTTGACTTTCGCCGTTAAAAAATTAATGGATGGGTGACGTCCAGGGTAAAAAAATCCATGTCATTTACCACTGCGCCAAACCATTTGTATTGATACAGATTATACCCTTTTATATATATCTTATAATACAATAATTGTTAGGGGAAAAGAAGTAAAAATGATTGATAGGAGATTCGAACTTAGGTCATTTGAGATGTGTAAAAATATACAAACCGCTAAATTAAATTAATTCTTTTAGTAAAAAATTAAAATATTTTAAATATATTTAAAGTATAATTAAAGATAAATTTATGGTTTTTATATTTTTAGATTAAATTGAATATTTTTTCACATTTAATTTAATAATTTCATATATACAATATTTAAACGATTTTTAATTTAATTAATAATTTTAATTTTTTATTAAATATCTTAATTCATTAATTATATATTAAAATGTATATATTTAATAAAAACCAGTTAATATATAATCATTGAATTAAGTCAATTCTTTTTATAGAAAATTAAAATATATTAGTATAGCTAAAGCAAGATTTAAAATGAAAACAAATTTATGGTTTTTATATTTTTAGATTAAATTGAATACTTTTTTTTCTTACATTTAGATTACATTTAGTTTCATATATATAATATTGAAATGTTTTTTTTAATTTAATTAATAATTTTACTTTTTTATTAAATATCTTAATTTATTGATTATATATTAAAATGTATATATTTAATAAAATCCACTTAATATATAATAAATGAATTAAGATATTTAATAAAAAAAAATTAAAATTATTAATTAAATTAAAAAATCGTTTCAATATTATATATATGAAATTATTAAACTAAATGTGAGAAAAAAATATCCAATTTAATCTAAAAATATAAAAACTATAAAAAAAATCATTTTAAATCTTACTTTAACTATACTTTAAATATATTTAAAATATTGTAATTTTCTACCAAAAGAATTAACTTAATTTAACGGTTTGTATATTTTTACACATCCCAAATGACCTAAGTTCGAATCTCTTCTCAAAATTTTTGCTTCTCTTTCCCTAACAATTATTGTATTATAAAAGAGTGTAATTTGTATCAATACAAATGGTTTGGTGCAATGGTAATGGTATGAGTTTTTTACCTTCGAGGTTTCAGGTTCAAAGTACACTATTTATTTCTTTAATTTTTCTTTAACCAGGTGGTGATGACATGTGTCATCATCCGATTGGATGTTTAATTTTAATTAATTAAATTGAAATTAAGACCAAATTGATATTATAAGTAAATAATAAGGACTAAATATGTAATTTTACAAATTTTCGTTAACTGCCACGTCACTCATCTATTAGTTTTTTCTATTAGTTTTTTAACGGGGTGGTCAAAATAGGTCAATTTAATAAGTTTGGAGGTTTGATTGACGAGTTTGATAGTTTGGTGGTCAAAATAAGTACACTCTAATAGTTCGGTGGTTACTGGTACAGTTTACCCTCATTTTATTTATCTTTTGATATTAACTTTATTTTTTTTATCGGGACAAGTTAAGGGTTAATTTGATATTATTTTTAAAAAACAAGATGTCAATTGAATGTCAAACGATAAACGCGAAATAAGTTTCACAAATGGCAAATGGGTTTTGTGGTTCTTGCAACGAGATGAAGAATCTTATTGTTACCGTGGCGACATAATGTTCGATGGTGGTAGATGATTCGAGGATTTAAGAGTTTTAAGGTAGTTTGTGAAAAATGAGTTTTTGATTTTTTCCTTTAAAAATTAACATTTTTTAAATAAAAAAATAAAAAATTAACTATGTGTCGAGCAATGACTGGATGTTGATTTTTTTATCTAGTCAACCTTAAAATATTAATGGAATGAAACATTAGGCACGTAGAACATTTGATAGCTATTTTGATAAAAAGAAAAAATTTTAAGCATCTAAAGTAAACAAAATAGTATAATTTGGGCACTTTTTTCAATTAAGCCAACGGAAAATAAAACATGAAAAATCCAAGGGCACGAAAAAACAACAAATTCTTCTCTTGAATATGATTCCATCTTTCATACAAACTCAACAACCATAATTAAAATCTTTTTGTTTCCATCCAATTAGATGCTTAAATAGTGATGGACAATCAATTTTGCAGACTTCTTTACAAATAGTTTTGAATGTATCAACAAATTACTACAAAAGAGATCTAACCATACTAGATTATTGACATTTCCTGATTAGAGATGTGTGATGCGATGATCGTTACACGAACACTAAAACTATCACAAAAGTAGACTAGAACCATGTCATAAGGCAGGCGAAAATCATGTCGAATTTTTTATTAATTCTTTCAAACTAGAACCAAATTTGTTAATTTTTTCACACTAATGGGTTAGTAGGGTTTGAATTAGTAAAATATTAAAATATTGATGGCTAATTTTTTCAAATTATAACCAAATTAAAAGAAAATGTAAAAATTGAAAGTTAAATATGTTATCATACCAATTTTATTAACTGGTACATTGTCTTTGTTTATTTTTTTAACGGAAAATAATCAATTTATTAATTTTCGTTAACTTGAGTGATCATTATATAATTTTTTATAATCAGAGGACACAACTAAAAATATAGTTGGGTTACTATTTGGGCAAGTTACCCAAAAATAGTGGATATATAAGTCTTCTTAGGTTTGTTTTTGGACTCCTACAGGGAGCATAATAGAAGATTAATAAAAGTTTTATCGAATATTGTAATTTGGAAAAGACCAAAGCGAAAATGTCAGAAATACAACCGTTGCTTTTGTAAAACTAGAAAAAAATTATTTTTTATTTTTATTTTCAGTTTTTTAAAAATAAGAAAACACATTTGATTAATAAAAATAAAAATTTATTTTTAAAAATTAAAATAGTGAAAATATGTTTGATATCTAATTTTTAAAATAAAAATAAATAAATATTTAATTATTAAACAATTAAATTAAAATATAATTATTAAAAAATATGATTATAATAAAAATAAAACATCATTAAATAAGCCAAAATTCTAAAATTAATATTAAAAGGAGTCGAACTCAAATTAAATAAAGTTAAAATTTAAAATCCCTTGTTTTCATATTTTCTACTTTTCTAAAATATTTTCAAAGAAAATAGTAAAAACATATTTTTTATGTTTTCAAATATTCATTAATTTTTGTTCTCATTTTCTAAAAATTATTTTTTAAATTTTGCAATCAAACCCCTTTTTTTAATATTTTTTATTTTCCAAAACAAAATAAAAATAAAAATAGCATATATTCTTTAGAACCAAAGACACCGTTAGTTGCTCGTGGAACTCATGTCAAGCAGTAGCAAGAGATGCCTAAAACTTTTGGAGAAATGCAAGAACATGAAGCAACTAAGGCAAGCTCATGCACAAGAAATGGCGTGTGGTATCGGCACCAATAGCTTTGCTTTAAGCAGGCTCTTAGCATTTTGTGCAAACCCAGAACATGGACGCCTTACCTATGCCTGGAACCTCTTCAAACACATTCAGGAACCCACAATTTGTATCTGCAACACCATGATCAAAGCTTTCTTTCTCAAAGGTGAAACCCTCCAATTATACAGCAACATGTTGAGTAAAGGCATGCACCCTGATAATTATACTTTGCCTTTTGTGTTGAAACCTTGTGCAAAGTTACAGTTTTTCTACTTTGGGGACTTGAGTTGATTTATGGTCATTGCTTGAAATGGGGTTTTGTGTTTGATATTTTTGTGGGTAATGCTTTGATTTCTATGTACTGTGGGTTTGATAATGTCAAATTAGCAAGCTGCATCTTTGACGAGATTCCAAGGCTAGATGGTGTTTCATGGACGGTTATGATTTCTGGGTATGGGGAAATGGGTGATATTGGCACTGCAAGATTGCTTTTTGATGAGGCTCCAGTAAAGGATAGAGGAATTTGGGGGGCCATGATTTCTGGATATGTAAAAAATAATTGCTTTAAAGAGGGTCTTTATATGTTCAGGGCAGGCTAATGCAAATGAGTGGTATAGAGCCTGATGAAGCTATATTTGCAAGTATTATTAGTGCCTGTGTTAATTTGGGTGCTTTAGATACTGGGATTTGGATTCATAAATATATGGATTAACAAAAATTCCATTGAGTCTTCGTTTGAGTACTTGTCTTGTGGATATGTATGCAAAATGTGGAAATTTGGATATTGCTAAAAAGCTGTTTGATGAAATGCAGCAAAGAGATGTTGTTAGCTGGAATGTTATGATTTACGGATTGGCAATGCATGGAGATGTAGAAAGTGCAACTCAACTGTTTAGGCAAATGGTGAAAGATGGAGTCAGCCCTGATGACATTACTTTTATAGCTCTTTTTAGTGCTTGTAGTTATTATGGTAATGCATTTGAAGGTCTAAGGATACTCGATAGAATGCGTAACGTGTATAATATTGGCCCTGAAAGTGAACATTTTGGGTGCATAATTGACCTACTTATCCGGGGTGGGCTCTTTGAAGAAGCTAATCAAGTAATTCAAAGTATGCCAGATTCAAGCAATCCCTCTGGTGAAGCTATTGCCTGGAGAGCATTGTTGAGTTCGTACTGTAGTAGCGGACAAACCAAACTGGCTGAGGTTGCTGCTGAGAAGCTCATGCGACTAGAAGATCATAGCGGCATATACGTTTTGCTCTCGAATCTGTATGCATCCTCCGGGAAACATTATGATGCCAAAAGAATAAAACAGATGATGAAAAGCCGAGGAGTCAATAAGGCACCGGGTTGCAGCTCTATCAAGATCAACGGGGAAGCTCGTGAGTTTATTGCTGGGGAGAACAGCCACCTACAAATGGAGGAAATACACTTAATTTTGGAGAAGTTGGACAAGCAATTACATTATACAGGTTCGAGTCCTTATTCATAGAAGCAGTTACCATTGGAAATAACAAATAACTAGCAAACAGCTTCTTCTCTTTTTGAGGGGGAGAGGTATACCTACAGCCGAATGGCAGTGTGAATGAAGAGTCTCGCGATCAGCATCTGTTATAGAATCTATACCGTAACTCCCCAGATATTGCCTGCATTTTGCCATTCCTTATCTTGGCCAATGGTAAATTGTCAGTTTTTTTTTATAAATGGAGCAGGGGGGGAGGGTTCAAACCCTGGACAAGGGATGCCAATGTCACTTAATCACTAGGACAGTGGGGTTTTCGGCCAATGGTAAATCGTCTGTTGTTTCTGTGTATTTTGGAAGAAACTAATAATATTTTTTCTTATTTTAAAATATGGCTTGATGTAATTCTGTTTATTTCCTTTGCTAGAGAACTAGATGAACCAGTGTCTTGGCAAAATATAATCAAAATTTCCATAACCGTTAAACAATAAAGAGCTCTATATAGCTCTTTAGACTCTAAACTAGGAACTCTGAGTCAGCAAGTTCCAGGACTTTCGGGACACCGATGGATTTTGCTCCTTTTTGGAACGAATTTCCCGCAATGTACCTGTAAACAAGCTTGATAAATTGTCAATTAACAGACATTAAAAGAATTGTAAGTTACTAGGAAGGGAGGGTTGAAGAGAACTTGCATTTCTTTCAGGAAGGGATGTTTATAGAGTTTTTCAGGAATTCTTCCAACAAATTGATTGTGATCTAAATGCCTGCAGGTCCAATTAGATCAAATATAGCTTATGAATGCATCAGTGCTGAGTTAGCTCAGAAAGCTGGAATAAACCACAAATACAATGCAAATGAATCAGCAATGTCGAACAAGCTTACAAAGATGTCAACTGAGGGAGATGAACAATGTCGGATGGTATTACTCCTGAAAGTTTGTTGTAGGATAGGTACCTGCAACCAGTATATCGAATAATGAAAGTCCGACTTAGACCGTAGTATTCTAATGTGGTTAAAAGGGTATCGAAAACAAGGCAAACTCCATTGCCATATCCCAAAGGTTAAAGCACTACTTACAAGATTTCCAAATTGTTCAAGCTTGCTAGCTTCGCCGGAATTCCTCCCGTCAAGTAGTTATTATTTAGGTAACTAAGGCAAATGTTGCAGCAATTAGCCATTCATCCAGAATAGCAAAGCTTGTAATACAGAATGAACTTACAGGTTTCGAAGCGATGGGAAACAACCATACAGGCTTATGAGTTGTTTTATAGTACCCACCAAATGATTGTTCCCAACATCCCTACGAACATACGGTGTTAAAATCTGAGCTACAAACGGAACAGATAACTTTAGTTCCAAGCTTACTAAGGAACATTAAGTGTTTAAGGAGATTGGTTATCTTACAAGTGCTGAAGTTTCTCCAAAGTGCCCAACTCTGCCGGAATCCGGCCTGAAAACCGGTTTTGATGCAGATGTATGTAACGAAGCTCCGGTAGACTAGCAAGCTCCTTCGGGATCTCTCCTTTAAAATTGTTGAAGCTCAGATACCTACGCAATTTTCGGGTTAGTAAGAAGCAACAATCTTGAAGATCATAATGTGAGAAAAAAAATACTTCCAGCTGCTGCTTACAGATGTGTTAGACTCTTCAGTTCACCAATTTCAGAAGGAAGAACATCTTGTAGCTTATTCCACCTCAAATTACTAGAGCAAAAACAGATCATTAAAGAAATGACATGAAATCAAAGTCTAGAGAACAAAAATATCGATTTAAAACAAAAGAGCATACAGTATTTTAAGACGTTTGAGACGCCCGATTTGAGGCGGAATCGGTCCGGTCAGCTTGTTATTATGCATATCACTGTATGAAGCAACAATTGAACAACTTTAAATTCACTTGAAGAAGAAGAAGAAGGGACTTGTTATAATTAAATGGTAACTGCTAAGGAAAAGATTAATTATATCCGTACAGTCTTGTAAGATCGAACAAATTTGTGACCGGAACAGGAAATGGCCCGACGATCGACACCGCATAAACTTCCCTGCAAATTAAAACGAATGAATTTAAAACAGAGTAGAAATGGAATTAATTAAAAATTTTGAAAAAAAGAGATGAAAAATGGAAATTACAATTCGGTGACAACCCTATAGTCACCCATGAGAGTGCAGGTGATACCAGACCAGGGCGGCAGATTTCCGTCGCCGCAAGGATCGTCACCGACCCAAGAGTACACCACTCTCCACCCTAACGACGCCTTTATTTCGTTCAATGCTTTAACTGCCATAACGAAACCATACTCCCAAAGAAGAAGAAAAAACCCCATCAAAATTAAAAAGAAAAAAAGAAAAAAGAGAGAGAGAGAGTAATAATTAATAAACAAGGAAAATTACCATCGCGTTTGAGAGTTTTGCAGGAGGAAAGGTTGAGAAACGGGAAGAAAATGAAGAGCAGATTCAATAAACGCGGCATTTCCCTCCTCTTCTTTTTCTGTAAAATAAAATAGGAATTGCAGACTGAAGGAGTAGATCATCAAAACTAAAAATGAGTTCACAGATCTTTTGCTGAAAGTGTGTGGGATTCAGTTGAGACGCGCGCGGAATTGGAAAGCCCTTTCTTATTTTATTTTTATTTATTGTAATTTACTACTTGGTTTAGAATTCAGATGAAGGAAGACCTGTGGGCCCGCCTTCTTTTACATGCTTTACAATCTCGGAGCTCGTGAGGATTCCACGTGGCTCTTTTCCGTTTGATTTTTGAGTTTGAGTTTAGATTCTTTTAAATATATACATATATAATGTATTTTATTATTGAATACAATATTTATTAAGGTAAACTACACTGCCAGTCACCAAACTATTGTTTTATTCTTATTTTGATCACTGAACTCTATTTTTTTTTGGCAAAAACGTCACTAACGTTTACTTTTGCTCCTAATTTGGTCATCCTCCGTTAAATGATTAACGGGTCTGCTGAGTTGAAATTAACGGTTATATTTCAAAATTTTCATATTATTTTTTTCCATGGCAGCGCACACGTGACTTTTACCCTTCCTTTTTTATTTATTGATCTTAACATCTAGTTGGCTCATTCACAAACGAAACAAAAATGATGAAGCGATTTTCACTTCAAAGAGGTAAGCATAAACTCAAAAACAAAATCAATTTAAAAAAAAAAGGAAAAAAGAAAGCGTTTCGACTGATTTGTTTGTTTAATTTTGATGATTTCGCTGCTTCCTTTTTGTTGCAGTGAAAAATTTAACGGCTTCAAGGCCTCTGGCTTTGGCTTCTGCAAACTCTCGTT